>JAJEKV010000285.1:0-426159 GCA_021234155.1 Isoetes taiwanensis | reverse complement strand
GCAACATCAAAGTGAAAGTTATCACAAGATTTCCACCCACACTTGAAACAATGAGCTGGAATGTAACTGTCGTATCGCCCAAAGAGGCTGGAACAGAAGACGAAGTCCTCGAAGGGTTTTACCTTAACAAATCCATGAATTCATGAACCTCCACGCTTGGGCTACTAACCTAATGGCATTTGTCCTCTGTTAATGGCCCTTCTTTCAGAGTCACCATGGTTTTATTTTCTCCTCCATAGATGTTCAAAGGAAAGAAGGTCCTACTCAGAGATCCGACATGTCAAAGGCATCTTCGTCAGTCCATGTTTCCGATCCACTACCAGAACGCTGAACTTGCCATTAATCATAACCAACCACTAGGTCAGACGTATCCATGGCCAAAGAGTACCTTTAAATCTTGGTTACCGCCCTCAGATAATCTACCACGACTGGGACATGTCCTTCCACCTGCCACCTGGGTCTCCATCAATAGTGAGCCAGTGGCCCATGATTTTGGGCAATCACGAGTACTCTGATGGGATGCAAAGCTCGCACCACTTAGCTTAAAAACTAGAGGTGAACACTCACCGACGTGCTATAGCAACTTGCATATGAGAAACTCCACCCCAGCGAACGTTCCTTGCTCCATTCTATTTAGAGCTTTACAATGTAACTCCAGCAAAACACTAAGCTACATTAAGACATAGAAGCCTCAAAAGAGAGCGAGAGCAAAGCTCATTTTTCTTAAATGAGTAACAAAGAATCCCGAAATCTATATCACTGTTTGTCGACAATACAAACAAGTGAATGGCAACCAATTGAAGAGGGTGGAAGAGCTCATGAAGCTGTAAATTCCAAGCTTACTCCTTTCATTCCTATTCGATTAATTCAAAGTGCCACCCAAAAATGGAGTGGAGAGCACCCGCATCCTAAATTTTAGATACTGTGTAAATTCGGTTTCCAAAATTTTAGCAATTAAAATAAGATTAATACGCTGGCTAACTTGAAAAGAGAATTTTGCATTTATTCGCTACCTGCTTAAAGAATTCCTTGATGAATATTATATACCATTAATTTGATTTTTCTATTTACTAACACCTGCCTGGCTAATTTGAGTATCATAAATTTTGTATGCCTGCAAAAGTGTGCCCCATCTGAAGGTGCTATCCTAATTTAAAGGTGTTCCTATTAAGCGCTGCCTTCTTTCCATAGTGGATCAAGATAGGGCTATAGAGTATCGGGAATCAAAGCTAAAGTTCCGTGGAAAATACAGCTAAGAAGAAAGAGGTCAGCAATAAGTATAGCAATCAACCATGAGATTTAATGCAAGACATGTGATGGATGTATCATACCAATCAGAGTATACACAAAGCTAGGCTGGTGGCAAAAAGATGCATTAGTTCCTAGTGGGGAACATTGCCCACTTCTTTGTGCTAGATCTTATGATGTTAATGAGCGATTTTACAATCCCGCCTTTTTACATCAAGATGTATTTGGTAGATAATAAGCAAGATCATCCATAACATTCCATTGGTAAAATGGCAAGTTAAACATCAAATTTGTGCCCTCACCGTAGTATCCAACGATCCAAGCCATATGATTTATGCAGCTAAGATGTTGCCATTGAGCTCCATTTCTCTAGAAACCTTGAGCATCTCTTTGCAATGGCCTCGAGGGCATAATTACTAATCATTGATGGTCCAGAGACTCCATTCTCGCTGGGCAGATGTCAAATATTCTCCAGTGCTTCCTTCAATTCCACATTTATCATAGTATCACAACGCCATTTAGCAAAAATGGTATCCGAGGTAAAATATTCCAGAACAAACCACTTACTACAAAGGTCTAGGACTTTGTTAGAGCAAGTAAATGTAAATATTTCTATGTCTACCATTAGAGGCACGGGCGGTACTTAGCACCAATGGATTTCAGAAAAACATTTAAGGCACGCTTGAAAAGCATGATTTAGATTAATCGACAAGCATGATACAATGGAATAAAGGGATCAGGTAAGAAATTAAAGGACTGTGCAAGAATATTATTAAAATTCTCTTGCCTAGTTCTAACTTTACCCGGGTTGTGTTCCGTATGCTTTCTAAAATGGAAGATCACCCACCAAAACAACGCCGTAACCTCCGGCCTACCAGATACGCTAGGTTGCTCGTTTGAATCATTATGCTTTGCCTCAGCCTAGTCTTACAACATCGAGAAGTTCAGGACTTACAAAATGCAACCTCACAAAAGCCGTTTATAAAGGTGTAACCAAATAGCTCGCCTAATAAAGGGAAAGGCTGAACAATCGACAATCAAGAAAAAAGATGGCCACGAACCCTGCAGAATAAGATAACGAATGCCCAAAACCTAGTAGAATTTAACATGACTATTAAAACGTAGACAATCAATGATTGGAATCATAAGGGCATTTCGATACCGCTACCACAGTGCAAGGGAACACATATTAAATAAATATTTCCATGTACATTGACATCCGCTTTAGAGATCGATAACGATCCGCATGTCGAAAAAGATGCAGCCCTCATCTTCAAATGATGCAGCTCCATCCCCGCACCGCAGACTCAACGGAATTTTTTTGCAAAAAAAACGCAAGATGAGCTTCCAAAAATGGTCGAAGACCTAATCCTGCAATACGTAAGAGCCATAAAATCAAACCGGCCAACAAAGAATGGATCTAAAGCTATCAATAAAGAAATGCACCGATGGCCGGAAATCAACAAATGAGCCGGAAAAGACAAACAATAAGCTTATCGGCAATGCTATGAGCACGCTTTGAATCTTTACCTTTAAAAGTAAGCATGGATGCTCACCGATGGCTAAGCATCGATCCAATCCAACCCATTCCACTTGAACGAAAGGATAACAAGAAAGCCGCTATAGGCGCCGATTTTTACAAATAGAAGAACCATCGGTGGCAAGACATGGCTATTTGCCAATTTTAGGGCTTGTTGATTCGCCTATGGAGAAGGCTAATGTGATCACCGCCAAGACATTTACCGCGATATTTCGATGTTACTAAATTTGCCCCTTTATATGGTTAATTTTTTTCCACCTAAAAATCATCCCTTATAAACTTTCGCCACTTTTTTCTTGAATATCCTAGAAAATCGCTTTTTACGCATTAATCGCCACTCTTTTATACCCCTCGCTAGATACCGCCAAACAAGACAAACAAAAAGTGTAAGTCGAGGTGAAAGAGATGGCAGCCACCCAAGGGTTTGTTAGAGCCCCAACTCTAATCTTGCAAGAAGGATGAAAACCCAACAATCCAAGCTCAATCCATCGATCAAGGCAATGCACAAGACAAAGAATCATCATTTCTATAGCTAGATCAAGCAAAATCCTCTCTCTCAATACACCGCCCCTCCGTTTTCTCTCTCTCGCCGATAATACCATGATCATAATGGCTCCACAACGATACGCTCAAATATCCCGCACGCGCATACAAGATATATCACTCTATATACGGTATATGACGAAAGTGGGTGAGTGGTGACGAAAGTGGTGAGTGGTGATGAGTGTGGTGACGAAAGTGTGGTGATCACCCCAACAAGGAAGCACCACAAGAAAATGTGACACCGCCGCATGAGAAACCCACAACAACAAAATACTAATATGGTCCTTGGGACATGTCCCCAAATGACTCATTTACATGTATGTTTAGAAAGAAGATACCCTCCTCAAATCCAAATGACTCGATACAAACAAACCGTCCAAAATGATGCTGACGAAACAGAGCTCTCAGAATCGCGGGCAAACTTTGGAAGTTGATATCTTGAGTTCCAGCACCTCCGCTTGACCTGCACCATAGCTCGCTGGATTCGATGATTTAAACACATCTTTGATGTTGATAGATTATGTATTATGGAACTGTCACCATCTGTTTTACAGAAAACGTCCTGTGTAACCCAAAAGTTCTCCACAAATACCCCCAGAAGTTGGAGCTCGCCAAATCAATCCCTTAGAAAAGCACTTCTTTCAAAATAAGGCCTGAGATCCTTGCCATTCCTGGGATTAGGCAACAATTCCTTCTGAGTCATCAAGCAGAAAGCCCCACCTGATACCTCTTTATCAATTAGAAATGGGCCTTCCCATGGGCTTTGAAATTTGATAGATGCTTCTAGTGGTCCCCATACAACACCAATTGCCCTTCCTCAAATGGATTGACAACCTGTAACTTGTCTTTGATAAGCTTTACCTTCTCTGTTTATGCCTCATATTGCAAAGTTCTCTTTTCAATTGTCCAAGACACCATTTAAATGCTTCTTGAGCCGCCCTCCTTCCATCTAAAAATTCTGCCCTTGTTTCATACAATCCACAAGTGGTCGAAGTTATTTTAGCAAAATTGTGCAAATACCTCCTACTAAAACCGAAGTTGGCCATATAAGCTTCCCTCGACTTGGGATATATTTGTAGGTGGTTTCACCTTCTCCAAGGCTGCAATCTTAGCATGATCCACTTGTAACCCCCTTTTCTCAAAACATAATTGCCCAATAGTTTTCCTCCTCTAGTGAAGAAAATACACTTTAGCAGATTCAAACTTATACCATACAATCGGCATCTTTCAAGAACTTTTCTCAGATGATCCAAGTGATCCTTTCTTGATTAGAAAATACCTTAAGTCATCTATAAAGACTCTCAAAAGTCTAAAAAATATCATGAAAAGCATATGTCATAGCCTCAAATGTGGAAGAGCATTTGTGAGGCTAAAAGGTAATACCTTGTAAGCATAGATGCCAAAAGGTGTTCAAAAAGCCGCCATTGCTTGATGTGGTGATAGATTTGAATCTGATTATATATCCCCGAAAATCCATCCAAGAAACAATAGGCCTGATTTCCCCGCAACAATATCCAAAGCAAAGTGTCTATGAATGGTGTAGGAAAATGATCTCTTTTGGTAGCTTTGTTGAGATCCCCTCAGAATCAATGCATACCGGATTGAGTTATTTGGCTTTCACCGGTACAATAGAGCTGATCCAATCTGAATTTGGCACCGGTACAATAAAGCCCGCCTCCAAAAAGCTTCATGACTTCAACCTTTACTTGCTCCTCTATTGTTGACTCTATTCTCCGCTGAGCTTGTTGGACCGGTTTTGATCCTTGTTTCAAATCAATGGTATGAACCACAACCTCCTGGAATGCCTTTCAATTCTTCGTAATTTCTGCCAAAACATCCCCAATTTCTTAACAAAGATATCAAATCAATGCTCCTCCTCTTGAGTAAGGTCTCCTCCAATAGTAACCAATTCTTCTTGATTTCCTTGTGAAATATTAATGTTCTTGACCAATTTGGTGACCGTGAATGAAGGTGGTGAGTGTGGTGACGAATGTGGTGACGAAAATGTGCCGAGTGTGATGACCGTGGTGACTCGTGAATGGATGTGGTGGATGTGATGAATTTGGTGCATGTGGTGACCGTAATAACCGTGGGTGAATATGGACTCGATCTGATTTACCTCATCCTCCGTATCGTGCGCATGCCACCAAGCTTCTTGTACTTGTATAGTGGGCTGATTGCTTACCCCATCCATGCTTGATGTCAAAATCAGCATCTCTACTTGATCTAGATCAATACCTTGCTGAAATAAAGTGTCATCAATGGGTCTTTGAATGGACTCTCCTTCATGTTTACAAGAGTCTCTTGTAACTCACCTTCACCAATACTTTCAAGTCTTTGGATATACTTATCTGCAACTTGTCGCTTTTCTCTGAAATTTGGGTACCTTTTAACCACTTGTACAAAGTCTTATCTTCCCCGTCACCCACTTCCAAGACATGAAAACAACTAAGACCTTGCTGCCCCTGACACCATAGCATTCTTTTTGCTGATTTCTAACTCATGGCTGCTCAAAGAAGGATTGCAAAGAAAGGTACCTTTGCTGATTTCAGAGGATGATCTATAGTAACCTTGTGTTCCCTTGAAAGATGTTCATTTCACGCCCTCCATGAAGTCTCAAATTTTGTACCTAAGATCTAACCATGTACTACTCAAAGAATAAAGTATATAAGTTTCAAAGATGCACACTTCTCTCGAAATTTCAAAACCATGAAATCCAAGATTGCTTCCACCTCATAAACCTTGCATAAAACATTTCTTATGACTCCCATAGGCTGCACCTTCATTTGATTGAATGCTTTGAGCATCATAGTTGCCGGTTCCATCATTTTCAATCCAACTTGAAGCATTATGTGGTAAGGCATTACATTCACCCACTCGTCGGTATCTATGTTGGCCTTTTGATTAGATATCCATTAATACTCACATCACAAAGAAATGGCACAGGATCCTTGGATTGCCGGGCTGGTGGCTCCATTCTCCTCTTGTCTGTATCATTTGATATGATTTGTTGGACCCAAATTTCTGATTTTGTTCTTCCTCCTAACTCTTGCAACAAATTTGGAGAATAATGCATCAATTGCTCAAGAGTAAGTGTAACTTTAGTGGCCAAAAACTTGGCTAATCACATCATCTTCATTCTAAATTTCTCATCCACCATAGGAGGCATCACTATGGGCTGATTTTTCTATAGACCTAAATCGCTCTGGCAAAGACATTGAATTGCACCTTCTTAGGTGCTGACACCTTCAAAGCTTGTTCCTTCAAAGCCTTTGGAAAAGAGGTCTTAGTCTTCTCCAAAATTGGCACTACTCTTGGTTCTTGAACCACCTTTTGTGATCTTGTAACTGCATTTACTTCTCCAATCTCTTTTTTTTTGTTTGAAATGGGTCATGCTCCACCCTCAACAAATCCACAATTTACTACTGATTTTGCCTTCTTTTTCTTAAGCTCCCTCAATAAGAGCCTTAACTTGAGGATTATCAATGTACTTTGCATCTTGAATGCAACATCATTATTAGGAAGAGGTAATCGATTCAAACACTTGTCGCTTTGGTGGATACTTGTTGGTTGCCCATTCTGGTTTCCCATGGATTTTCCAACAAGTAGTCTCATCATGCTTAAATTTATCACATAACTTGCAATATAAATGAGCCTTACTTGGATACCATCCCCTGCTTTTGGCTGCACCATTGGTGTGGAACCCATTGGAACTTGTTGGGCAATTGGAGCTTGTGGCATCATTGGAACTTGTGGTATGATAGGTGCTGCTTGCATTGGTTGAATAGGAATAGATGGTGCTTGTTGCATAACAGCAAATACCGGATTGGCCCTCTCAAAGAATCTCTTCTCCCTACATTCTTGATCATTATGGCCCTTCATTTGGCATCTTGAGCAGAATTTCAGCAATCTACATGTAGTATCGTAATGCCCAATAGACCCACAATATTCACAAGTAATAAACTGCACCTCCCTTGGCTTCTCACAATTGTGTGTTTAGAAATCTTGGCTGCAATATCCTCTGCTTTATGCTCGAGCAGCAACTTCATGAATGTATCCCAAATTATCTTCAGCCTTGAGGGCATACTTTTTGTGCCTCTAGCAATGTTGTAGGCTGTTTAGCCTTCACCTTATGAGCAATAGCTCGCTTTCAGCCCCTTCACATACCATTGATATCCATTTCATCACCTTGCAATCTTCCAATGCACCACGGCTTTGAGAACCGCAATGTACCTCCGATTATACTCTAATTGATTCATCTTCCTTTGTGTGAAATTGGTCCACCTTTCCATAGTCTTATCCTTACCATGAACTTTTGATAATTAGCAATGAAAGCTTCCTTTAATTCCCGATATGTCATGGTATCCGGCTGAGTTTGTGCCCATTCCTCCACCGAATCTTGCAAAGAACTATGAAACCAAAGCAAATAATCACCAAATTTGAAACTTACATTGTCGGGCAATACCTCTCAAACTTCACAATATGCTTCAAAGGATCCCCGATCCACCGGATCATCAAACTTTGAATCCCCATTGTCCTAAAACCCCATACCATAGGTGGTAATACAACCATCTCCGCCTCTTCTTGGGTTTCTTGAAATTGGAAAAACGAAATTGAATCTCCCTTCAATTTGAAAAAACGAAATTGGATTACCGCCTAGATCGGTAAATGGAATCAAAACCTCATGGATCTGGAGAATTAGACCCCGTGATCTGCCTCCCAAATCTGAAAACGAAATTAATTTTGATGCAATTTTGAGCCCAAAGATTGACTCACCGATCCCCTTCTTGTTATGATAGAGCTTAGTGGGATCTCCTTCTTACTTCTCTTGGGCATAAAACTATGCTCCACTTGTCAAATTTTGCCCCGCAAATCAATTACGGCAAAATTCCCTTCACACAAGAAATTGCTCCTTTCTCAATGGTGTCGTTCTTTACCGACGAACACCAATACCAATGGTAACAACTCCTTTTTCAATAGAAATTCTTGCCGATCAATGGTCTATCGAGCACCGTGGTCGCCAAATTGTTAGAGCCTGAACTCTAACCTTGCAAGAAGGATGAAAAACCCAACAATCCAAGCTCAATCTATCAGATCAAGGCAATGCACAAGACAAAGAATCATCATTTCCATAGCTAGATCAAGCAAAATCCTCTCTCTCTCAATACACCGTCCCTCTGTTCTTCTCTCTCTGCTCAGATAATACCATGATCATAATGGCTCCACAATGCATACGTGCAAATATCCTGCACGCGTGCATGCGCATATATCACTCTATATACGGTATATGATGAGTGTGGTGAGTGGTGACGAGTGTGGTGAGTGGTGATGAGTGTGGTGACGAGTGTGGTGATCACCCCAACAGGGTTTTAAAGTGAAAGGATCGAGAATTCCCAATTATTGCTTCATGCTTCTTTGAACAATGATGTTCATTCGAAATTATATCATTCACTTTACTATCCATTCGCTATCATACGTCATTCGAGATTATCATCATTGGTATTGGTAGGGTCAACCCAATCATCCTGCGGCCCTGGAGGTGGAGGTAGGAACTGGTTAATGTCTGGCACTACCTCTCCTTCATGGGGCTCCTCCACTCCCCTCCACAATTTCATCTCCCGATAACTTTCGAATGTATGCATTTGCCCATCTCTCCTGCGGGCGTTATAGTTGTGGCAAAGCTGGTATGGGACGTTGTATGTTTAGTATGGCATATTGCAATTCAGGAAAAATTCATCCGTCTTGCATTGGACAAAAGCGACTTTGCAACATCCAATCAAGGACACATCGTATGTGCATATGATTCCCACACCCTAGAGTGTACCAGCCCACCTGTGTCAAGTTGTCAGCACACCACACACAATGTCTATAATCAGCGGCCTTTAGCTCTTACCAATGGCTCTCATACAAGTACTTACAAGGGAGATATACAATTGACTGCTCAGAAGTCACCCTAAAAGGGTGAGAGTCCAACGATCTTGTTAAGTTGCGTAAGTGATCATTGCGTGAGTCTACTCCCTGCGGACAATAGGCTGGTCCTATCTCGCCGGCTATGTTATGCACCTCTGTGATTGTGCAATTTTCTCTCTTAGATACGTCTTCCATCGCACACAGCCTTCAGAGCTCATCGTGGCGATACTCATTTGCCCTCGTGATGTTCTGCTTTTTCTTCCACTTGCCGAGCAACCCACAATTCTAGCTCGCTTTTCCATGTTTTGCAAGAATGGAGAGGGGGTCCTCAAATAAACAAGCGCTCAATGAATTTCTTTCAATATTATATACATGAATGTTGAATGTAAATTCAGGTGTCGTAAAATAATATGACATGCACGCTAAATGTGACTAGGTCCAAATTTTGGTTCATCAGATCGCCCCACCATGGCCAAAGTTGAAGAATCCAATCTGATTCCAATTGTGGCCTCGTACACGGCATTGGAGAGCAATGAAAGCTGCTCCGCATGGTGTCAAGTAGTTGGGCCAAATCAAACATTCGTGTTTTATCTCTCATTGGCGAAGTCAACGAATGTTTCAAATAGTCGCATTTTTCGATGCCTATTTTGCTGCTCGATGCTTCCTATCGACTCCATGTAGGAGTGCTTACTAGCAAAATTAGGCAAATAATACACAATATACGTTGCCCCATACAAGTCAAAGTCAACCCTTGCAGCCACTGTCTTTGAGCCATTACCAAAATAAAGATCATCGTGCATATAGGGATGCCTGGCCCTTTCAATCTCAATTCTTTTCTTACCCACACCATCCAAACCCTTGTAATGCCACCACTTCACTTCCACTGTCTCGCCCATCGCCTAGATTCACCCCAATCATAAATGCCAATATAAATGGTCTGAGGATCAATGCATCCCTTCTTTTGCATACTCAAAATGGAGCAGCACATTGCCCGGATGTAAGTCCATATACAAATACCTTTCTTGATGAAGTTTTTGCAGGCCACTGCAAAATGACATAGCTAAGTCCCCAATCCTAGAGGCAACAAATAACTCTTTCCTTCTGTGCTCCTCAAGGCGCATCAAATATGTCTCAACTCTAGGGACATCTCCCAACTTCCTAAATGCAAGCTCAGCAAAAGCATTGCACCCATGGCTTGTAAAAAAGCTTGCCAACGAACCTCCATTCCAAAAAGGAAAAATTAAGCCCTGCCTTTCTAAGCCGGTAGTGCTACCAATGCAGCATATTATACATCCATGCCTAACCTGCATCCCAGACTCTCTTATATTTTTCAACATAGCTTCCACTAGCTTATTAGGATCTGTACCTGGCTGAAAATTATTGTTTTGAAACTTTACGCAATATGGTTCATCCTTAACAAGAACCTAAAGTATTGCATTTACGCACCGTCCCATATGAACCAGAACCAATTCTTTGTCTATTTTTATTATCTCATGAATCTAGTTTTGCAAACCAGGTTGTCTTAGCATCCATTCTCTTTTTTTTTTTTTTTTTTTTTTTGTTGAAGAACGACAAACTTTATTGAAACTCCAAGCCAAAAGCAAAATACAAATGCAGAGGCGGGAATAAAGTCTCAGAGGATAATCATGATCCACTGAGTAGAACCACTAGCCTATGCATAAGACAACACACACAAATAGGACTCAAATATCAACTATCGCCAGGAGCAAGCGAGGAACAATGGTATGCCTTAGCGATTCTAGCTTGTGCAGCCTCGGAGGACAATTGCAGGAGGAATATCCAAACCCTGAAAGATATACAGCCTTCTGCGGGCCTGATGGACCACAACAACCATCCCGATGCTAAATGAAATGCTTGGCTCAAGAATCTTATTCCGTGCATCCGGATAAATAGCCAGAAGCACTTGTTGACTTGTCAATGTCACATGAAAAAGAGAAAGCAGCCAAGACCAAACAGGCTGGAGATGAACACATGATAAAAAGAAACAATGCTCAATGGTCCGGCCCCTGCTTGCATCAAGGGGCGAGGCCGACACTCGAGGATCAAATCTCGGGACAAGCATCGCTCACACGAGGGCATCTCGTGAAGAATCGCCACCAAAGCACCACCACCTTAGGATGGAGTAGTTTATCCCAAGCCCAAGTCCACATAATGCCTCCAATTAGGAGGTGAAAGTCGAAGGGACCACCTAGTGGATGGCTAAGGATATCACTATTGACAAGCAGCCTATACATAGAGTTCACAAGCCTATGCTCGTGGAACGCCCGGTGGGGAAACCCACATGCACCCTTCAATATCCTCTGGAGCAACCAATGGCAGAGTACTAGCAATATTTTGCCAAATAGGTCTGTCCCATCGAGACAATGAGAATTTTGTTTGAAAGATTTGCCATGTCGCTAACTGGCCAGAATCATACCATGCCGCAACTGTCGAGATTCCTGCTAACCTCCAGCGCCGTTGAGTTAATGGATGAACCGAGGCACAAAGTGGAAGATTATTTTCCACAGGTATCCACCAACAAGGGGCATCCGTTCTTCTCGAAGCCTCCCACTCCCTATCCATCTCACTAAGAACGTTTGGCTCTTATTGTTTGCGCCAACGTTTTCTTAACAAGATGAGGGGGTTGGTGGGCTTCTTTCTTCAGCTTTCTGTTGCTCCAACCCGCATTCTACGTGATGGTTTTTTCTTTTAGCTCTAGCCTCAAGCGATGACTATTCAAATTTGCAACTTGCATGATCATATTCCCAAAGAAGGGGCTAATATTGACCACTATCCATGTGTACCTCTCTTGGTCACCCTTTTCAGGCTCTAGAGCTATCATTCGAGGTTTAAAAGCCCTCTCAGCATCTTTAACAAGCCCTGCATGGTAGTCTAGCCATCCTTTCTCGCTATTGGTAATCAATTCCAAATCCTGGGCTAAGGCATTGCAAAGTCAATTACATAACCAATTCATGAATTGTGGACTCAAAACAGACCATGCTTGTTGTGGTTACTTCTTTTTCTATGCGGTAGTGCAAAAGATGACTGGGTTGCAGCTTTTGTTTGAGACACTAATGCCTATGCCGGTTAAGGGCTCTAGTTATGGGTTCTATTTGAGACACTAATGCCTCTGTTGCCACTAAGTTAACTTCTGCTCTCTTTGTCGAAGTCATACAACTTGTTTAAGGAATTGTCTAGCTAGCTAGCAAAATGCGACTCCACGACAGTACGCAGATGACAACAACAACACCTACAGGTCAAGCAAAGATAAGACCTCCAATTTAGTGCTTAGCAACAACGTAAATCACTTTAACTATAACAAAACGCTAAGTTTTTTTTTTTTTTTTTTTTTTTTTTTGTGAAAGTTTTATTTACTTGTAATTTCTACTATACCATGAGTGTGATGGTGAAGCTTTATGACTCTTTACAGCAGGAATCCCTTGTATCCATACAAACATCATAGACACATAAACTACCCTATGGACTTGGGATTTTCTAAGTTAATACCTCGAGAAACTGACTTTATCTAGGGCCAAATATTTAAGGAGTTTCGACTTGCGAGCTTAAAGCTTGCAAGCAGTTATGACTGAGGCAGGAATACTAGTCAAGGGATCGGGTAAAGATATAGACTGACCCTTAACTTTAATACCGCAAATGAGTGTGCATAAATCCAAGAGATATGGCGCCAAAGGAAAATTTCTGAATAACATTGAGCTGGAAAGAGAGTTGGAGTTCTGTAGGCTTAGTGTTGAAGCTGAAAGCATGGAAAAATCTGGAAGAGGTAACAGCTCCGACTCCAAGAGGAGCTATGGTAATTATCAAGGCCCAATATACCCTAAAAGAGGGGGCGGCTATGGGCGCGGTGGCTACAATCAACCAGATAATGATAGGAATTTTGTTCCGGATTCACAACTGGACGAAGAATATAACTCTGATCTTGACGCAGACCAGGTAGTTTTTGGCTTATATGATCTTTTGAGCTATATCTGGTTACACTTCTTATTTTAACATTTCTGGTGACTACAAATCATGAAAAATATTAGTGTTATTTATAACACAGTAAGGTAAGCTCTTCCTAATACACAAGTAGTGTATGATATGACAGTAATAGGTTAGTCCTGTGATATACTCTTCAATAAAAAATCTGATAGTTACCTTAAACATGTGTTTAGGTCTCCATTTCGTAAAGTTTTTTTTATGTTCCTTCTCTAAGTAGTTCATTGGGCAAAAATGTTACATTGGGTGAAGGGCTATACGCCAGAAAAACCCAATGTACCTTTTGGCCCTCATAGATTTACCATTTTCATGCTAATTCTATGTTGATTGGCTGCAGGTACGGGTTTTTCTCTCTCAATGTGATGCTTTTTGTCGCTTTTGTTCTACTCTAGAGGTCCTGGATTTTGGATATACGAGAAGATATATTGGAGAATATGTCATGCGATAGGATTTGTCTCTTTCCTCCTTTAATCTTTGAGTATAACCCTAATGGGTTTATTCTACAAGTAGCAGCTTGAACACAGAAATATTTTCAGACTCTATCATAGGGAAATATGTGTAATATTCTGCTCTAGGATTATTACACTATACTCCCTTATTTTAGGCCGCATATTTATATGATACTGCTATCTCTGGTAAAGCAGAAGCTTTTGCTGGCATAACATGCCTACATACTTACTAGTAACGGTGCCCAGCGTTGCTGGGCATAAGTTGAGAACCTATATGAACAAATACTGAAGACAGCCTCCGTGGAGGACCCGTGGATCTAACAGAGAGTCCGGGGGACTATGTCACGCGGGATTTGCAAGAAGAGAAGAAGAAGAAGAAAACAGAACAAATGAGAGGAAAATGATAAGCTTCCTTGATATCAATGATGAACATACAAGAGCTCTCGCAATAGAGAGAAAAACTGAAAGGAGACAAGACTCAAAACTCATCTAACCATCATATGCTAGCTCTACTCATATATATAGTACAATGGCCTTGGGCCCAATATAGACACTCCGACCGATCTCGGTGCCGACTTTCTCGAAGGAGGCCTGATTTGGTGAATGTTTGCGGTGCCTCTTTAAATGCTTCTAGAATCACGCCGACGCATACACGTGCGACGATCGGTCATCACTTGTCCGAAAGCGGCTTGTTGACGGACGCAGCTTTGATCAAGGTGGTTCCGCCGCTTGGTCTTCTTCACGCAGCCTTTGATGGTCTGATTCGGGGTCGACCGAGGATCCTTGAGCTTGACCTCGGGTCTGTCAGAGTGATGAATAGTCCCCGTATCAGAGGGCACAGATTCTAACACTCCCCCACCAAACGGCACCTCGAAAGTGAAGAAAAGGAGGAAGGGTTTCGAGGGCGGGAAGCCATCTGCTCGAAAGTGATCCTCACGGAGTGAGGACGGGCACCATTATGGTAATCGGGCTAATGAGATCCCCGGCGGTTTGAAGAGCAGGAGGAGTGTTTTGGCCAAGGGCGTGATCTGCATCAATAAGAAAGCTAGATCGCACCATGTCTTCAAGGGCAAAGATGGGCGCCCGAAGAAATGTACCGACATTCCATGAGGAGACAGTCCGAGGCCAAAGGCACCGACAATCGGCATTCGGATTGCAAAAAAAAAATGGGACGCCGCCGATTTAAGGAGCTTAGCAAAATGCATTTGAGAGCAGCACAAAACCCGCTTGAAGATGGACCAAGGATCGTGTGAGGTGGTGGCATTCTGCAAGAAGGTTTCAAGACCATGAAGCGCATCCACGGACGCTGCCAACCACGATCATTAGCAATATAGATCCAATTCGTGGTGGTATCCGTGAGTGGCACCTTCTTCCCAATGTGAGCGGCTTAACAAAACGCGGATCCCACCGATATCCGGCCGAGATCCGAGGTGGAGTCCATCCGCATGACCATCCATGACCTTGGTCCAAAAAAGGGAGGCGCCAATCGAAGTCAGAACCTGGGGCGGGAGGTACGCCTGGGAAGCATAGGGAGAAGGAACCATGCCCGTATGCGGGTTGCCGAGCGTCCCCCAATTGATCGACAAGATCCGGATCAAGAGCTTGACACCAACGATCCCAAAGAGAAGCGTAGGGTTGAGAGTTGACAGAGGGCTATCCCATCCCGTGGGGGACCGCCTTGCTATCCAACAGAGCTCGTAATTGATTATAACCCGAGGTGCCGCATATAAATTTGTGCATAGGGAAGATCCCTCGATGTCCTAGATACTTCCTTATTCAAGTAGGCCCGCCAAGCCGCTGAGATAAATGATTGGCAAGCTCGCATGTACCTGATGAAGAGTTTGGGTCCGAAAGCATGATCCGCAAGATATGGATTGTTATCCCGAAGCACCCATTGCACGCTGGGGTCACCCCGAAAGAGTCGGCGTGGCCCATTTCCTCGGCGTGTTCCCCGTATCACCCAGATAGAAATCATGAAATATGTAAGCCATGGGCTGAACAACTCAAGGTGATAAAGTCCGGATCGGCACAAAATATGAGATCAAAGACCACAAGGACACAAAGACAACCCTTTGTCTTCAATGGAGAGTTCGCCAACCAAGAAAATCTGCAAGCAGCTCGGGGAATATCCACAGTCCATCCGCCGCATGCCACTTTAAAAAGAAGAGGTGGCGGCGAAGCAAACCACATAATCGCGATAGCGGTGAAGGAACCGGGAAGTCAACAGGCATTCTCGTTAAGAATGGCGGTATGGGCCAAGTTTGGCTTGAGCCTCATCGCCAGACCGCATAGCTTGTCAGAAAAGTTGTTCAAGATCACGGATCCGGTTGTCCCTTTCTAGCAAAGCAGCGCGGATCGGGTCACGGACCCGCTTCGGTGAAGTGTGGACTGGGAGGAGGATTTCCGGAGTATTGAGACGAAAGCACGGCAATCTCCGCGGCCATCCAAGATCTTCTCGCTTCGCGCACCTCCGTAGCCGATCTTGAAGAGAGGTGAGCCGAGAGGTCCGTGGTAGAAAGCCGAGCCAGCAAGGAGGCAATTTGAGCCGCCCCGCTCAAAGGTTTTGAACTTGAGTGCTGAAATTTTCACAAAGTTCGGAGTACAAGGCGCTGAGCTTAGCAATATCTCGGGCCCTGGTACCGTGAGAGCCGCTTTGGACTTGTTGTGCTCCAATAAATTCTGAATTTCGATTGAGCCGGAGCCCGCTGATCCGCAAGTTGGCTGACTTGATCTTGTGCACTTTTGAGATCCAGATGAGCCCGTAAGAGAGCTCCGGTGTTTGTCTTGAAGTTTGGCCTCCAAAGTTGCAACTTGGGCAAAGGGCAGCTTGAAGGTCCTGTACCGTGATCGAGGCCTCTAGTGCCTGGAACCCCGCCATAAGAGCCGCCTTGGGATTCTTTTGTAACTTGAGAGCGCCAGCCTGAGCATCCCGCCGATATCGATACAACAACCGACGAGGGTGTTGTGGTGGTGGAGCCGGGCCGTTGCCCCGGTTTGTGATGTTTGGGAAAGATGGTGTGAACCGGATGGTGTAGCGGAGGAGGAGACAAAGACATGGGTGTGCGGACTTTGGACATGACCAAAGGAAGAAGGGCGTGAAGTGCCAGCTCGGTTAGTCGCTGAAGGGACCACCGAGTGGAATTATGAGAATTTTGTGGTGTGGGAGGGAAGTAATGACGATGAGGGCTTGAAAGTGGCTTCCCACGTAAACTTCAGAATGGAAGTGGCACCGGCGGTCCACTTCTTGGAGAAGACGATAGAACATCATTTGGGGCCAATCTATGTGGTGGTTGGAGTGTGTAGCGTTGATGACCAGGTTATAGAAAGGTTTATTGATATGGGTGTTCTTGATAGAATACCCAAGGAACTTGGCGCCACGTAAATTTAACAAAGGTTTCATGAGGCTTGTCGATATTGGTCGACGATGGACATTGGCATGATAAGAAGGTGCACCAAACTCGTGGACATCTAGATCCCGTATGGCAGACCATGATAAACAAGGGGTGTGCAAGGGAATATGAAATACCTCGAAAATCAAATGTTGAGTCAAATAAATGGTGGTGCCATCGACCCACGCTGGTGTAGCCTCCTATGGGTCGCTAACGATATTGGCGATGAACCGCTTCACCTGGTCGTGATTTGGAGCCGAAGTTCCATTTGAGAGAATTCAGAAAAGCTTGTGTCGGTCACTTTCTTTTTATTTGGGCCAACAAGGGCTTCACCTGAAAGTGGGCGCCAAGAAGGATACGACGCAAAAAGAGCCGGATCCTTGGGAGCAAAGAGCTTGAAGTGTAGAAAATCTTGGGGCAGCCATGGTAACGACTTGCGTAAAATGAAGAGTGATTCAAAGGCGGAGGACGAAAAGTCGCACACCTGAGGACAAAGGCGCAAAGAACGGTAAAAGGTTTTTAGGGCGCATAACCGGAGGCTAAGAGGTATGAAGAGGGCTTAAACCGGAACCGCTGATGGTGCCAGTGTCGAAAAGATGCCAAGGAGTGTATTGAGAGGCAAAAAATTGGGCTAAGTCCCCAAAAACGTAAGGGAGAAGCAATGAACGGTGAGGATGAGACGTGAGAGAAGGATCGATGTGACAAAATAAAAGGACACACATTAATGTCCGACGGGCGTGAAAAGAAGAAATGGCATTCAATGTCAAGTAACTCAAGTGGGATATCATTAAAAGGAATGTGTCGGTTGGTACCATGGCTAGATATGCGGCGGAAAAAGATTCTCATTTTAGAAACAAAATTTTGCATTGCAAACACGTTGGCGATTTGTGTGATTGGTCCACGCCGACAAGGAGTTCCTCGCTTGGCTATATAAGACGAACCGGAGTAACGGCATCTCGATGGCGCCAAAGATGGTCGCTGGGTTTGAACGAGGACCGCACTATGCCCACGAACCGTCGAGTGGATTACCCGCAAGATGAATTGTTCCGACCTCGGGCGCCGCCACAATCATGGCGTGAGAATGGACGGCCACAAAGCCGGATGGTCAACATCCCACCAAGTCCAACGATGGAGGTGGTTCCCGCACCTTCGCCGATCCTCGAAGAACCTCTACCACCTCCTCAATCACCTCTCGCCCCAAACCCGAGTAGAGGGTTTTTCTTCTTAGGACTTGGTAGATAGGGCTCGAGCCCGCTTTTTGTATATAGGGCGCGTGCCCATAGCGAAAATAGCTAGCCGGCGCCCACATTTTGTAAAAAATCTCCACTATAATATAATATGCCGCCTTTCTAGTCACTTTCGTGGTGTTTGCTTCTTGAACTGGATCTGCTTTGTTGATTTTCGCTTTACGGTGATGAAATGTTTTGAGACGAAAACCATTAACCAAGGTAGGTAATGGAGTGCCATCTAACTCGCCAGCTTGGAAAACGCTTGGTCTAACCACTTGAACAATTTGATAAGGGCCAAGCCAACGAAACTTGAGTTTACCCGAAAATTTTTGTACTGAATCATAAAGAAGAACCAAATCGCCTTCTTTAAATGTTTTTGTCTTCGGACGCTTGTCATGTAAAGATTTTGCAACCGTTGTCCATGAAGAACACCGAATATAAGCATCCCTTCGAAGTTCATCCAACCGTTCTAATTGATAGACCCGCTCTTTGAGTGCGCAGGTGGATTATGAGAGAGCGAGCCTGAAAACGGAGTGTTGGAAGGATGTATTCAAACGGCATGAGAGCTTCCCCGACCATAAACCAATTTAAAAGGAGTGTGACCGTAGCAATCTTGAAACAAGTATTGTAGGCCCAAAGAACAAGAGGGAAGTTTTGTCCGCCAACTGCATATGGGAAGCGCCACAAATTTTCTTGAGAATGGTGACCGAGTTTTGTTGGTGCTTTCTCGCCAAACCATTACCTTGAGGATAGTAAGGTGTGCTCTTGTGATGATGTATCGAGATAATCCGTCAGCTCCTTGATAGTATGATTGATGAAATGGACACCACGGCCAATTGACCAGCCCAGGTGGGGCAGCAATCGCGTGATAATTTGTTGATAGAGGACCCTAGCTGTTGTTGCTGCAAAGTTGTCCGAAGTGCACAAGCTTCCGCCCATTTGGTAGCGTAGTCGCGAGAACCGAATGTAACCCGCACCCGGTGTGCCGCTAGAGGATCTATAGGTCCCACAAAGTCCATTCCCCATTTGCCGAAGGGAAGTGGCGCGGCGGCCGGGCGCCAAGGGAAGAGCCGCCACGGGTCGGTAAGGCCCCACCCGGCGGGCAAGCGCCACACGCGGCGGGCGCGGAGCATCTTTGAAGAGCGTGGGCCAATAATACCCAGCTAGAAGGATTTTATGCGTCGGGTGTCACCATGAAAATGACCACCACCTAGCCCCTGATGAGCTTCTCAACAATATCCGAACTTCATGAGGGAGAACACAGCGTCGAAGGATGGTGTCCTTACCCTTTTTGTAGAGATGTCCCGCAACCATGGTGTAGTCACCGACCTCTGAGAAATTGATGGCGACGGGATTGTCGCCATGGCGAGAGCGCCTCGCCTTTCCTCGGGTGGAAGAGCACCTGTGAGGAGGTACCGCTGAAAATCATGGAACCAATGTGGTGTTGCCGCTACTAAAAAGAGCCGAAAGCATCGAAAGGCGCCCCGAGACTCAGCTGAGGGATCATCTGTGGATGCGTGAAAGATAATCCGGGATTTATTATGAGATTTGGCCGCCTTATGAACGATTTCAAAAGGAGCAAATTTTGAGAAGAAGGACCCAACGAGCAATGCGTCCCGTGGGCGTGGACTTGTTGATCAAATAGAGGAGTGCTTGGTGGTCCACAAAGAACTTGATTTGACTGCCCAAAAGGTAATGACGGAAGCGCTGGACACGTAAAATGAGACCCAAAGCTTCACGCCCGCGGCGTAATAGTTGCGCCGCCAGTAATTGAGTTTTCTCACCGGGCGTGGCGATTTGGTTTGTCACAGCGCATCATATTCTTGAGAAAGAACAGCTCCAATAGCAAACGCCGAGACATCGACATGAACGCGGAAAGGGCTTGTCCCATTGAGGAGGAACAAGAACCGGTGCCCGAGTAAGCAAAAAGCTTCACCTGTTGGAAAGCAAAGATCCGGGAATTCCAAGCCCGTGGATTCACACCGTGAGTTTATGAATGGGATCTGCAATGGTCGCTAGTCCGTATGAAGGTGGAGTAATAATTGACCTTACCCGTGAAAGAGCGTGTCTCCTTGATATTGGCCGGTGCTTGAGCCTTGAGCACACAACTAATTTTTGGCGGGATCTCGTGGTGATACCGCTTTGTCGACAACATGGCCTAACAGAACACCATGAGGTGACGCAAAAGGTGCATTTCTCAGGATTGAGACTAATGCCGGACTCATCACATTTCTGGAAGACGAGTTCCAATTTATCCAAATGGTCAGCCATGGAACTGTAGGCAGAGAAGTCATCTTGAAAAATTTGCAAGAAGGGATTTTCCTTCATGAAATCATGAAAAACTGAGAGCATGATGCGTTGAAACGTTGATGGAGAGTTTGATAATCCAAAAGGAACCACCTTGTAGGCAAAAGTGCCCCACGGGGTGGTGAAAGTAGTCTTGAGTTGATCAGATTCTTTGATTGAGATCTGATTGTAGCCAGAAAAACCATCCATGAAGGAGTACATCTCATGTCCACCACCTCTTCCGTAACCCGGTCTCGTGAAGGGAAGTGGAAAATGATCACGCCCGCGGGCCCGATTGAGTTTCCGATAGTCCACACATGACGCCGATCTTACCATTGTGTTTGAGGGCAATGACGATGGGGCTCACCCATTCGTAATGTTTGACCTCATAGATCAAACCTCGCAGCAAGGAGTTTGTCAATTTCGCCTTGACGCCAGCGATCGGTAATTAGGGTTGAGCCGGCATCGCCGTTGCTAAACCGGTCGTCGCATCGATTTGGTAGGAATGGTGAGTTCCCCAAGCTTTTGTTGATTCCCCAAGATCTATGTAACTCCGTGCGAAAATGTGTTTGAATTTTGTGAACGCCTTGACAGCCCTCATTACGATAAGGAGCCTAAGATTGGCGGCAATGCGACAAAGTTGATTGTTGCCCACGCCCACAATCTCGACTTCCGAGTCCGAATATGGGGTATTACTTGGTATCCCGGACAATGTGTGCAGGAGGTTGGAGCATAACCGATGCGTGGCACTTTTATGTGGTGAAAAAGAGGGGTTGCTCGGTTTCATCCAAACAGGTTGCTTCATGACAAATAGTACATCAACAGAGTTGCGGAGGTTCAAAGATCTGAAAAGTGATCAACACGTTGGATTCGATTGCAAGGAGCCGTAAGGGTCAAGCAAAGCAGCCACGTACCGGTCCCCGATCAAGAGTCATTTCTCCCCAAGGATCAAATATTCGGGGTAGGATGACGAGGCGCACTCGCAGTGGAGCCTCGAACTTGATAAATATTCGAGCTTCTTCGAACTCAGGTTCGAGAGAGGGTTCCGCATGTTCAACAGAAAATGATCCTGCTGTTTGCAAGTCCATGGTGGCATTGAGATGACCATCGGTGATGACTAACCGGGTCCGTGGCCCAAGAATGAATACTTTTGCCTCGGCGGAGAAAAGGTCTCACGACCAACATTTCATAGTCACCGGATCTTCGCCACTTTCCAAACTCCAAATTCCATGGGGAAGCGGAGATCACCGATGTTGATGTGAAGAAGAGGTGTGACGCTTGAGGTCGCGTGATATGGCCATTAGCCAACTTGATGTCATATGGGGCACGAAAAGAGTTGTGTGATGCCCATTTGTTTTGCGAGTTTATCCGTGATGAGATTGACCGCGCTACCTCCATCTATTTGAACATGGTTGACTTGTCGATTACCCACCGTGGCATGGACCGTGGGTGTAGAGGTAGCCACAGCCCCAACTAAAACAGCTTGGGAGTGGTAACCGGTCCTTGAGAGCGGACGACGAGTTTCAAAATGGTTGCCAAGCTTAAAGGAATTTTGATCTTGGCTAGCTCCTCTTGGAGTTCTAGAGGCACATGAGAAAAAGGATCTGCCGGGTTCCACCGGTGCCGGAGTGCGTGGTAGTGAAGCGAAGAACTTTTTGAGTAAGTCAACCTCGGCAGAATATTCGGATACGCCCCGAGAGCGTGGAGGTTGAGATGTGGAAGGTGTATCTTGTCTTTGTTGAGCTCGGTGGTGGCATGAACATTTGCCAATGTGCGCCTTCAGCCTTTGCATGAGGTTCAAAATGCTTTGGCGAACTTTTGGCATGACATGTGGCATGAGCTTCTCCAAGTCGTGCAAAGTGAACCTTTTTTTCGTCCCTCATGAGGAATGGTGTCAACCGCAAAGGCAAAAGCGTGCCATTCTAATAATGGTCAAGGGACGTGATGCCTTGGTCTGGCGTGAAACTAAACCAACCCAATTTGACTACCGGACCGGAGGATTAAGTGCCCCAAAAAAATTTCCTCTTGTGCTTGTTGATCCAGCTGAGGTTGATTTGCTGGAGCTGGTTGATAGCGTGATTGCTGAGGCGCTCTTGGTGGCTTCTTAAGAACTGGTCTCGGGCCTTGTTTGCCATTAGCAATCCAGAGTTGGTAAGCCGTGAGGCGGACCGATGTGGTCTGATTTGTGCCAGAAGCCGTACCCTGAACTTGTGGAAGTTGAGGACACGCCGTGGTGGTATGACCCCATTCTTGACAGTGATAACACTGAGCTTTAGAAGGATCAAAAGGAGGACGTGGGTTGGATCCCCGTTGTTGCTCCTGTCTGTTGATAGAGTTGAGTGGGTTGCACCTGAAGTGGTGGCCGATAGTCGCGATTGTTGCTTTGAGGTGTGGTTTGCACTTGATAAACCATTTTGTTGCGAACGGGTGTGGGATGAGTGCGAAAGTGCACTCTTCCGTGGCATGATTGCACATGTTGCATCGCTTGCAATGAGGCGGGCCATTGGTGGAGTTGCACTCATTTGCCAAATGGCCTTGGTATTTGCAAATATGGCACCAGATCTGACTGCGCTGTGGATTAGCGTGTTGAGGCTGAACAGCCATTTGTGGAACCATGACAGGTGGAATGAACGGGAGCTCTTGAAGAGCCACGCCTCGGGAGGAAACATTGACTGAGTGATTGACAAGGTCGATAGCCTGCTCCAAAGTCTTGGGACGCAGGTATTCAGTCATGAGTCGAATAGCTGGAGGAAGTCCTTGGAGAAACCGCACCAAAATCTGCCTCGGTGGGGTACTCCTTGAGCTTACTTAACAGAATGTGAAGTCGATCCGCAAAAAAATCCCAGACTCTGTGGGCTCTTGTTGAAGTTCATTGAGTTGCTTGAGATGAAGTTGATCATCATCTGTGGTCCCATAATGAGACAGAAAAGCAGTTCTCATTTCTGACCAGTCTTGTTTCCAATGGCTCTTGTTGGACATGAGCCATTGATGAGGAGAGCCACGCAGGGTGGTGGAAAAGATGTGGAATTTCAGTTGAGGTTGCGCATGACCATTTAGGACAGCTAGAGCCTCAAATTCTTCCATGTGGGCCTGAGCACTTTGGTCTAAGGGTTTGCCTTTAAGTGTTGCCAAAGGTGGGATAAGTCAGTTTGTAGTCCGAAAAGGTAGATGTGAAAGTGCTTGGCTGACAGAACAAAGATAGTGAGGATATTGAGGTTGAGTTGGATGTGGCATGGTGCCCGGGACCCCTCGATGAAGGGGTGACTCATTGGTTGAGAAACCGGGTAGCCGGAGCATTGGTTTTGAGATCCGTAAGGGTTGTAAACAGGAAGGGCAAAGGGGAAACGTAGGGAAAGGATATTCCCGGTAGGCGCAAAGGAGACGTGTGGATATCCTTGCCCACCCGGGAGATGATGGTTGTGAAGGAAGAGGCGTATGGCCTGAAGAATGATGGATGTAGGCATGGTCGTGGGTATGAAAGTACGGTTGAGAAGGTTGAGCCCGATAAGGCTCCCCGATAGTGATGAGGGGACCGAGGTTGTGAGCAATGTTTGCACGCTTTGGGGCGGGGAACCGGGACGAGACAGACACGAGGGGTTGGTGGCGCCGACCGAGCCCTAGACCAAGATGGCCTCCCTCTATGTCATAAGCGCGATCCATACATGTCGGAACGCTTTCCGACGCCGATGGCCCAAGCCGCAGAGGCCGCTCGAGAAAGGAGTTCTTCGGGCGTGAAATTTCTGGACGCACATGGCGACGTAAGAAAGTAGGATGGAATCGTACCCGGCAATGGGCGGCATGTGTTTGGGGTCTAGGTTCGGGAACTCCTGAAGACAGCCCTCAGTGAGGACCCGTGGATCTATCAGAGAGTCCGGGGACTATGTCACGCCGGATTTGCAAGAAGAGAAGAAGAAGAAGAAAACGTAACAAATGAGAGGAAAATGATAAGCTTCCTTGATATCAATGATGAACATACAAGAGCTCTCGCAATAGAGAGAAAAACTGAAAGGAGACAAGACTCAAAACTCATCTAACCATCATATGCTAGCTCTACTCATATATAGTACAATGGCCTTGGGCCCAATATAGACACTCGACCGATCTCGGTGCGCGACTCGGAAGGAGGCCTGATTTTGCAGGAATGTTTTGCGGTGCCTCTTTAAATGCCTAGAATCACGCCGACGACCGACACTCGGTGACGGGTCATCACTTGTCTGAGCGGTGCCTCTTGTTGACGGACGCAGGCTTTGACTGCGTGGTCTGCTGCTTGGTCTTCTGCTGAGCCTTTGATGGCTGACCCGTGGCTGACTGAGGATCCTTGAGCTTGACCTGGTCTGTCGTATGCATGAATAGTCCTGTACCAGGAGGCACAGGACTAACAAGAAACCTGTTCAGCTCAAACTCCAGTGTTATAAATTTTCTATAATAGAAAAGATGTCCAACGTTGCTGGGCTATAAGGTGGTTGTGTCTTAACATTTATAGGATTGAACTTGAATTGCTATGTCATTGTTGTATTGTAGAATTTGGTTCCATCAACTTCTTGGCTATCAATAATTTTAAATGTCTTTACGTTGTGAAATCCATTGTCTATACTTGAATACATCCAAATTTTGAATGTCTTTATGTTGTGGAATCCATTGTATATACTTGAGTACATCCAATGCACCATGTTGGTAGTTAGATATTTGAAGCAATTCAAAGTAATTCAAGCCTCAATAGAAAACCAATGCACCACATGGCATTTATTGAAGTGATTCAAGTCTAAATAGAAAACTAAGTCTAAATGGCCATCACTTTCTTATCAAACTACCTATTGTCAATAGCACCGTGCAAATAATTTAGGTCCTTTCTTGCACTTCATTGCAAAGAATACAAACTGATGTGTCATTGATGAAGAAAATCTAACACAAATTTAGTAGACATTGTCGGGCAACATCTTGCAAATATAGATAGATCAGTTTCTTTCTCACTAAGTTGGCAATACACAATACATGTATATTCTTGTATACATGTATATTCTTGTATAGAAATCTATGTAAGCAAGTATAATGCAGTTTAGAAACATGCAAAGCGATAGACCATCCTTCCAACTCTGCATGCCAAAGACATGCTTAATTATCCAAATGTCATGATATTCATATCCCTCGGGTAATAGCCATGATAGTCATGTCACCGTGATAGAGAACCTTATTGAGCAAAGACTTTTCATTTCATCATGCTTTCCAAGTTGAAAACCTGCAGAAGAATAGTTCACGCCCTGCGATTGGTGTATTTACGTAGTTCATGTCCTCTGAAAAATGATAAAAGTCTAGAGGATACAAAGACAGAACTCAATATTTGCTTAACTTCTAGGTACACAGAATGAAAAGTTGCATCCAAATAGAAAGGGAATCTTCTTCCGAAAAATCTCAAACATAGGTCGATTCTTTAACTTGCTTGGAGCTTTGTTTTCTTGTCAGCCTAGGCAGTTAATGGGGCACTTCCAACATGAAATATGGAAGAACCTACAAAAGAAGCCTGCAAAGGGTAAAACTTGCATCATCTGTCTGCATATCCACAATAAATGTCGTCCAACATGATTTCTTAAACTGCTCTGCTTGCTTAAACAGAAGGCTACGAATTATTTGCATGTTTCACTTCATAATTTTTACTGAATCTAAAGTTTGCTCTGGCGCTTGGGAGAACCATGTTGAAGGAACTCGGCAAAATGGCCCCGTAACTTCTGGATGCAAAATTTAACCAAATAAGCATAAGTGTTTTTGCATCTGAAACAAATAGAACGATAATCAGAAACTTTAACTACAAATATACAATATGTTAAAGAGACATCAACTTTATTCCAGGACAGTGTGTGGAGCCTCGAGGGATGATAATCCTCCAAACTTCTTGATTTATCAATTTTTTCATAATAGAAAGGAAATTTACCTGTACTTTGGTACCATCCGGATTACTTGCTTTGCTTGTTCGATAACCGTCCCTCACAAAATATCCATCTAATCGATAATTGTTGCTCCCATGCGCAACAAAGAACAAAAAAAATCATGTCTTAAAGGTAATAGCGAGCGACTTTTAATAGCCGGAGAATTTCTACTACAATACTTACTGGTGCTGGCCGTCTTCCACGTATGGTGCGCTAAAAGTTCACCAACTTGTGTATATTGTAGAAAAGAATCCACCACAGTCCATCTAACTTCTTCTTGGTGGTTTTCCCATGAGCTCTTACCCTCCACAAGGGAATCAATATGAGTTGTAGATGGTATATTTGACATCGAGATGCCATTCATGAAATGCTCCACATCTCGGCTTCCAACCTTTGGCGGGGGAATGAGCCATGAACAATAAATTACATGGCGAGATTAGCATCAATGAATAGAGTACGCGAGAGCATTTCTTCTTTGATTCAAAAATAAAATGTCCATAATAGGTTTTGTTCTTGGCTTTGTGCCATCAACCATGCTTTGGCATTTATTGTCCTCGAGATGCAAAGGCAATTAAGAAAACTCTCGTGGAAAACTTTATGGAAAAACTAAAGTGTTAGCAACTCTACACTTGCGAGACCACAAGACTATGTCATCTTATAACCAAGACTTCTTTACCGGCTTACCTTCTAACTGGCGCTTTTATTTTTCAAATGCCATATCCTTGAGACCTCGGTGGAGAGATGCTATTGACAAATATGATGTTGGAACATTTCTATTTGATTTCAAATGCTTAAATTGTTAAACAGGGCATTTAACCTAAAGGGACTCACTATATTTGACTTCATGAAATACAATTGGCCATGGGGACAATGAAACAAAGACATCGAGCTAAAATATGATGGTAAATCTGAAGTCAATCCTAGAAAAATGCAAGAGTCTGCATCAATCAGACATAATGAACCACAACATCCTAACCTGTGTGCCTCAAATAATCAAGGTTTTTAACCACATTTTACACAAAGCTTGCATATGATTATTCTTTGTTAACATGAAACGTAAACTAATAAGTTCCATTTGGTGAAGAATTGCTTATGCCATTCATCCAAGAACATATATCATATAAGGTCTCTCAAACCAAGGTAATATGGCCATTGATCCTAATTTGGCGGGCAAAAAATCTTAATGATATAGATATAGAAAGAATCCTTGATAAGAAAATTAAAGATAAATCATTTAGCAACTTTTCTTTCTATCGCACCCAAAGAGAAGAGGCAAAGCGGAGGAAACATGGAGATCTATTATACCCGTTGTAGTACCGCAAACATGTGCTCTCCCTCTTCCTCAACAAATATCTGTTCCATCAAAATCTCTTGCAAAGTTGAAAATGCCTAGTCGCAGACTAATTTCAAAGATCTTTTAATGATGCTTCGCCGCTCTATAGCCTTCTCGGCTTCTAGAATCTGATCACTCAATTTGATAGCCGTCTCAAAATCGTCCCTTTCACATGCGCTTTGGGCTCGATTCCAACTCCTTCCTCCGGGCGGGCGCATTTGAAACTTTTTCTCTGCCTCGACGCCTTTAGCCGCCGGGATTTCGCGCTTAACGGATATCTCTGCAGCCTTTTGTTTGGATTTTTCAATTTGATATCTAACTCGCCTTGGCAATCTGCAATCTCCTATTCATTGCTTCGCCAGTCTCTCATCTATATTACTCGTCTTGCTTGGCTGGCGAGTCATCACGCTTTAGTTCAACTTCATCGACATCTAACTTGACATTCAAAGACCTTTTTATCCCCATACTCGATCTTATCAACATCGCCCGGTTTCAAGACTTGCTATCCGGGTTTTGAGCATTTGCTTCATCGGTGGTGATGGCTTATAATGCCGCTTTCATGCCATCATGACCCTCGATTGAATTGTACAATTTTTATCCGAGCCGGACTCATGCTCATAGTTAGCTTCTACTTGGGTAACAATATCCGGCATTTCAACTACTTCATTTGGGTTGCTTAATTCACTATGTACTACTCTTTACGGTTCTAAAATCTGCATTGATTGTTAGACTGGCTTGGACCAACAAGCGTCCAAGAATCTTTATTTGCATCTTCCAACCGAGGTCCGTGTGAAGATTGTTTCATGTGCCCATTTTCTTCATACTCCTCGGATCTCTCATACCCAATCCTCGAGGCCTTTCTTCTTCTTCGACTCCCAATTTTGGCAAAGGGAATGCGGGCCTTGTAAAGGCATTCAATGACGAAGAATTTGAAGATGATATAGATCGTCATAAGCTGCTAAGATATCTAAATTCTTTCTATCTCTTTCTACGTTAACATCCAACCCGCTTGTGGATAACAACCTAGTGTTTCTTGTAGTTTCTTCAAAGGCGCTGCTTGAATCTGTGATTAGAATCTAGCAGGCCGTTCCACCTGTGGCGTGCATGTGGATACCACTGGAGGAATGCAGCAGGCGCCATAGGCGCCCTCGCGAACCCTAAAAAAAACTCAAAACTTTGTGACGTGGCATCATCATCCCCATTGGTTTGGTCGAATCTGGGCCGTTAAAATTAGGGCTGGATCCAACACTTACACAATAACATTATAATATAAGATAGTCTGATCAGTTTTTTAATATATTCTCTACTCATATTCCTAAATATCGAAGTAGACCTTTTTTGGTTATATGTAATACAGTTGTTGAGTCAATAACAGATAATAGAACAAGGATTCCTCTGAGTTCAGTTGCTTTTGTTAGTCATAAATTGACACTATGACAAATATACGACTTGAAAAAGTTTAAAAAGATTAAATTGGGATACCATTAATCCTACTGTAGACAGAAATAATATTCTATAATATAGGTGTCTATGAAATAAAGTAGATGCTAATTGGATGCCTTAAGCAGGCTTTGTTGCAGCCAGAAATAGATCAACTCTAAAACTATTCAATAAGAAATGCAAAGTCTTAATTGGACTTATATGAAATAGGTTGTTTATTAATGTGTAACGGATCTTGACATAGTATATCTTATGTACATAATGTCCAATTTTACTTAGACCTTAAAGGTTTATTATTTAATTGGATCCTGTAAAATGCATATGCTAGATATGTCTTAGATTTTAGGCCAGGATAATTTAATACTAAGTTTCTAAGGAACTCACTTAGGATCTTGGGTTGATAACACCGTAGAGGGATCGACCAATACGGATGATTATGCTAGTATGGCAATTTGTATAGGCTAGTGTGATCTGGGTTTTTTTTAGACACTTCAACTCAGTGGTTATACCTCTGCTATTAAATATCCTTGGCAAACAGTATGAGTAAACTTTTTACACCAATAGTGAGTTGGTTATTTGCATATTCTATTTAATTTTTTACATGAGAAACCTGATCCCTGGAAACTTCTGATTACTAACAGTAAACATGCATATTATATGCAGGAAGGTAATACAGGCTCAGCTGAAACTGAGATTGAATACAAACCTCCAGTTTGGAATAAGAAACTGGACGAAATCGGATATGGAAAAGGGACTAGTAAATTGAATGCCCCAATTATGCAGTCCAAACTCTACTGTGCTACATTAAGAAGCCTAAGGTACATGCACTTATACTTGAGAAAGAAGCTACCCGAAAATTGGAGGAGTTTTCTGCTATCTCTAATTTGGGTTTTAATGGATGGCTTAAGATGGTACCCATCTTTAACAAACTGGAAGATGATTGGGCTGCTACTTCTAAGGTGGTTAACCAGATGTATGAGGAACTCCCAATGAAAATATATGAATTCACCATGGATGAAGACCAGTGTAAAAACATGTATTTTGCTGGCCTAGCAGGACTGGAAGAAGTTAACAAAATCAATACCTCTAGGGCTAAAAAGGATGAAATTTGTGCTGCAGATATGAATGATGGGGATGACCCCTTTGGCGAATGCCTTCTTTCTGATAAAGACAAAGAAGTACTACAAAAAAAGATGGCAGGAACAAACCCAACAGATAAAGAGAACTTTGGATTCACGCTACATAACTGTCATACATTTCCAATTATCCCTGAATGATTGGTGGAGGGCTATGCTGCTCTGTGCAACCATGGGATATGGAGAACTAAAAACTTTGGAGCCCTGGCCCCCATTAGTAGGGAGAATTGGATCATACTTTGGGGTATCACTCAAGAACAAGAATTAGCTGCTGAAAAGGCTGCACAATCTATGGAACGAATGTTTAACAGGCAGAAAGTTAAGCTCAGGTTTGACAATAGATTCTTTGATAAAAAAATGCAGTAAGGATGATCATCTATATATTAGCCAAAAAGGGCACATGGCTTTCTCTACAGAACGAAGGACTGACTTCTTCCTCAAGAAAATGTGGCGGACGATGTGCCCATATTATAAATGCCCATGTGACCCTCGGGACAAGGGCAATACATGCAAGGATAATATGACTTGGTTAGACCATGGCGTATGGTTCATGTTTAACAATCTGGACAAGATCTATCCGGAACTATCTGTAGCTGGACAAATGGTGGCCATGAGAACTTGCCTGAAAACTACTCTGAAATCCAGCATTATTGCTTATTTATCCTATCTTCATATCAGACAGACATTGATTGATATGGCCATGTTATGTGCATCAGATCCTTGGGCAGATCTAAAGATAAATTTCCCAAGATGTAAAATGACTGAGCTATGTGAAAGGACTATCAAGCCCACTAAAGACAATAAAAAAGCAGAAGCTTCAGGCAGCAATAGCACTGTTGACCATAACAGAAAGAATAAGTCTAAAGGATCTACCAGTACTCGTACTATGGTGCTGGCTCCTCCCAGGATTACAGATCCTCCAAAAATAGGTACTCCCACTACTAATGATAATTCATCTATCGAATGCATAGGTACTCGATAATTCGATCAACAAGACTGGTGTGAACCAAAATGCGGTCAATTTGGAGGGGATTGCACAAAAACTCTTCTAAACCACATGGTAAAATATTCATCACCAAGTTCAATTATATTTTCTCATGTATTTCCTTTATATAACTTGTTCTAGTTATGTATCGGATCCAGCAGGAGGTTCTTTTTTGGAACACTAAGTTCATTTATTTTTATGTATTTCCCTTATATAACTTGTTTTAGTTATGTATTGGATCCATCAAGTGGCTCTTCTTTGGAGTTCTATATATTAAAAGGGAAAACCCTTTACTAACGTCCTTATTGGACCATGATCATTGATCAGACTATATACTAGCCTGCGGGCTTTGTTGTTGTTGGAATTGCACATTTTGCTTCCAACTTCAATCCAATCCGACCTTTATAAGAGTTAAAGTGGCTTTATTTCCTTCGTAAGACCCCTTTACTAATCATATTCTCATAACACCATTTTTACTGGAATATAGTGTACCAGGAGCGTTGTCAAAGATTGTCAAGGAAGAATGCACCTGAAGGATGACAAAGAAAAGAATAAGAAAAAAAATTGTGCACTGCTCATTTTTATCCAAGATATTGGATAAAATATGTTTGCCCAAGATCATAAGCGAGATCTTTATGGAAGTATTGGGTGATACAGGGAAAGATATTATGATGGACACAATGTTCTCATGGAAATATGTAGAAAGCCTCAAAGATCTCTGTTATAAACCTTTCCCGATCTTCTCACAAGACCAAGAACCGGTCTGCCCATGTGGTAACCCAAACTTAAAAAAGTTCATTGACCCCAGCATAGGGCATATCAGAACTACCGATCTTAGGATCATTCATAATAAAATGCTTAGGAATCTCTTCAGTAAAGGGCTGGGCCATATACCCGACAGATGTTTGGAATGGGGTGAACTTAAAAAAGAAATTACAGTTACCATTGATAATATCTTGGACCTGCACAGATTTAAGGTGCCAAATATGGAAGCAGAATTGATTGATACTATTAAAAACAGGGTAATTGAAATTACCAAACTCAAAGTGCATGCAGCTTACAGCTTGGACAGTACTAGAAAATTCCCTCTTAATGATAGTGAGGTTATAAAAAACCTGGAATGGCTGGCCAAAAATCTATATATTGCTGGTGTTGACAAAGCCTCCAATAATCCTTCTTTCATATGCCCAAGGCATATTAGAGAATTAGCTCTCACACGTCTAAATAGTGAAGACTTCCAGCAAGTACAATTGGATCTAGATGGTATTACTAACTATATTGAGAATGGAATTCGGAATGTAACTGATAACATCTCCATTCATAGTTTACAACTTCCATATCTCTTGGGGATTTTTAAAGTGCACAAATCCGACTACAGATGGATTACAAATGCTCATGGCTCAATCTACACAGAACTTTCACAAATGATTACTGTGATACTGATTATGATCCTGGAATTATGGCCAGAAATATCGAAATTTCTATGTGCCAGTATGTATACACTGTTTCCTGGAAGGATCAACACCAATTGGATCATCAACTCCATTTATGATCTGGCTTTAAACCTTCCCCCTAAGATCACAGATCTGTTTGTTGCAGACATAACTAAGTGTTATGAAAGCATACCTCTGGATGGTAAGGATGGAATTTGCAATACAATTGATATGATAACGGTAGCTACATGGGACTACAAGCAGTCCACAAATAAAAGATTTAAGTTATGGATGAAGAAAGGCATGAATGATGAGTTTATTGTCAAATGGTTCAAACAAGACCCTACGGGCAAATGTTGGACATATATTAGCAAAGAAAAGTTTTGTACCATGAATAAATGGCTACTCACAAACTGCTGCATCAAAATGGGCAATAAGGTATGGAAGCAAATCTGTGGTATTCCAATGGGCTTTGCATGCAGCCCGTGCTGGTGTAACTTATACCTTGCATGGTATGAGTTAAACTTCATCAAAAATCTGGCCTCCCAAGGTAGAGTTGACATCATCCAAAAGTTTAAGCATACCTTTAGATATATGGATGACCTTGCTTCCATAAACTGTCCTGAAATCAGGTCTTTCTTACAGAAGGAAGAAAATATGGTTAATAAAGGCCTACATATCTATGATCTAAACAGTCTTGTGATCAAGGAAGAAACTGTTATGACTAAGTCGGAAGACCCTTTATTCCTTTTTGGATCTAAGATAAATTTTCTGAATATGAAAATTGAAATTATAAACAGGACCAATGGCATATTCTCAACTGCAAGATATGATAAAAGGGATAAACTACCATTTCATGCTATTAAATTCATTCATGTCAGCGGATGCAGACCTTACTATCAAGCTAGAAACGTGATTATCTCGCAGTTATTACCTTATATGTATGTCAATTCCAGCCCCATAAAGGCAGCAGATGATATCTGTGAGTTAATAAGAATATTTGTGATCAATGGGTTCGATCAATGGGGCATTATGAAAAGGATCACAAAATATATCAAAGCAGGCTCTTTTCCTGGTTTAAAGTATGATAAGAATACTCTCTTACAACAGATCCAGAACATCATTTAAATGGTAAGTGTCCATTATCATTTGTTCATCTGCAATTTCAAATTGGGTTGTTTTATTTTCAACATAGGTTAAGGACGTGACCCTTACTGTAATAAGTAGGGTCACACCCTCCCTATTTATTTACAGTTAGTACTTTTACTAAGGGATCTGCCTTAAACTACGGTCGGAGGTAGGATTGTTTTTGTGAAAGCTTTATTTACTTGTAATTTCTACTATACCATGAGTGTGATGGTGAAGCTTTATGACTCTTTACAGCAGGAATCCCTTGTATCCATACAAACATCATAGACACATAAACTACCCTATGGACTTGGGATTTTCTAAGTTAATACCTCGAGAAACTGACTTTATCTAGGGCCAAATATTTAAGGAGTTTCGACTTGCGAGCTTAAAGGTTGCAAGCAGTTATGACTGACGGCAGGAATACTAGTAAAGGGATCGGGTAAAGATATAGACTGACCCTTAACTTTAATACCGCAAATGAGTGTGCATAAATCCAAGAGATATGGCGCCAAAGGAAAATTTCTGAATAACATTGAGCTGGAAAGAGAGTTGGAGTTCTGTAGGCTTAGTGTTGAAGCTGAAGGCATGGAAAAATCTGGAAGAGGTAACAGCTCCGACTCCAAGAGGAGCTATGGTAATTATCAAGGCCCAAGATACCCTAAAAGAGGGGGCGGCTATGGGCGCGGTGGCTACAATCAGCCAGATAATGATAGGAATTTTGTTCCGGATTCACAACTGGACGAAGAATATAACTCTGATCTTGACGCAGACCAGGTAGTTTTTGGCTTATGTGATCTTTTGAGCTATATCTGGTTACACTTCTTATTTTAACATTTCCGGTGACTACAAATCATGAAAAATATTAGTGTTATTTATAACACAGTAAGGTAAGCTCTTCCTAATACACAAGTAGTGTATGATGTGACAGTAATGGGTTAGTCCTGTGATATACTCTTCAATAAAAAATCTGATAGTTACCTTAAATATGTGTTTAGGTCTCCATTTCGTAAAGTTTTTTTTATGTTCCTTCTCTAAGTAGTTCATTGGGCAAAAAGGTTACATTGGGTGAAGGGCTATATGCCAGAAAAACCCAATGTACCTTTTGGCCCTCATAGATTTACCATTTTCATGCAAATTCTATGTTGATTGGCTGCAGGTACGCGTTTTTCTCTCTCAATGTGATGCTTTTTGCTGTTTTGTTCTACTCTAGAGGTCTGGATTTTGGATATACGAGAAGATATATTGGAGAATATGCTGCGCACAGGGATTTGTCTCTTTCCTCCTTTAATCTTTGAGTATAATCCTGTAATGGGTTTATTCTACAAGTAGCAGCTTGAACACAGAAATATTTTCAGACTTTATCATAGGGAAATATGTGTAATATTCTGCTCTAGGATGATTACACTATACTCCCTTATTTTAGGCCGCATATTTATATGATACTGCTATCTCTGGTAAAGCAGAAGCTTTTGCTGGCATAACATGCCTACATACTTATAGTCTTATCAGTTTTTTAATATATTCTCTACTCATATTTCTAAATATCGAAGTAGACCTTTTTTGGTTATATGTAATACAGTTGTTGAGTCAATAACAGATAATTCTAGAATGGGACTCGCATGAAACCAACAAACCGCCCGATTAGACTTGCTTCTCATTCATCTCAGCAGATTTTCTACAATGGTGGATAGTGGGTAGCCGCACACATGCGAACTACCCATAAAAAATAAAGGGAAAATCCAATTATATCATTTGGACCCCAACAAAATACAATGCTAATAGAGACTGGGCTAGTGTACCTGCCGAAAGCTTATCACCGGGATTAAAAAACCCCGCCCTTTCGGGTTTTCGAGGAAAAACCCTAGTGATAAGCCTTCGCAAGGGCTTGGACAAACGTAAGGCATAAAAATCGCCCCCAAAACCCACGAATGGAAAAAAAGTCGAAACAGATGCCGCCGCTAACCCGTCACACGCACATCACCAACAAAACAACAAGACAAAACAAACCTCCCGTGAGTGGAGGGCTGATTACGCCGCGTGCCACGATAAAAAATACAATAACAAAGAAGGGGGGGAGGGTGGGTTCAAAGAGAATAAGGTACTGCTGAGAGAGAAGAGGAAGCGCCGATGAGAAGTCGAAGCAGAAACGTGCCTAAAATAGCGAACTCCCAACCAGAGCGGGCATGCGCCGCCCGCATGCATGCAAAACATGCATGCTCGTCCCATTCTAGAATGGCGATCCGATGTCTCGGATCGATGGGATTCTAGAATGGGACTCGCATGAAACCAACAAACCGCCCGAATACCAAAGGACTTCCTTAACAAACTAGGATCGAGGACGAAGGTCACAGGAGGAAGGCTAAAGGCCGAGAAAGGACTGCATGAAAGAAACGCCAAATTGGCCAAACCAGGCAGGAAGAAGCCCCTCCCCTGCCTGGAAACAATTCAAAGAGAATAAGGTACTGCTGAGAGAGAAGAGGAAGCGCCGATGAGAAGTCGAAGCAGAAACGTGCCTAAAATAGCGAACTCCCAACCAGAGCAGGCATGCGCCGCCCGCATGCATGCAAAACATGCATGCTCGTCCCATTCTAGAATGGCGATCCGATGTCTCGGATCGATGGGATAGAACAAGGATTCCTCTGAGTTCAGTTGCTTTTGTTAGTCATAAATTGACATTATGACAAATATACGACTGAAAAAAGTTTAAAAAGATTAAATTGGGATACCATTAATCCTACTGTAGACAGAAATAATATTCTATAATATAGGTGTCTATGAAATAAAGTAGATGCTAATTGGATGCCTTAAGCAGGCTTTGTTGCAGCCAGAAATAGATCAACTCTAAAACTATTCAATAAGAAATGCAAAGTCTTAATTGGACTTATATGAAATAGGTTGTTTATTAATGTGAAATGGATATTGACATAGTATATCTTATGTACATAATGTCCAATTTTACTTAGACCTTAAAGGTTTATTATTTAATTGGATCCTGTAAAATGCATATGCTAGATATGTCTTAGATTTTAGGCCAGGATAATTTAATACCAAGTTTCTAAGGAACTCACTTAGGATCTTGGGTTGATAATACCGTAGAGGGATTGACCAATACGGATGATTATGCTAGTATGGCAATTTGTCTAGGCTAGTGTGATCTGGTTTTTTTTTTTTATTTTTTATTTTTCTATTTTTTTTTTAGCACGCCAGCCTAACCAAGCCTACAACCTTCCTTGCAATTCTAGCCTATCCACGTAGCACCTCCACCTCACCAAAATCTGAGGTGGCATGTCCTGCACCTTTAGATGGTCTCTTTTACAAATCAATGGCCAAGAAAATTAGAAAATTGGCTAAAAATGGCACGGAGATGGAGAAAGTCGCGAAATAACTTCCTCCTTCCATCGAGCCTTTTATCTTTTGTATTTCCTTTCTTTCTTCAAGCTTCCTTCCGGTGAAGCTCTGCCAAAGAGCTTTCGACATGGCACTAGCTCGTTCTAGAGCTCCATTTTTTGTTTGGACGGCCGATTTGGAGGCGCCAGAGGTCGAGCTTGGTGCTAACATCTTCTTGTCCAAAGATTTTGATATTGCAAAGGCTGTAGGAAAGGATGTTTCCTTTCTCCCATCTCTCTCTATTAAGCGGGCGATACAGGCACGGACCTTATTCCCAGAAATCTTCGCTTCCAACTATGGCGAGATATGCACAATGCTGAAGCAGATGGGTCGTATCAAAACCTATCTACCCATCTATTCGCTATTTCTTCGACAAATCATTTCCACGTTGCATAACCAAGCAGCTCTGTTTTGTTGCCCCTTCTCCTTCTTCTTCTCCCTTTCTTGCCTCTATTTTCTTTCTAGGGATATGGAAATGGCCACAAAAAGCATGATCTTAACACCATCTTTTCTCGGGCTTTTGATGTCCTCATGTCTTGCGGATCTTGCACAAGGAAAAGAAGCATTGTTGGCTCTGAAACAGGGATTAAATGACGAAGTTGGCAATCTTTTAGAACAAGATCCGACACCGTTTTCATCAATTGGGCTATCAAATCTGGGTCAGAAGAGCCCGAGGATCATGATTGATTGCAGAGCAAGGCACTACTGTTGATTTGATGGTTTCTGGAAAGGACTAGAGCAGGTCTTGCTCTTTTCTCTTTCCCGCTGCCCTAAACTTTGCCGGATCCCTCAAGCTCTTTGCAGAATGGAGAAATGTTTAGTTCAAAAAATGTTTTAGGTTTGTGTAGTTCATAAATCTCAGTATTTTACTTCAAGAAAGTCTCATTCTTATATCTGTTTAGCGGCCATTGACGTTTTCTTGTTTGTCACAGGTGATCGGGTATCCAAGCTTGGATCATTGGCGATGAATGCAGCAATATTCTTGCTTGATGAGTTGAATGATAGCAGTACTTCGAATAACAAAGTTGGGCTATTTGGCTTCAATATCTCTGAATCATTGGCTTTAGCTAATGCAAACAGATGGAATGGCTATCTTTGGACGTAAGTATCTAAGCCATGACTACAAGTTTTGGCAAGGTCAATAACAATTTTCTGTTTTAGTTATTTCTCAAAAGCTTTTATAATGCAGAAAACTTCATGATGGGAGCAGCCAAGAAGCTCGGATAGGTACAATACTTAAAGTGTAAGTATTAGTTTTGTTTTTTGGTAAGCATACAAAACTGTGGAATTAGCTCCTTCCTTCCTTCCTTCATCATAAAGAATACTTAGAGCCCATATACACTATTCCTGCTTATATACTGAAGTTTTTGTTATGCACATGGTTCAGATTTAGTAGTGCCAGCCAATTCCTCAACAAATCCTGCTTCACAAAGCTTTACAATGTCTTCTAGTCCAGGTCCTTTTTCTGCATATTTTAGCTTATTATTTTTGCTTGAATTCCTTATCAACATAAAGCTTATCATCAGACTGTAAGTTATCATTTTCGTTTTTTCCTAAGCATATAAAAGTGTCTACCTCACAAGTTATGCAATTGATTTCTTATTAATGATGGTGTACTCTAGCTCTTAGTGTGTTTTAAGAAGTGGAAGGATACTCTAGCTCCAGCTCTTTGTATGATAAGTTGTCTGCAATTCTTTTTATGACAGCGTATAAATATCGTTATTGGGAGGACATGGCTGTTTCTTTTACAAACTTGTGTATTCTTCTCCAGTACTTCTGAGATATGTCCTGAACGTAACTTGTAAAGCCTACAATGAATGGATTAGGAATGCTTATGTTCAATATCAGAATTCAACCGCCCAGTTCTGGCACAATCCAGAAAACATTTTTTAGCATGAATGGAGACATGCACCCTGTCTGCATCCTTCATGTTGAATTGTTTTCATGAGAAAACAGTTGATTAACTGATAGATAGAAGTTAGGTTTTAAAGCACATGATTTCTTACTACTGCTACCTTATTAGTAAGATTAAGGCACTCTAGATCCTTCTTTCTCCTGCTACCTCATTAGTAAGATTGAGGTATTCATGGTTAAGTCAACATAATTATTTTTGTGGTCATTTTTCTGAAGAAAAGAGCACTAATTGGTAAGCATGTTTATCTCCTTGCCACATTGCACAAGTTGATCATGCCTAAGTTGTCTAGGCTTGTTGCAGAAAAGCTTCGAGAGTTGCATCACATGGACATATGTTCGAAGTCTCCTATGCTTCCTGATTAGTCTACACATTCCACTGTAATTCTTGATGTCATCAAATAACAGAAATTCTTTGTATCCCCTATTTAAGGGATCTACGGGAATGAACGATTGATAAAATGAATATTAAGAAATACTTGGAAGCAATATTGAATCGAACTTAAAACTCAGTTGTAATTCCTTATGTGAACATATGCTACATGCATTCTGATACATGCAAATAATAAAATGCAGAAAGCTTGCGTACATACTGCTGTGTATAGAAATTGCGTGCAGAAATGTAACTGACCTCGCAACAACTTGTGGTCAATGTCCAAGAAAAAAATGAACATAGATGCTTTAAGTTCTAAAATGGTCCTAATGATGTATAAATTTACTATGGTTGTACATAATTATAAACATTACCAAATGCCCATGCAAAATATAAGCTTGTTCAAACTAGCATGTGAGTATTATTTGAGATGTCACTTCAGATACTAATTTATTGGATGTTTTTGCCATCACTAATTAAAAATTCATGTCTGGGATATAGATGTCTTGTGCTATACATACCTTAATTAGATATGCTCAATGTTTGGTGAATCATGATGTTCATGCGATAAGGTAGTTCTGCACATGAAAACAACCCTCTATAGCGACATATATTAATAAGAAATAATTTTAGCATGAACATAAATGTCCCAAAAGAGACGTGATGCCAACCATGGAAAATGGAAAATAATAAGAAAATAGTAAGAACCCACACTATACATTCCATTATGTCTATTCATCCAACCCACACTATACATTCCATCATCCCGACCCATTCCATATATCATGACTAATATTTGGCATCCCTAACCCATTTTGGCAGCCTAGTAGAAATACAATCACATTTACAAATTCTTTTACACCTACAAATTATGCATTGTAATTTTTTTTTGCCTAAGATTGCAGTTCATTACTTTATCAATTCAATTCCACAAAATTCATTGTTCCTACCTATCAATTCCATGCACTCATGGCTAATATCAGGCATCCCTAACCCCTTTCAAAATTTGGTAGTCCACTAGGTCCATTACATCTATTATATGATTATATTTACAAAATTCTTTTCCACCTACAAATCCTATTACACGACCCATTTCATATGTCCATTAATAATGTCTAGCATTACTGGGCACACATTTCTAGTAATTGTATTAAGATGTGAAGTTTTAAGATGCACTCTCACAAAAGCACCTTATCTTACATTTTTAAATTTTGCAATGTCATTTCCTCTAGATTATTATAGATGAGAAAAACTGCCTATCTTGCTTGGCCTTTCATAGCTTTTAGCATGATCTTGCTCGGCCACGGCCCCTGGCGTGCTTTTTTGCTAGTTTTTTATTATTGCAAATACGACAAGTTTGTTGGCTGTGCAAATGTGCAACTGAGCAAGGCATGTTAATCTTGTAGCCATTTCTAAGGCAAAAATCCATTAGGAGGCATGGCAATGATGCCGGGTGTGCAATTATGATTTGTTGTAAATCGTGTCATATACCATGAAGGCCTAAATATGGCCATTTCATTTATTACATTTGTTGCACATTTACCATTAGGAAATGTTGGAATGATCTTGGAGTGCAAGTTCACATCTTGGTAAATTCAAGGGCAATTATGGCAATTTTGCTGGCGTGCAACTGAGCAAGGCATGCTTGGTTGAGTAACTGAGCAACATGCACCTCGAAGTGCATGTTCCCCTTTGGGTATATTCAAGGGCAAAGGTCATCTAGAAAGCTATGTTTGCTTATTCCAAATTATGGGATATTATTATGCAAGTCTAATGATGAACTTAGAAAAGGAAAAGGGTTTTTTTCTAATATTATGTTAAAGCATATACATGCATCTTTTTTCTAAAATGCATGTTGGACATGTAAAGATCAACATGCAAGTGTTGCATGCAACTTTTAATATCAAGAGGTTTATGAAACGTGGGTTTTCTATTGCAATTTGCTCTCATAAAAAATGATGTTTTTTTCTATTGGAAAATACTAAGGTAAAAGATTAGGGCACAAATAATTAAGGGTTGAGCATTGTATACCCTAAAAATATGCTCGTAGTTGAGAACTTGAGAAGCGGCTGAGAGATTTCCGGCTTCCCATTCTGTGAAGACCATTGCCTGAGCGTTTTACTTTGATAGAAGCGCTCTGGAGCAGATTCTGATAGAAGCAATATGAAGCAGGTGAGGAATGTCTTTACCTGGGAGTGCTTGTGTGAAACAAAGGGACTTCAGGGCATTTGGCAGCCGAAAACATGAAGTTCATCTATCTCTACTCAAATTTTAGTGATTTATCCTACCTGCATACAAGGTAGATATGGTGCTTAATTTTCTGAAGACACCCGAAAGAGATTGAAAGATGTTTTTGTTTTGTTCAACTCAAGAGCTGGGTTCACATGAGCAATGTCTCATCCTTATTTGGATATTTTATACCTAAGTTCTGTAGCATGGTTACATACCGAAATGCCAGAAGGAGTTTACAGAGCTTGGTAGATACTGCACCTGCATCTCCTCAAAATGGGTACTCAAATAATGGACGATTCCAAACAACAGGTTCTTACGAACAATATGATAGTTTCCTTTTTTTAGAAAGTTTCTGACTTCATACTTAAGATGCAATACATGCAAATTATTGGTTTAGCAGATCTGCAAATGCAAATACTAGGTAGTTGCATGCTGCTGTTTACAGAAGTATAACTCTAACAGATGCTTTATTTTGTTTTATTTTTGAACAAAAGAACACATATGTGCATTATGATCTTGTTCTATTGACTAAAACCATGTGGTAAATGTAGTATAAGATGAATCCATCAATTGCAGATAGATGTCTAGGCAGTTGCCTTTTTCTCCTTTTTGGCAGGGCAAGAGGCACAATGGGTAATCAGCGAAGAGCTGAAAATCCCAATGTACCTTTTGGCCCTTGCCCTGATACCGTTTTTACGCTAACAGGGTACTGATTGGCTGCAGATACGGGATTTTCTTCCCATTGTTCCTTTTGCTTTTGTAGTTGGACTAGGCTTCAAGAATGATGGAGATTTGGAAGAGACTATAGCTGTAGCTGAGAAACAAGCTTGGTGTCAGCGATGAAGCAATTCATCTGAAGGACAAAAACAGATTTAAAAACTGGTTATTTATGTCAACTTTTATTTCTAGAGTGCTTTTGTACTTCTGAATTTCAAAACATGAAATATGATAGAAGATATTTGGGTTAAAAGATCTATTTTCTTCTTTAAAGATATGATATGATTCAAGGTATGATATAATACGTTGATAAAGGTCTAAAAGATGGAATTCTTCTTTCTGGCTCTGTCTGACTAAATATATGGAAAAGAATTTCAGACTCATATTGCATATGCTTTAATTTTTAGTCATTGATCAATGGTCTTCATATTACTTAGGCTTTGGAGAAAGAGGTACATAGTATATCTTATGTACATAATGTCCAATTTTACTTAGACCTTAAAGGTTTATTATTTAATTGGATCCTGTAAAATGCATATGCTAGATATGTCTTAGATTTTAGGCCAGGATAATTTAATACCAAGTTTCTAAGGAACTCACTTAGGATCTTGGGTTGATAATACCGTAGAGGGATTGACCAATACGGATGATTATGCTAGTATGGCAATGTCTAGGCTAGTGTGATCTGGTTTTTTTTAAGTAAACAGGCTTTTGTGAACTAGTACATAGGAAAGATAAGATAATGTATTGCAGTGCAGGAACACATTTATTATGGCTTAAGAGCTCTGTAAACAGTGTAATATTCAAGGATTGCCCTATTGGGTAACATATTGCAACCCGTAAACCTTATTATGGGCCACATATTATGTTAACTACTTGTTATTTTATGATATGGAAATGCTACAGTAAATTGGGCAAAATTAACTTACGGTTACAGCTCAAGACAAGATGTGGACGACCGGATGATTATCTGGCGGCCCACTAGATCAAGATTCACTTTGCAAAAACCCTGGACTACAAGCACGATGGAACCGACGTTCCTAAGGACAAAGCCACCGGACATTTGGGCTATAAAAACCTGCATGAAAAGGTAAATTACATCCATTTTCTACTTGTTTGCTTTGCACAGGCCGGGCTGCCTCCCCTGGATCTGAATGGCAAGGAAGAAGGGAGATCTGAATATGTCCACTAGGAAGAGAATTGCAGAGGTTAAAAGCAAGGAAGGAAGCTCCAAGAAGATCTATCAAGATAGAAGAAGATCCGCTATTACTCCATGCCGGAAGCCGGAAATAATCAAGATGATGGCAAAAATTCGATTAAATAGGCAGATACTGGGAAGCAGATTGGTGCTAAAGGGGTTGATGCTGAAAGTATTGGAAGGAAGGAAGGAAAAATTTTTAACGTCCACGGAACCCAATCGGGTTATGGGACAAAGTACATAAGGGACCGAAGTCCCGGACCGGTCCAAACAAGAACATGGGCCGGGCCCTTAAACCAAAGCACAACGTGAGCTAGAACACAACCATCATGACCCGGATTAAAACCACCGGGAAAAACCGTTGCGGGATGACTATGGCTGCTCACCGATCCAAAATCCATCTTTGTTGCACAAGCAACAAGCATACCTTCATACCTCCAAAGAGGCAAAGCTTCACCAAAAATCCGAACCGTAACCTCTTCACAACCGGGTGCTGGAAAACAGACGCCCCTTAACGCCAATCGCCTGCACACCGCAGGGAAGGCGGCGCCGAAAAACCGCCAGTGGAAATCGCCCATCGGAGGTGCCTCCTCACCCATCCACCAGCCCTCGCGCCAAAGCGCCAAAGACTTCCCCAGTATCGCTGCAGCGGACATCCACTCAGGCACACACAGGGGCGCCATCCTTCACTGCCGCTGCTCCAACGCCATCCATCATTGCATCCGCTCGGGCAGGCCTCAGGCAGCGCCTCAGGCAGGCGCCAGGCGCCAGGCGCCAGGCGGAGACGCCAGGCGGAGGCGGTGTTAGCAATGGCATCTCCAAAATTGCTGGCACTGGAGTTATTGGCAATAGCTCACAAGATGAGATTCAATCAGCTGCCAAAGATCTGATCAATATTGAAGATACCACAGGAGACAAAAATCCTGAGACAACTGGCTGCAAAAAGGTTTGGATAGGTTAATTGCATTAATGCTTCTAAGATCCATGATGGACCTAGTTAAACCCTTTTGGTTGATTTTAATAGCTAATGTCTCACATAGATCGTCAAAGAGTCTTATCAGCTTAATAATGAGCATGATTTTAAGGAACAGATCTAGAACCTTCATGGATCTCTACTTCCAATAAAAGTTTCCATGGCATGATCCTTAATTTGATCTTAAGGAATAGATCTATAAATTTGAAGATGCTAGATAAGCTTGATAAACTGAAATTCTTTATTGCAGATGGGTAAACATGATCAGTTTATTTGCTAAAGATTAGAGATCATTTGTATTTGCTTCTAAATGGATTAAAATAACTTATGCATCCTTGAAATAAAGCCTGCAGCACTGAAAATTTAGAAGCTAATTGTGCCGTCAATTTCTTGGATTTGTTTGCTAATGTTTTGCTTGTATTTTAATTTGAATGCTAGCAAGGTGAAGGGGGATGACCCCAGGACAGCCTATGACACCTGCTATCAAATTCATTGCAACCATTCTAATGCTTGTATATGTTTTGTTGGTGCAGGTAACAGGCTATCCTGCTCTTTGTTATTGTGTTCGACAAGTATTTCTTGCAACCCTTTAAGATCTGATTTGGTCTGAAGATACGTTTAAGACATCTACATTATTGTTGCTTATATTCAAATTTTTGTATTAATGGTAAGCCTCTTACCATGTACTGCTGGCTGTAAGTATAAAACCATATTTTATGGTTTGGTTTTTTTAATAGAATGGTATCTTTATTACATGTTGTTGTTAATAACAATTAAAAGAAGGATGTAGATTATTTAAATGTTGCCTTATCAAGGCCAGGACATATTTGTACCTGTATATGTCTTTGGGCTGCTAATTGAACTATTCAAAATTCTTGCAAAGGTTTTTGAATGGTTAGAGTATTTGGTCTGGTTTCCAGATCAAGTATAAAGGTTTTTTTTGAACACTCCAGCTTATTAGTTATACTAATTTCCTTGATTTTGGCTTATCACAGGTACTTCCACTTCTAATATATGCTTTTCATTGGATCTTATAGGACTGCATTAATATGGAAGATAATGACATCTATAAGCATTGGATTAAGGAGCTGATGGGATACGGATATGATAAATGCAATATCAGCAGCCCGAACTTTGCTGTCCAAACTATTCTTGGCTGCATCAGAAACAAAGATATACATTCATTCATTACTTTTAATGAGGTAAACCTTCTTGATAAAACATTATCACCCGTGTCCTACTTAGGATTTAGTGGGTGGTTCAAAGTTTTTCACCTTTTGAAGAAGGTTAACTTTGAATTTGGCAAATGTAAAGAGATATTGGCATCCTTATATGATGAAATGAGCAGTACTTTATATAAAAGAACTTGCATGGAGGATGAAGCTGCAGAGAAATTTGTAATTGGGATAATGGCACTTGAAGATGCCAATGATATTAATCCACGCACCTTTGAGAAAGAAGAAGAGAATATTTCACATGTTGTAAAGGTGAGTGGAGAAAAATCAGATTGTCTTTTTTCTGAATCTGATCTTACTGAGGAAGATATGTCCTTTATGAATTACAAGAAAGAAGTTGTTGCAGCTCAATATCAAGCTGATTCAAATATTGAAGATAAAGTCCCTGAATTGAATCTGGCTAACTCTACTTGTTTTCCCATTATCATTGAACAAACAGTAGAGTGTTATGCTGCTGTTCATGAACATGCAATTTGGAAAAGCCAAAATTTCGGGGCTCTTGCGCCCATTGATATGGATACATGGATTGCGCTCGCTGGTATTTCCAAAGATGAAATCAGAAATGCCAACTTTGCTGCCTATAAGCTTGAAAAGGCCTTTTCTATCTTGGATGCAGACTTACCTTTCAAAATGGATTTCTTTGATCAATATTGCAGCAAGAACACTCCCATTGAAATTGCCCAAAAAGGGCACATGGCATTCACTAATATCGAGAGAAATGACTATTATTTGAAGAGGATATGGAGGACACATTGTCCCTATTTCAAATGTCACTGTGAGAAAAATAGGTTTGGAAACCAGAAAAATCAGAAGAACAATGAAGAGAAATGCTCTTGTGGCATAATATGGTTTGACCATGGGATTTGGTATTTTATCAATCATATGGAGGAGATTTACCCTGCTGCAACTCCTATGCTCAGAATGGTTATTCTTTCCAAGTTTCTCAATAAAACTTTAAGACCAGCAGTTCTTGCCTTTATCTCGTATCTTGAGGTAAGAAGAAACATGCTTAATATGACAATTGAGTTTGCTAAGTATCCGGAGAAAAATTTGAAAGTTGCTTTCGGCAACAACAAGATGGCGGATGTAGCAGAAAAGATGCTCAGATCTGTTGACTCTCTCAAAAAAGGCAATTCTGCAAAGAAAGATTCAGCATGGGAGAAATCTTATTCAAGTACCAGTCAAGGCAAATACAAGCAAAATTTCATTACTCCCAAGATGCCACCTAGGATCACAAATGATCCTAAATGCAAGAAAATTGATACACAAAATGTTGTACAGTCCAAGAACTTTATGGATGAATACAGCATTACAAAGGATGGAAACAAAATCATATCTCTGGATGACAGTCCCCCTAGTAAGCCTGATTATGTGGAAGACTCTCAGGTTTAAAGAAACAGTATGTCTGTTTTATAATCCAAAGGAATTTTGCATTAATTCTTTGGATTTGGAAAAAACTTTATTAGCAATATGGCATAGTTGATTTTGGCAAGTTGACTCTTCAACTTCCCTTTACAATACATTTTTGAAGCATGACCTGATTTTTATACAATTAAGGATCAGGGATACTACGTTTAACATAAGTTTACACAAATATGAAAAAATATTTTTACCTTTGATATTTGCAGAATGGTTGTTCATAATTTATCTTATCTTAGACATAATTGTTATTACAACAGCTAACTTTAAAACACTGTTGTAGGCTGAAAACATCAAGATCAGAACTATAAGCAAGGATGTAAACAACTTCAAGCATCTATGCAGTAAGGGGAAAGATACACAAAAAAAGATTGTCCATATGAAATATATTTCCAGAGCCTTGGATTCTCTGTCCATTAGAAAAATTTATGAGACTGTACTCATTGAGATAATGCAGCAAAGAGGTGCTGACCTAGTGGAGAATACTATATTTGGATCAGGGATAAGGTTTACAAACCTTTTAAGATCTTTGCTGATGCCACTGCAAACAAATGTCCATGCAGCAACCCAAATCTGGAAAAATTCATTGACAGGAAGATTGGCCATATTAGAACTACCGATTTGGCCATCATCCATAGCCTAAAACTGAGAAAAGCCTTTTCGTATGGCCTTAACCACATACCAGACCAGCCTCTCAGTATACAAGATTTCAATCAAGAATTTGCTAAGTCTTGTCAGCAATTCTTCAATGTCCATAAATTTGATTTACTGGATCTTACTGAAGAAGATATACAAGGCATTTGCACCTTACTGCAAAAGTTGGCACATGTTGAAATAACAGAGGTTAAAAGATCTTTACTTCCAAAAAGGTTTCTATGGCATGATCCTGAAGTCCAAAGGAATGTCAATTGGCTAAATAATAATATGTATGTTGCTGGATTGGACAAGGCTGGAAACAATGCAGCCTTCATTTGTCCTAGACACATAGCTGAGATGGCAAGGATTAGGCTGGAAAGCCCGGATTTTGAAAAGAGCAAGGATTCCCCTGAAAATATTATTGCACAGTGTATCACTACAATCAAGACTTTCATTGGCGACATGGAAATAGAATTCAATAAGCTGCCATATTTAATGGCAACCTACAAAGCCCACAAAGAGGACTACAGGTGGCTCACTAATGCACATGAAACCATTTTTACTGAAGTCGCCTCTATTATTACTGCCATACTCAATAGTTCATTGAAATCTGGCCCAACATATGCTACAAGATGACAGCAAGATACAGGTTTTGGAATCCAAAGCGAATCAATGCATGTTGGCTGGTAAACTCTTCTTATGATGTCATTCTAAATCTGCCTAACAGAATCCATAATGTTTTCAGTGCTGATATCATGAAATGCTATGAAAACATTCCCATATATGGGGAAGAAGGGATAATTGAAATTTGTGATGAACTGGCAGATATGGTATGGGAACACATGATGGAGGAAAAGTCATATTTTGATCTACTCGTAAAAGATAAATATGGGGTCATCTGCATCAAATGGATCAAGTCAGCAAAAGATAAAGAAAATGTGAGCTGGAACCTGCTCACAAGAAGTGATTTCAAAAGGATGAATTCATGGCTGCTTAGTAATTGTTATATTCAAATGGGAAAAGAAATATGGAAGCAGGTAAAAGGTATACCAATGGGTTTTGCATGCAGCCCAGCATGGTGCAATCTTTACTTAGCATGGTTTGAACTGAGATTTATATTAACTCTAGCGCACCAGGGCAGACTTACAGATGTCTACAGATTCCAACATGCTGCCCGTTATATTGATGACTTGAATGTCATCAATGGAGGAAATGTCTTAGAATTTCTATCAGAAGAGTCCGATTTCCCCATATACAACTTTAAATTTTTGAGTATAAAGGATGAAACAATATACAACAGTGGCACTGATGCAAAGATACCTTTTGGAGTCAAATGCAATTTTCTGAATATCTCCATTAATGTACATGATCAAAACAGGGGATTATTTGATATAACTAGGTATGACAAAAGAAGAAAACTTCCATTTGTGGTCAATAAATACATCAGGGCGGACAGCTGCAGACCTTATGGACAAGCCTCTAAAGTCATTATCTCACAAATCTTACCTTACGTGTATGCAAACTCGGATGCCAATAAAGCAGCTTTGGACATTCTGGAACTCATTGAAGCATTTGTCAACAACGGTTTTGGCAAGATAAGAATTTCTAACATGGTGATTAATACCCTACTTCAGGAAGAATTTCCAGGTACTCTTTATTCTATTAAAGACATGGTAAAAATCCTAAAAAGCATGATACATTTGAGTCATATATAAATATGCAAGAGTAGTTAATGATAGGAGTGGTTAGGGCCTTGGTGAGACAACAAGACCCTACTCTCCTTGTTGTTTCCTGGATTTTCTTTATTACTTTTAAAATTTGTCTACTCAGGCCCTGTCCTCCTAGGGTTGGTGGGGGGATTTTTTATTAAACAGGCTTTTGTGAACTAGTACATAGGAAAGATAAGATAATGTATTGCAGTGCAGGAACACATTTATTATGGCTTAAGAGCTCTGTAAACAGTGTAATATTCAAGGATTGCCCTATTGGGTAACATATTGCAACCCGTAAACCTTATTATGGGCCACATATTATGTTAACTACTTGTTATTTTATGATATGGAAATGCTACAGTAAATTTGTAATGGTTTTAGGGCAAAATTAACTTACGGTTACAGCTCAAGACAAGATGTGGACGACCGGATGATTATCTGGCGGCCCACTAGATCAAGATTCACTGCCGAAAACCCTGGACTACAAGCACAGATGGAACTGACGTTCCTAAGGACAGGCCACCGGACATTTGGGCTATAAAAACCTGCATGAAAAGGTAAATTACATCCATTTTCTACTTGTTTGCTTTGCACAGGCCGGGCTGCCTCCCCTGGATCTGAATGGCAAGGAAGAAGGGAGATCTGAATATGTCCACTAGAAAGAGAATTGCAGAGGTTAAAAGCAAGGAAGGAAGCTCCAAGAAGATCTATCAGTATAGAAGATCCGCTATTACTCCATGCCAGAAGCCAGGAAATACTGAAGATGATGGCAAAAATTCTGGATTAAATAAGGCAGATACTGGGAAGCAGATTGGTGCTAAAGGGGTTGATGCTGAAAGTATTGGAGGCAATGGCATCTCCAAAATTGCTGGCACTGGAGTTATTGGCAATAGCTCACAAGATGAGATTCAATCAGCTGCCAAAGATCTGATCAATATTGAAGATACCACATGAGACAAAAATCCTGAGACAACTGGCTGCAAAAAGGGTTGGATAGGTTAATTGCATTAATGCTTCTAAGATCCATGATGGACCTAGTTAAACCCTTTTGGTTGATTTTAATAGCTAATGTCTCACATAGATCGTCAAAGAGTCTTATCAGCTTAATAATGAGCATGATTTTAAGGAACAGATCTAGAACCTTCATGGATCTCTACTTCCAATAAAAGTTTCCATGGCATGATCCTTAATTTGATCTTAAGGAATAGATCTATAAATTTGAAGATGCTAGATAAGCTTGATAAACTGAAATTCTTTATTGCAGATGGGTAAACATGATCAGTTTATTTGCTAAAGATTAGAGATCATTTGTATTTGCTTCTAAATGGATTAAAGTAACTTATGCATCCTTGAAATAAAGCCTGCAGCACTGAAAATTTAGAAGCTAATTGTGCTGTCAATTTCTTGGATTTGTTTGCTAACGTTTTGCTTGTATTTTAATTTGAATGCTAGCAAGGTGAAGGGGATGACCCAGGACAGACCTATGACACACCGCTATCAAATTCATTGCAACCATTCTAATGCTTGTATATGTTTTGTTGGTGCAGGTAACAGGCTATCCTGCTCTTTGTTATTGTGTTCGACAAGTATTTCTTGCAACCCTTTAAGATCTGATTTGGTCTGAAGATACGTTTAAGACATCTACATTATTGTTGCTTATATTCAAATTTTTGTATTAATGGTAAGCCTCTTACCATGTACTGCTGGCTGTAAGTATAAAACCATATTTTATGGTTTGGTTTTTTTAATAGAATGGTATCTTTATTACATGTTGTTGTTAATAACAATTAAAAGGAGGATGTAGATTATTTAAATGTTGCCTTATCAAGGCCAGGACATATTTGTACCTGTATATGTCTTTGGGCTGCTAATTGAACTATTCAAAATCCTTGCAAAGGTTTTTGAATGGTTAGAGTATTTGGTCTGGTTTCCAGATCAAGTATAAAGGTTTTTTTTTTTTAAGTCAAGATAATTAGATTTTATTAAATAATAAAACAGGGTACATGACCTTATTAAAGGCTCCACAATAGACCAGATAAGCACAATTTAAATAATGGCCACCAAATAGGAAGAAGTATCACCCACATTTCAAAATCCGAGTCTAAAAGCCTGATATAAACCTTCCAACCTGAACAAAGATTGAACCAATGTGTGAACTGCAGCTGCAACTATTTGAAGCTCACCCCCGTAGGATGCAAGCAATTGAGGGGCACATGAGGCAATTATCCGTCTGTGCATTAACTTGGCCTAGAATCCATCCTGCAGCATTGTACTAAAGAAGATCATGTCCCTGTTCCAATTATGTACGAAAGGGCTCAATGCTGCATCCTCGAATATTGCAGAAGATCACGGCCTTCCCACTAGGGGCGGTCCAATTGCTCGCCGAATGCCCCTATAACTACTAGCATAGGCTGCAGCTGAAAATGCTCAATTTCCTTAAAGATCCACGTCAAGTTCCCTGGACCCTTGAAGCACAACTCGATAAGTCAGCAGCAGTAAAGAAACATTGGTCTAGATGAACAATCCTAAATCAATAAAATGAGACAAATGTTATTATATCATTATATAGTAATATTATGAAATAAAAAGTGGACTAACTTGTGATAGAATATGCACAGCAAGAGCTTGAAGCTCCGGTGTTTTTCCACCAAAATGCTCCCACCAAGAAACAGGTTTATATTGAGCTTCATGATTCATAGCAAGTTGATGAGAGAATAAACCAACTCCATTGCGATATGCATCAAATTGGTTGAACAAAGTGTTGCACTCATCCGGAGAATATACTTTTCCGATGTAGGTAAGCCATCCCTCCATTGCCTTCTCATCAACATGAGAGTCACTTCCTCTCCATAGTGGATGCAAGAGATACGCCACATAGTGAATTGGGCGGCTAAACCATTTCCATCTTTCTTTCATGCATTTTAAAACATCTTTGTACCTAAAAAATCATAAAAGAAAGATAAGAGTTGTCTGCTATAATTATAAACTGAAAAAAATATAAGGCATAAACTCATACGCAACGAAAATCAGAAATCAGAAATTTAGATCTCAGAAATATATAAGATTAAAATACTTACTTTTGGTCATTATTTGCATCTTCCAATTGTCTTTTCTTCAAAACTGATTTGCTTATCGGTGAGTCTTAAGACACAATATAAATGTCTCATGATTTTTAAAACTAATCCAAATGACTCAAAAGTTGATCTATCAAGCACATATTGTTTCACATTTTGTGCATTTGTTTTCTTACTACCACTCCAATCTCTCCATTGAGTGGAGACAACAGTTTGTTCGAGCGCATTCCATACCTTTACAAGCCTTTCTATCACAATAAACATGACACCAAATCTGGTACTACTAGGCCTTAATATAACAAGATCACTAATGCTTCCAAAAATCTTTCGAGCATTTCTTTTCTTCATAAAAAACCTTGATATTAATGCTGCCCTCTTCTTAGCAGGTTCAATCCATGGAAGTTTAGAAATATCTTCAAGTAGAAGATCCAAGCTATGCGAAGCACATGGTGTCCACACAATGTTAGAAAACTCATCTTCAAGTATTTTGCCCATGAGGACACAATTAGAAGCATTATCTGAAACAACTTGGATCACATGTTCTTTACCAATCTCGTTGATAGTTTCAGATAATTTTTCAGCCAGCCAAATACCAGTTTCTGCTACAACGGTTACCTTGCTACAATCAATTGATTTTAAAAATAATGTGCCGTAACAAGACGACACCATGATGTTCACCAATGCTCTTTTGCACGTGTCTACCCATCCATCGGTTAAAATTGTACAACCATACTTGGGTCAAAGAGCACGAACCTTGTCAAGTTTAGAATTTACAGCAGCATACTCATTTCGTAAAGCACTTGTTCTAGCTTGCTTATATGTTAGACCACTATGCTTTTCTCCAACCTGAGAGAATGCTTCAAGCATCTTAGTAAAACAAGGCATTTTTGCCAAATTAAATGACAAATTTGCTTCCACTAAGCAACGCATTTGTAACATGTTTGCATGCTGTTTTTTTTGCATCAGCAGCACATGCCTATTTTTCATGGTCTCCAAAATAGAAGGTCTAACAGTGCTAGAAGATCTATCTTAGTAAAGATTGTCCGCAAACTATCTATTTTAGTAAAGACGCTAAAAACAATTCAAAACGCTAAGTTTTAAGCCGCTACGTTAGGACCCTAACATCCTATCCTACTACTACTAAATGAATTTTGATTGGTTGATAACTACGTGCAAGGATGGGGGAACACATGAAATGACCAAAACACGATTTATAATCTAGCCCAACTACTGACAGAATGCCCCCACTTGAAGGCTAGCAAGTTCAAATGCATTGCACTTGACCCAGGTCGCGCTTTTCTATAAGACAGGACCAATCGAATACTTACTAAAACATACGCAAATCCCTATAGTGGTGTCGGAGTTTCATCAACAACACCATCAGGAACTAGGGTATAAATTAGTAAGACATCCTCGTAACCTTCTATAAGAGTACAACGCACACCTTTCGACACCGCGTGGCCAAAGCCAACAACGGCATCAGGCGAGGGCTATACTTCTCAAAGAAGGAAAGACCCTAGCTGCCTTAAACTTCGGCAATGCCATCCACCCTCGGCATGGCGCAAATAACTGCAGCAATACCAGGCAAGGGACACTGCCTACGCTCGTGGCAACATGAAATCCTAATTGGCACTACAGATGTCCTTTGACAAGGGAGGGCACCAAAGGGTTTTTTTTTTTTTTTTTTTTTAGCACGCCAGCCTAACCAAGCCTGCAGCCTTTCCTCAAATTCTAGCCTATCCACGTTGCGCTTCCACCTCAGCAAAAAATGATGTGACATTGCCTTTCACCGTTAGATCTTCATTTTTGCAGATCTAGGGCTAGCGAAATTAGAAAAGAACCAAAAAATTCCCACGGAGATGCCGAAGGACGTCACCAAGCTCCTATCTCACCGGGAAATCCCCTCCGTTGCTTTGATTTCTCCTCTCCTTTTGCTACAGCCGCAGGTTCTTAATTTACTCTGCTATTTCGCTGTGTTTTTTCTCTTCTAGAGTTCGTTGCATATTGTCGGTTAATGGTTCTTGCATTCTGTCGTTGCTCCGCTTTTTTATTTTCTGAGATAAAGCCCAGTTTCGCCTCTAGATTGCAAGATTGCTTTGACTTAATCCCTTCTATGTTAAGACCCATAGCTTCGATTCCTATTATCTGTATTATCTGTATGTGCTCCCGCTTTTTTCCTTAGCTCACGATCCTGCCACTTAAGTTTTTGCCTTTGCCAGCTCTTTGCAACCCTGGGTTCTTTTCCAGAAACTAATTACCAGGGTCTTCAGTATGGCAGACTGGCATGGCGGCACTTCCCTTGTCCGACTTCGATATGGAAGAATGGCCATACTAAACCCCCAAAAGATCCAGGAATTGTTTCGTCTTATACAGATCCGGCTCTGTTGTTGTTAGAACAACATTTTAGAGTTTAGTTTATGCTTTTGATCTGGTTTAATCATGCAAATACGGATTTTTGCTTCTTAAGTGAATCCCAGACTGCTTCTGGTCCAGCTTCTTCCACTGCCTGCCTTTTGCTTCCATCGCTTTTGCTTTTGTGTTTTTGCTTCCAACTAGGTTACACGGTGCAATTTTCCCTTGCCAATAAAGCCTAGTTTAAACTAGTCCATACCCTGCAATCTGCATCCTTGCATTTTTCATGTGATGGCTAAACTTTATGAATTTATTAGTTCTCCATTTTGGCAAATGGGAAGCTCCCCATGTTTGACATATGCTCACAGTTAAAATCTGGAGATATACGAATGCTTGCTATAATCGCATTTGCCATTACAAAGGAGGATCATACTGGAAGTTCGTCATTTTAGATTCAAAATGCTGCAGGTATGATGTCCTTTATTTGAACGTTTTCGTCTATCTTCAGGGTGCTCTATCAAAACAGACTGCGCTCTTTTCATTAGTAATTTTCTTAAACACTCGTTCCAATGTTGTAGGACCTGATCCGAATCCACTGGGATGAATTAATCACAGAGGAAAGGCACCAAATGGCCTGAATGGTGCCTGCTTACCACAACCAGATGATAATACAAGGTTAGAATCCATTCCTTTTAGATCAGAACCCCTACAATTTTAACAAACCACAAACTGTACTTAGCCAAATATACCAAACACCTTTTGCTGTCATATAATTACAGTCGCACCAAATTAGCCCTTATTTTCTTAATACTGCTCCAATTGTCAAAAGTAATACACCGTTAGAAAGCCGTTCCAAATATCTAACTTTTATCTTAGGTACTATTTCTGCAAATTTTGAGCCTATCTATGCTAAAAATACCAAAACCTTCTGCTGTCTAAAAAATTACAGTCATACTAAATTGGCCATAAATCTCTTGATACGACTCTGTTTATCTAACTAAGGGCACCGTTGGAAAGAACTTCCAGAGATCTAACTTTCATATTAGGTAGGAATCTTGCAAATATTGACGTTAACTATGCTAAAAATGCAAGAAACCTCTGCTGTAATACGAATACATTAGAAAGCTGGCCTGAAACAATCGTTTGAGCCCAGGTTGACTAACCTATAAGCAACCCATTCTGCATAAGGCCAACAAATCAAACCCATTTACACATAAGCTTACATGCTAGAGCAATTAACAGCTATATTTCTTCATTATGATTTTATCACTGCCCTGTGCATTAGACTTGGACATAAGGAAAGCTAATGCCATCCTAAGCAAAAGACCATAAGCTAATACCATCCTAACCATATGCATGCTGTTCTATCACCATACTTATAAGCCCGCATAATCGTAGAATATATGCTACCTCCAAAGAGTCATAATATGAGCAGAAAGATCTAGGTTTTAAATTTTGGTCCACTAAGTGTCACTCTCTAATGGTTTGCATTCAAAAATGTCAATTTCATCCATAGGCATATCTTCAGTATGCAGTTGAGAGTATCATCAAAGTTTTCCATTTTTTGTTATATATTGGAGGTAATAGAGAACTGTTTGTTTAATTTAATAAGTTATATTTTCTTTTTCTTTCCAGAAGAGCTAAGCAAGATAGATTTTTTTTGTGGAGATTTTTTAAACTAGACAAAAGGTTAAATCATTTCTTAGCTTTTGTGGCCTTTATTAACATGTGATAGGTTACATAACATGCTCTTTTAATTTGTCTGGAACTCTGATCTTGCATGGCATCTTTTCTTATTTGAGCAGCCATCTTTCATGTATAGTAATATTGTATGATACAAAAAAGGAGAAGGCATAGGAAGAAGATATTTGAAATGGTATCTAACACATTTGTATACTGGCCAGGTTCCCAAAGCTGCTGATTGAGTGGCTCATCTGATTGAGTGGCTCATTTGGAGCGCCAGCACAAGACTATAAAAAGTATGATATCTTACTTCTAATAGGGCTTGGAATGGGTGCTACACCCTTCATCTGTATTTTGAAAGTGTGTCTTCCCTTTCCAATGCGTCTTCTTTATCCATAAAAATGCTTTCAAATGTGTCTTTTATTTTCATTCAGGCCATGTCCACTGGCACTACTGTCTTGCAACTAATCCCACATTACAAGCCCACATCACAAGCCAGTATGTCAAATCTTAGAATTTTGGCATTTATTTGAGCAAACAGAATTATCATAATCCCTGCTATTCAAAAGAATAACAAGTCTGACACAAGGCTTAAAAGCCATTCTTTATAATTTTGTTTTCTATATCTGATACCTTGCATGTTCTTCATATGTCAGTTGCATACTAAGAAATGCCCTGCTTTTCAAATAGCAAAGGTAGATTGGCCGCTAAGCTATGGTATTGCAACCAATTGGTCTCCGAGGACGCTAAAAACCTATTCTATTCTATTATAGGCTAGAAAAATATCCAAACTACTCATTGAATATATTTATTTTTTCTTTGTAGCATGTTAACTAGGATTTAGTGACAGTGTCATTTCGTGGCATTTGTGTAGGTTTTAGTTATTGAGGATGTGGCTGGAACAGGAACTTTTAAGGCCACCAACAAAATCACCCAACTGCTGAAAATTCAATCAGGATTTGTTCTACATCCTTGCAGAACACCATACTGTGCCTTTACAGGGTCTTTTTGCATGTCAACGTTTCCTTCTTTGGCTATCAAATTTATTATGTACATCTATTGTACCAAAATTTGTGCAAAATATTGAATTTAACGTGCTGCATTTCCATTTCAACTATGGACGTAATAATTTCTTTTGCTTTTGCAGGTTGAAATTGCCACCTCTTCTAGACTTGATAGAGAATAGAATTAAAAATTATGTTCTGAATGGTTAACCTCAATTATGACGGCCAGTGTGAATTCGTAAAAGAGTGGACTGTAGCTTTCTTCTACGAACCACTCCTTAACTGTAGAACATTTCTATCAAAACTCAAATCATTGTAGCCTAATGGGACCTTGAGGATTAGAATACCTGGCTGAGTGATAGGTTTATTGCAGAGTGTAGATCTATACTTGTCTAGAATATTCTCAGTTTATCAACAATGCAATTCACAATTGTAGGAAGTGCTTCATTTGGCTGTTAGAATGTCAAGCTTTATAAGGTCATCCTTTGGTTATCTACATGCTTATGAAATAATGCTAGGCCAATATTTTGTTTCTATTGAACTGATAAAAATTTAATTTCTAGCTAGCTCAACCCCAACTCTCCGAATGCCTCATTTTCTTAAATGACATTCTTATGGTGATAATGGTTAATGTTATTTTTGTAGAGCTTTGCTCTTGCTTCGATTTTGCGGTGTTTTGATATGTACTAAAAAAAAAGCTAACCTATATGCTATGAAACTAGATGGCTAATGTGACTTTCCAAATATATACACTTAAGTGGAATTGAACGTGGCGTTTGAGGTAGATCATTATTACTAAAATAACAAAATTGGAAAAAATGTACTTTTTCAAGATCAAATGGTCTCATTATGTTGCTCGATGGCATCCTTCGCGCTTCCCATCCACGACTTACAGAGTGCCATGTGGGAAGTAGTCGTGATTAGCTTAAACAAACTAGGAATGTTGCTTTTGTTTGCAGACTTGCAGCTAATTACATGAAATTAGAAACTATTAGAATGCAACATTTTTAAAGCTAGTAGATGCATGACAGTCCATTTATTTCTTTTAGTTCTTAGCATTTTTGAATTGTTGCTCTAGCCAATGCCAACTTGATCCATGTCTCAAAAATTTGAAAAACCATTACAATGAAATAAGCTTATGCATCCTATTCCATGCCTTAATGTAAAAAAATGGCCATGAACTTGATGTTGAACAAGATTGTCATTTTATTTCAAATTAGTCCGTCATATGTCCTCATGGACGCTGCCAATGTGGCATGATGTAAAAAATACTATCTATCTATTTATCCATCTATCTATTTGTATAGTTTGCTATTTCTTATGTTGTATTCATCATTTAAGTGCCTATTAATGATCGTAATAAAGCTTGATCACTTCTTGCATTTCCCTATGTCATTGTGGCAATGTTATTGTAATCTTTTGTAGGATTTTACTTTTAAATTAAAATTATTTTGCACTTCATGGTGAGTTATATTATGTTGTTTATGTTTAGTTGCACGAATTAAAAGCTTTCACCCATACTTATCCGTAATAATGTTGTAGTTAGGATCCAATGTCATATTTTCCATCTCTCATAATTAACGTTCATCTACTGCATCCCATCTTTCTTATTTGTATTCCAGCATTATAATCGAATCAGATTAAATTTGCAAGTTGGAGTTTAGTTGCATGGTGTGCATTGGTATTTCCCTTTCAGTTAAGAATCGAGTCAGATTCAATTTGCAAGTTGGAGTTTAGTTGCATGGTATGCATTGGTAATTCCCTCTTAGTTAAGAATATTAGCCTCTATGGCTTGCATAGTTTCCTCCATAGTTGATTTCAAATCAAGGTATTAGACTTGGTGACCATTTGCCACCTCAAGTACTAATTTAAGAGATGTTTTTGGCGTCACTAATTAAAAATCCATGTCTGGAATTATAGATATCTTATGCTATGCATACCTTAATTAGATATGCTCGATGTTCAGTGAATCATGATGTTCATGCGATAAGGTAGTTCTGCACATCGGAACCAACTTTCCACACTGATATATATGAATAAGAAATAATCTTAGCATGAACATAAATGTCCTAAAAGGAAGTGATGGAAAATATAAGAAAACAGTAAGATGTAATTCTATATGCAATCCATTACGTCTATTCATCCAACCCACACTATATATTCCATCATTTTGATCCATTGCATGTACCATGACTAATATTAACCCACTTTGGCAGCCCAGTAGAAATACAATCACATTTACAAATTCTTTTACACCTACAAACTATGCATTGTAACTTTTTTTGCCCAAGACTACAGTTCATTACTTTATGAATTCAATTCCGCAAAATCCATTGACACTACCTATCAATTCCATGCACCCATGGCTAATATCAGGCATCCCTAACCCCTTTCACAATTTGGTAGTTCTATCTTACGTTTCTAAATTTTGCAATATCATTCCTATAGATCATTATAGATGAGAAAAGCTGTCTATCTTGCTTGGCCTTTCACAGTTTTTAGCTTGATCTTGCTTAGCCAAAGCCTCTGGCGTGCTTTTTTGCTAGTTTTTTTTTTTTTCCTTTCTGTTATTCTTTTCTTTTGTTTGTGGTCTTATTGTTCCTTTTTTTTTTTTTTCCTAAAATAGGTCAAGCTCAGTCCATAGAACAAGGCGCTCACCATCGTCACGCCCCTTGGACAGGGGGGCAACAGGCGAGGGCCTAACTGAGGACCTTGCCTAAACCTAGCTAACAAAAAACAACAAAAAACTAACTATTTTTTGCCTAAAAACTAAGAAAAACAAAAAAAAAAAATTTTTTGAGGGACAGGTTGGAAGGTTTGGCGCAGAAGATACCTTCTTTGCGGTGCAAAAACTGAAAAACCGCGTTGCAAATATATAGCTATTTTCGCGTATGCGGTTTGTTCAGTTTCGCATATGCGAAAAAAAATTCGCATACGCGAAATTAAAGAAACCGTGTACGCGAAACCTCGGGAGTTTCGCGTACGCAGTTTGTTCAGTTTTGCGTACGCGAAAAATGTTTCGCATACGCGAAACTGAAGGAAACACGTACGCAAAAAATGAAATTTAAATTTTGCACTGCTGTTATGCTATTTTTGCATACGCGAAAACGAAATTTAAGTTTTGCGCTGCCGTTATGCTATTTTCACATACGCGAAAATGTTTTCGCACACGCGATTATTCAGGTTTCGTATACGCAAAAAAATCTTTTCCGACCAGCGACTAAAAAATATGTAAAATACATTTTTTTCCAAAAAAAAACGTATTTTTTAACTTTACACGTCAGGATTTTAGATTTCGTACGTACAGAACCTATCCCTGCCAGAGTTAGTGGCTAGAGTATTCCACATGAAAGTAAAGAAGATGATAGATCCCATTACTAATTATGTTATATTCGGCTGCATAATCGTAAAAGCCTATGTTCTTGAGTTCTAAAAGAGAGGCTTGCCATTTGTTGACTGTGTTGGATTAGGCGGACAAGTCCTTCATAGCTGAAGAAATTGATCAAATCATTTGTGCTGAAAGATTGTCAGACATATTGAATGACACAATATCAAGAGAGGGCTCTTGAGATGGAAGAGAAGGTACAGTAGTGGGAAATGTAGCTATAGTAGGAGGTACAATAAATTAGGGGGTAATAGTGGACTAATTAGTATTAGGAGCATATAGAGTATAGGACACTCAACCCTAGATGAGGGATCACAAAATGTTTAGCTCTAGATGAGAAAGCATTGGTAGGAGGTGCAAGATGAGAATCTCGAAGTGGCATGATAATAACAGGAGTAGGTCCATGAGGCGTAGACTGTGAGATATTACTATTAAATATAAAAGATTTATCTGGAAATGTTGAAGCAAGTTCTGGACCATTTAAGAGAGATAACATCAGCTTCTTATACCACTTGCTACCTTTGACAATAACACACTCAGGAATTGCTTGATCAATGGGGATAGAAACACAAATATGGGGGCCATTGATAATAGTGAGAAATGTGCATGCCCACACCATTGGCAATATCTATTAAAAGCACATGTGCAAGCAAATCAACATGCAAATCAAGAATGGAAAGTGAGCAAGGCATCTCAGAGGTTGAAAGCATACTAGAAGAAAAACCAGGTGCATAATATTGATAAAGGATGTAACCAATGCCCAATGGATCCACACCTCGAGATACCAATTTCTCTACTGCCTCAGCATTATTAAACATTTTCAAGAAGAAACCCTTACCTAATTTCTTTGAAGATTCATATGCAGGTAGCCCAATGCGAAAAATGTGCCGAGGAAGCCATCGAGATAGCCTATTATAATCCAAAAATCCATCAATATTTTGACCAATAATAGAGTGTGTTGCTAAAATTCTTTGCACATTTAAGATGAGACTCATGGTTAATCTCCACCAAAGAAACCCCAGCAGCACTGACAAGAACTACAGTCGGTTGAATAGACTATGTCTTTTCAGAGTAGTTAAGAAGCTATTTGATCTTGTTTAGCTCCGAGCACATCCAATATCGAACTAAGTTCTAGTTTACTAGCCAAGTATAATATTTGAAGTGCAGCATCAACACGAGCTACTTGTTGAATCAGAGACATCTTTTTGAATCCAATTAGAGAATGACATACGTGAAACCCTTGCCAAAGATTTAGATGTCTGCCAAGCTTGAGGAGCAGCATGTACATGGGAAACACGATATTGAGTTGGTTGAAGAACATGCACAATATGCTTCTCCCTATGCCTGAGGAAGTAACTTGCTGATTGACAGAAGTACGTACAAAAGGGATATCAAGAAATTTAGAAAGAGGTGGAAAGTGCTGCAAATCCATACTTATATTAATAGGATCATGGTCAAGAGCAAGAGAATTGAGGCGAGAATTATGTGGTAATTAAAGAAGCAACAACACCACCTACCAGAGGCATCCCTGGTTGAAGAACACATACCAGAAGTTAGCAAACTAGGGTTTCTATTAGTCGAGATCTATAAATCCCAAATCCGGCTATCCACCAATGGAAAGCACACATCTCAACCTTTACAACGCACTAAAAAGGACCCGAATCAACACTTGAGCTAGAAGTTATAACGAAAATGGCATCAAGAACTTACTTGGCACCCATCACAGCGNCCTCCATTCTCCTGCTTTAGTATTGTAGCTATTAATCTTTTGTTCCTACAACTATAAAACCAAATTCAATACAACTAGAGCCTAAAAGGCTTTTAGCATAAGATCATACTAGTAACGGTGCCCAGCGTTGCTGGGCTTCATTTGAAAACCTGTAAATGTTAGGAATTTGTGCATTTGTTGGGCTTAATTTGAAGACCTGTAATCGTTAGAAATTTGTGCATTTGCATACAGGCCATTGGAATTGTGCATTTGCATGCATTAACTTCTAGGCCACAGTTTGCTTACTTGCAAGGCTTAATTTAATATTCATTATTTCTGTTCCATGGCTTTTAACATATTGAAAGTTTATGTTTGGTATGTAATAATTTGCATCTTCATGTAGATTTTGGGTCTCATCTCTATCAAACAACAACTATGAATTCATTTTGTTTCATTATTTAGATGATCTTACAATAGATGTAATTTTCATTTTCATTTCTACTTCCGGCACCGTGTTCATGAGGTTGAGAGATACCCATGCATTTTGTTAGAAAACCTTTATTTACAAATGAAGATTTAGTTCTTATGTTGGTTTTTGACAAAAAGGACTACCCGCAATAGTTGAACAATCTTTTAAGAGGTCGAGTGGGAGAACAAAATGAAAATGCAATTGGTTTGATCAATATTCTATATTGGAAGATGGAATGCAACCTGATCATCACACATTGTTGGCCTACATAATCTGGATGAACAAAAACTGCATGATAAGGAAACATTTTGCATAATATAACCTGCAATATATGACCCAGACAAAGTCGAATAATACAAAGTCTCATTTTCCAAGCAATGACGGATTTGGGCTATGCCTAGCAAATGAAAGAGATTTTTGCAAGCAATGTGCTTAGTCCCACTACTCAAACAACATTAATTCTACCATATTGGAATTACAATACTTATATGTCTAGGCATTAAATAGACATCTGAGCAAAACCAGACAAACAAAGAAAACCTTTTGCCTGCTCGTCTGCATAAAAAACATCGTCATTCCTTGCTTGGCAAATGGCATTCCGACGACCCGCATGAACAGGCAATGTTACAGTATAAGGGTACAAAATTTCCGCTATGCCAAAAAAGACACATTGAGCAAGGTTTTGCAAGCAAGTTCTAGATTTATTTTTAAATCATCATGAGCTGCAAACTTAGCTTCTCAAAAGCCATATACTGACATTTTCTGTTGCAGCAACGAAAATGCTAACATAATGTTTGAACCTTCATAGGAGGGAATATGCATGATCAATGCCTCCAAAATATTTCTCAAGAAGCCGCTCAGTAAGCATGCCAACATATACAAATGCCAACAAAACCATTTGCACCTCTGAGCCCGGTAGAATGAAGACCCTGCAGATCCAACCTCTTAATGCTTTGTATCAAAACTTAATCCGCGACTTTTGTAATTACTACAGATCACTACATCAAACACAAAAATATCATTATTCTTGCCCTTCTTCTACAATTTTTAGACAAAACTTCTATTACTTGCCCCTTAGGCGGATCTTTTAAAGGTAATATTTTTCATAACCAACGAGTATGACAATGGCTCGGGATGCAAGAGGGAAAAAAAACGCTCCAATACACAACAAACATACTTGTTGGCATTTCCTTTCAACAACAGCAAGCAATTGTAGAAAAAGAATACAAACCTGAAGATACACAATTGTATCATAGTGGCCTCCAAATCCGTTGCATACATTGTGTTTGCAATCATTTTGGGCTTCTACTTGAGAAAGGTCGTCCCGTGTCGAGATCTTCTTGTATAAAATGTTTAACATCTTCTCTCACCCTTTGTGCTTAAACAACTGCGGCCGCGAAGAACATGGTAGTTGCACAGACATGACTACGAGGAATTAAACCACTCTCTCGAAAGTACCAGCTACCACTTCAATAAGAATGCAGGAGGGTTAAAGAGCCCGGCTTTCTCTCGGTATAAGTTCTGGACCTGCAAATGATATGTAAAAAGCGACATGAGCCTTTAAAGCTGTTCTCCTCGAGCATAAACGAAAAGCGTGTAAGCTGTTGAATCTGCTTTGATTCTGATCACGGTGCTCTATGCCAAAGGGACAAACCAAAACAATTGTTGAGATTATTTATTCTACATGTAGAAAAGTTTGAAAGTATGCTTATAGGAACAACGGCTTCTTTACCTGCTATAATCTGTAGAGGCATAAGAAACAGAGGTCGAGGCATGAGAAGCAGAGACCAAGTTTATCTAGGACCGTTCCTATGCGTTCCGTTTGACTCAACTTGGGTCGAAGCTCCTATTCCGGAATGTGTGGCTAGTCTGCCTGTTTGCTGTAAGATATGGTCTTCTATATACAGATGCCCGATGCTTTCTGTAAGAGCTGTCTCGATGCCATAGCCCTAAAATCAGTCGCAATGAAACCATAAAGGAAAACTCCACCAGAGATTTGAGATCTTCTACCCTAAGCATCCACGGCATCGGACCGCAAGAAATTATGTGGACCGTCGGAGGAGGAGCTAGCAGCTCGAAGGTGCTACTGCCGCCCTCGCTAACCCTAGCAAAAAAAAAAAACCATGTTATTATAAAGAATCTGATGTGGCATCATCTCCTCCATTGATTTCATCAAATCTGGGCCGCCCAAATTAGGGCTGGGTCCAACACTTACACAATAACATTATAATATAAGATGGTATAACTTTTGCAGACAACTTTTCTTGTCTCTTTATTCCAATCATCATCGACATTGATATCTTTCAGAATATTAGTGTTGCTATCAACACTCTCATGCTCAGAATTCTCCTTCTCCTCTTCGTCAGAAGAAATCCCAATAACTACTTTGTGATTGAAGAGATATAAATCTTTAGTATATTTTGTGACGTTCCACGTATTTATACGCCCTTTTGGATATAAATACATGACATGTCACTATGAATAATTAATGCACATCATTAATTACTAGTAATGGTGCCCAGCGTTGCTGGGCAAATGTTGGGAACATTTGTGGATGGAAACCTATTCAGCTCAGACTCATTAACCAAGTCCATCATATCTAGGCTATAAGAGGTTTTTGTGCATTTGATAACCTTCCCTTTGCTCTATCCTGCATATCCATTTTTCCTCATTTTCTTACACGCTTTCTTTTTTCCCTTTTCTTATTTTTTCTGCACATTTACTTTTCTCCTTCTCTCTCTTTTTTTTTTCTTTTCTTTTTTACCCTCTTTTCCCTCCTCTTTTCCTTCCTTTTCTCCTTCTCATTTTTCCCTTTCCCTTTCCCTTTTTTGACGGCTTTTTTCCTTCACTTTTCACCTTTCTCCACCCTTCCCATTTTTCTCATGCTCTTTTTTCCCTTTCCTTTTTCCATTCCTTTTGCTTTTCTCTTTTCTCATGCCCTTTTTGCATTCCCTTTTCCCCACCTTTTTTTTTTATGTTTTTCTCCCTCTCCTCACCCTCTTCTTCTTTATCTCATGTCTCTTTTTTCCCATTTTCTTCTTCCTTTTTTCTCATGCCTTTTTTCCTTTCCTTCCCCCCTTTCCGCCTCCCTTTTTCTTTTTCCCTTTCCTTCTTTTTTCATCATTTCCCCACCCTTTCCCTTTTTCCCGTGCCCTTTTCCTCTTTCCTTCCCCCCTTCCTTTTCTCTTTCCTTTCCCTTTCCCTTTCCTTTTTCCTTTTCCCTTTTTCCCATGTATTTTTCCATTCCCTTTTTTCCACTTTTTTTTTACTTGCCTTTTCTTCCGCCTTTCCCTACCCTCTTCCCCTTTTCCCCGTCCATATTCCCCTTTTTTTTTTTTTTTTCCTTTCCCTATGCTCTTTTTCCCTTTATTTTTACCCTTTCCTCACCCTTTCCCTCTTCTAGTTTTTTCTGTGCCCTTTTTCCCTTCCTCTTTTCCATTTTCCCTCCTTATTCCTCGTGTTCTTTTTTCTTTCCCCTTTCGCCTCCCATTTCCTTTTTCCTTTTCCTTCTTTTTTTCATCCTTTTCTCTTTTTTGCATGCCTTTTTCCTCTTTCCTTTCCACCTTTTTCCATTCCATTTTTTCCACCTTTTTCACATGCCCTTTTTCCTCCTTTTCCCACCCTCTTCCCCTTTTCCCTTTTCCTCTTTTCCTATTCCATGTTTTCTGTTCTCTTTTTGCTTTTCGCTTTTCCCTTTTCCCTTTTCCCTTTTTCCATCTCTTTTTCCCTTTCTTTTTTTCCTTTCCTCACCCTTTTCCTCTTCTCGTGCCACTTTCTCCTTCCTCTCTCATTTCCCTCTCCCTTTTCCTCATGCCCTTTTCCCTTTTTTGCCTCATTTTTCCTTCTTCCTTCCCTTTCTATTTTTCCATGCCCTTTTTTCCTTCTCTCCATCATTCTTATCTTCCCCTTTTTCCCTTCCGTCACCGTTTCCGTCTTTACCTTTTTCCCGTTGCCCTATTTTTCTTCCTTTTCCTCTCTTCCCCTTTTCTTTTCCCTTATTTTGTCCTCACCCTTTCCCCCTTTTCCTTTTCATAGTGTCCTTTTTTCCTTCCTTTTTCTCCATTTCTTTTTTCTTTCCTTTTTTCGTGCTCTTTTCTCCCTTCTCCGTCTTTCCCTTTTACCCGTGCCTTTTTGCCTCTCACTTTGCCTTTTTCTCTGCCATTTTCCCTTTCCTCTTAAGAGATCAGAGCATGGCCAATCACGGTGGTGGGAAGTTGTGCGATAAATCTCGGCCTTCGAATGCAATCAGACGATCTCAACTATCTAAATTAGGGTTTGATTGAAGACATATGCTAAAACTTTATAATATAAGAAGATAAATAACCGAGACATTAGGAGTTATTGTTATAATGACATAAGTGATAACCATTAAATTGGATAATAGTATAATAATGTTCTATAAATATTACCTTGAGGTAATCCTATTAAATGTATGGTACCCAGCCTTGCTGGGCATAAATTAGGAACCTTTAATTTCTTTCTTTTTTTATTCTCCTTTTTTTTTTTTTCTAACCCCCTTCTCCCTCCCTTTGCCTTCCCTTTCCCCTTGTTTTGTTCTTTCTCTTTTTCTTATCAGCTTTTTCCCTTCCTTTTTATCTTTCCCCGCTCTTCCCATTTTTCCACTACTCTTTTCCCCTTCCCCTTCCCCTTCCTTTTCCTTTTCCTTTTCCTTTTCCTTTTCCTTTTCCTTTTCTCTTTCTCGTTTCTCATTTTTTTCGTTTTCTTTTGCTTATCTTTTCATGTGCCCTTTTCTTTCTTTCCCCACCCTCTTCCTCTTGATCACGTGCCCTTTTCCCCATCTCTTTTCCCATTTCTCTCTCCCCTTTTCCTCATGCTCTTTTTGCTTTCCCTTCTCCTTTTTCCGCTTCCCTTTTCCTTTCAACTTTCCATTCCCTTTTCATACTTTTCTTGCTTTGCGATGTTCCCTTTTTCCCTTTCCTTTCTCTTTCCCCTTCCTTTACATTTTCCCTTTCCCGTTCCCTTTCCCTTTTCATATGCCTTTTTCCATTCCCTTTTCTCAACCTTTTTTATGTACCCTTTTTCCTTCTTTCCCTATCCTCTTCCCCATTTCCACTTTCTCCTTTCTTGTTTCTTTTTTCTTTTCCCTTTCCCATACTCTTTTTCCCTTTCTTTTTTCTATTTCCTCACCCTTTCCCTCTTCCCTTTTTTCTCGTGCCCTTTTCTCCTTCCTCTTTTCCTCTTTTCCTATTCCTTGCTCCCTACCCTTTGACTATTCTACTTTCCCCCCACCCTTTTCCTCCTTTTTCCATCCTGTCCCTCTTCCTTTTTCTCGATGCTCTTTTTGCTTCCGTTTTTCTCTTTCTTCACCCTTTCTCTCTTTCCTTTTTTTCACGCCCTTTCCTTTTTTCTCCATTTCTCGTTCCCTTTTCCCAATTTCTCTTTTGCCCTTTTCCCAATCTCTTTTCCTTTTTACTTTCTTTTTTCCCATGGACTTTGCAACCTTTTCTTATTTTCCCTTACCTTTTTCTCCTTTTCTCACCCTTACTTCTTACCCTTCTCGCGGTGCCCTTTTTCCTTTCCCTTTCCCCCTCGCCTATTCTATTCCTTTTTCTATTTCCTTTTATCTATCACTTTTTCCTTTTCTCTTCTCTTTCCTTTTTCCTCTTACCTTTCTTTTATTCCTTTTCCCTTCCCCTTTTTCTTTTCCCTTTTCCCTTTCATCGTTTTTCCTTTTCCCTTCCCCTTTTCCTTTTCCCTTTTCCCTTCATCGTTTTTCTTTTTCCCTTCCCCTTTTCCTTTTCCCTTTTCCCTTTCATCGTTTTTCCTTTTCCCTTCCCCTTTTCCTTTTCCCTTTTCCCTTTTCCCTTTCATCGTTTTTCCTTTTCCTTTTCCCTTTCCCTTTTCCTTTTCCTTTTCCTTTTTCCTTTTCCCTTTCATATTGAAGCCATAGTCAAGATGAAATTTTAGTTGAAGACACGCACACATCATCTCCACCATTGGTCAATCAAATCCTCGACCGTCCAATTTAGGGCTCCATTGAAGACACACGCTATAATTTTATAATATAAGATTAAGGTGGAAACCTAACCCTAAACCCTAATTCGAATTTGGGGCTTAACCTAATATTAACAAGGCCTAAATATCAATTAGTTAGGGATAACTAATCTAGAACTGCCACCTGGCCCAAATTGATTGAGCAAGGCAGACCTACCAGCTTGGGACACCCAAATTGGGGCTTCCACCCCAATTTGCCCCAAATCGATTTGGGGGAAATTGGTGAAGGAGGAGCTGCTGCTCACTTTGGATTCCAGCCAGAAGGATGGAGAACCAGAGAGAGCTATGATACCAGTTAGTTTTAGCGTAGCTTGTATTCTTCTGACCCTTCTTTGAGTAGATGGATGATTAGATTCTATTCTAAGCAACAATTTCATTAAAATGAGAAATTTCGTGATTCCAATTAGGAACGAAAATCCTTTTTAGTCAATTTTATGCCATTTTTTCTAGCAATTATGGCGCCATTTAGAAAAAAAAATGCACCTGAAGTGCCATTTATTGGCGCCATTAAAAATACTAACAGTGCATATAATGAAGCTAAAGAAACATGACATCACAAAATTAGTTAAAATTTCTAAATTCATAGATTTGTATATCAAAAAATTTGCCACAACAGGCAAGGACTCGGAAGAGGGAGTCTGTTTACAAAAGTATTATTGTATAATTTACATTACAATCACACAAAATTCAGGGTTCCGCATCAGGATCAGGTTTCGCATCAGGATCAGGTTCCACAGTTGGATCAGGTTCCACAGCGCCAGTGCCATGGCTAGAAGAAGCACCCATAAGATCTCCTTGAAAGCTCTCGAACGCTGTGGCAGTGAAATTGGGATCATCAAGAATGTCCAGATTGAATTGTGTGTTCCTGATCACTTCATAGTCCACATCGGGTTGAGCTTCAGGTATCACTGGATTTGGTGGATCTACATCTTCTTCAGGAACATCACCTTGTCTCTCTGTCACAGGAAGGATTCAAGAGGCGGTCAAGCCTACCAAGAATGCCCTGCAGGCACTGCCGCTTAACCGGGTCACTTTCGAACACAATGCAAAATCTCTTATTCATCAATGAAGCCCGGCCAAACGAACCACAGGAGAAGTAATCAAACACTCCTGTTCCTGGCGGAACCATTTTCTGCACGAGGTAGGAGCATGCGGCAGGCCCCAGCTGGTTTCTCATGATTATGTCCCCTGGCAAGCTTTGCCAGCTGTACCTGAATCTGCTGTTGCAGAGCTTCCCGGCCATAGCCTCGGTCTCCCCGTCTGCGTCTTCTTCATTAGGTACCGAAACTTTGTGACAGTTCTTGAGGATGATCGGCAAACGGGAATCTGAGATCAATTTCATCGACAGGAGGACCTGCAGTGGCCTGAATTTTTGGGGCGTACACTAGTGCATGACCTCCTGAACTCCTGGGGCAGGCGAATTCTTGTATTCGTCCTCATACATGCCAATAAAAACTCTGGATCTGGAATCCAGATCATCCAACACAGATGAAATCAAAAAGTTATGCTCTGGCCTTGCAAAGCACACTATCCAGAAAGAATCAACTGTGGTGTTCTTTACAGCTGTATCAAAGAAGTTAGATAGTGTGGTTTTGTCCCACATTGGAGTTATGCCTCTAGTGTCCAGGGCTATCAAGGATGCTGGTACAGGAGTGCAAACAACTTGCCCTCTGCTGTCAGTTAGTTCAACCGCAACGAAAGTCTTCAGTATCCTCGCATTGCGTATAAATCTTGCCAAGGCAGGTGGCACGTTACCGAAAACTCCTTCCTTGGTCACTCCAACTTCAACCCACTTACTATGCAAGGTGGCCATGGAAATCAGGTCGGTATCCTCGAAACCCGCCACGGCAGTACTGAGATCAGTGAAGGATTTGAACTTCCTCGGAAAATTATCCTTCACATATTCAAAAATCTCCTTCTTCAAGAACGATATAGATCGTAGTGTCTTTGCCCTTGTCTTGAAGAACTGCTTACCTGTATAATCAGTGGTGACCTTCACGAAGGTCTTTCCATCCAGCACTTCCTGGAACAAAATCCGACAGTCTTCATAGTCGAGACCCCTCATGCACCTCAGGTAGGTCTGACTGAAGTAGTCACACTCTTTTGCCCAGTTACAGGTAATAGTTTGTCTCTTATTATCTGTTAGCTTGCAAGATTTCCACAAGTTCCATAGGGACATGAATAGCTGAAAAATATCCTCTGGCATGAAGACCCACTGGTTGAAATCTTTCGGTTGCTTACCACGCATGGTAACTTTAGCCAAAGCCAGATAACGCTGGAAACAAGAAGAAGTTAGTTTTGAATGCAAATGAATATGAAATGGCGCCGTGGTGCCATTTCATGAGGAAATGGCGCCACGGTGCCATTTGCTAATCTTGTAAACAATTAAAGCACGATGTACCTTGTACGATTCTGAGCGTGATTGCCCGCGTCCAGATGGATCAGGCTTCCCGTAAAGAGCATATTGTTGCCGCAGGTGGGTTATTTTGTCAATGAAAGGCTCCTTGAAGATAGTCTTGGTAGCGATATCATTGACTTCACAACTGAGCTGCAGGCACTCTTGCTCGTTGACCGTGCCAGACAAGACTCGGCAATTCCGATACTCATAAATCTTTGCCATTTGTTCTTGGGACTTTGCTGTGCCGAGTCTTTTACATACAAGTTGAGCGGCCATAACAGAATGATTGCCATTCACTATGTAATAGTGCATCCCCATGAGGTCATCCTCAGTTTTCCAAGGGTGTAGTTTCTTTGTGAGGGGATTGAATGGAATCACGTCCGCAGGAGTAAACACCGGATGTGGGTCTGTTTGAAAGGATTCCACTAAGGTCTTCACGTGCTCCATATTTCTTTGGCCTAGATGTCAGATTTGCAGGCCCTTGGTATAGGCTGAACACGTTTATTCGTTTTATAAATGTGATGCCCAGAGGAAGAAGATGGCGGTGCTCAACGATTTTCTGTAACGTGCTCTCTGCCGTCTTCTCCTCTTCTGATCTTTCCACCTTAAGATTTGCAGGTACCTCGAGCAAGTGCTGAGCTATTGTTAATGTAAGCTTACGCTCTGGCTTCTGAATGGTGACCCTTTTGGCCGGTGTGCCCGCAGAATCTTGGATATGTGATGGGCTTGGAGGAACTTCACCACCACTTCTGGTCTGCTCGTCGCTCCTCTCGTTCCGTCTTGGACTTCCAGTAGGACTTGGAGTCCGAGTCTCTCTCCTCTGTTTTTTAGGTGTCCTCTCCTTCTCAGAGGTCTCTGGCCTGTGTTTCTTCTTCTTCTTTTTCCCTTCTATTTCTTCTGGCTCCCCTTCCTCTCCCTCCTTTTCCCGCCCCGCCTTTCCTTCCTTCCGCCCTTTCCTGTCCCTTTCCTTGTCTTTCTTTTCCTTCTTTTCCTTCTTTTCTTTCTTTTCCTTCTTTTCCTTCTCAGGATCTTCGTGATCCTTTCTCTTAACTTTCCCCTTGTCCGCCCCCTTTCCTCAGTAGCAGATGAGGAGTCTTTTTCGGCTGCAGCTGCAGCTGCCTCCCTAGTTTGTCTTGTCTTCTTCCTGCTAACTGTTTTTAGCCAGGCCGTGTCCACAATGACGGGTAGTTTCTGCTGGGCTAATGCCTTGACAACGAATGAAGCCGAGTTTTTTGACTCGTTCAAACGATTGCGAAGAATCATAAAACCCCTCAAGATTTCTTGTGGACCTTTGATGTCAGCTTCTTCAAAGCTGTTCTATGATGGCAGCGCCCAGCCTTGCTTCCTCGCCGAGCCAGCTACATTTGCGATACTAGCAGACGTTACAGTGGGATCATAAAACTTCAAGTCCACATAGTAGACAATTATTCTCTGCTTCATAGTGTCCTCACAGACCACCCGGATCCAATCATCGCGACCGCTCTTGCTAACCTGCCTCATGTTTACCAGGATACCCGGTAAATTAAATTCCGGCGATTCGGTGCCGTCTCCTTTATAAGCGTGAGCTCTCTTCTGCGGTCTCCTTTCGAGCCTGTAGCAGTGGAGGGGCTCACCCGCATTATTTCCATGCATCAGTGCCTGTCTATCAGCATCATAGTCTGGTCGGATTGAAATTGTGTTTCCGAACGTAATATAGCTGCAACAAAAAGGCATCAGTAACAAAGAGGCATCAATAACTCTGGTTGGAACAAGCAGGCAGACCAGACGACTAAGCAAATGGCGCCATTTGTATCTGAGTTCAGTGCATAAGCACATGGAAGCAGCTCTATTGCATTTCCCTGCGTTTGTTCGCAGAGGCCTCGACCCAGTCCGAGCCCCTCCCCTTCGCAATATTCGAGGAAGATGGTTCGAAGGAGAGTGGCTCTGACTGGGTCGAGGCACCTGAGACTCGCAGTAGTGCACTACCGAACGTAACACAATGAGAAGCAATCTACCAAGCAAATGGCGTGACGGTGCCATTTGGTTGGTAGATTGGTTCTTGTTGCTAATACATATGTGTGCTTCTGTGCTTATGCACGGGACTCATGAAATGGCGCCATGGCGCCATTTGCATTTGAGTCCCGTGCATAAACACATGGAAGCGGCTCGATTGCATTTCCTGCGTTTGTTGCAGTAGAGGCCTCCACCCCAGCCCTCCCCTTCGCAATATTCGAGGAAGATGGTTCGAAGGAGAGTCTCTCTGACTGGGTAGAGGCATCTGTGACTCGTAGGAGAGAGTGCACTACAGAACGCACACAATGAGAAGCAATCTACCAAGCAAATGGCGCGATGGCGCCATTTGGTTGGTAGATTGCTTCTCATTGCTAATACATATGTGAATCTTTGTGTTTATGGGCGGGACTCATGAAATGGCCCATGGCCATTTGCATCTCGATCCGTGCATAAACACATTTCCACTAGCGTTTGTTAGCGGTGCCTCCCACCCAGAGCCCCTTCGCAATATTCGAGGAAGATGGTTTGAAGAAGAGTAGCTGGACCGGGTGGAGGCACCTTTCACCATCGTAGGAGAATGCACTAAATAATGCAACCGGTAAAAGCAATCTACCAAGCAAATGGCCGGCGGCGCTTTTTGCTTGGTAGATTGCTTCTACTCCTAATGCATATCGCAATGCTTCCATTATTGTTTATGGATGACTCGGATACAAATGGCCATGGCCATTTGCCAACAACAAAGACTCTAAAAGTAAGCTAACGGGCATCCAATGGCCCATAAGCCATTTACCGTAAAACAAGACCCTAAAGTAGACTAAGACATCCAAATGGCGGTGGCCATTTACGAAAACAAGACCCTAAAAGTAGACTAAGACATCAAATGGCGCGGTGGTCATTTAGAACAAACAAAGTCAATGCAAGTAGATTACATACCCGCAAGTGGTGCTAGCCACCGCCTCCACAACTGAGGAGCTCCGAATCGTCGACTTCCATTTCGAAAGCCTTTGATTTTTGCCCGAATTGGTGTCCCGCACGAAGAGGTGAGGCGCCGAATCAGGGAAATGGCGCACAAAACACTAAAACCGTGAGGCCGAAAAGAGTTGCTCGAGGGCGCCATGCGCCAGGCGCCGGTGGCTAGGCCCGGGCGCGCTATGCCTAAGATCGAAAAACGAAGAACAAATGAGGTCCTCCTAAAAACATTGAGGCATAACTAACTTTGGCCGGTGGCCTGGCCGGTATTCACGCGCCAACTAGGGACCCGCGTCTTTGGCCTGAGCGCCCATGCCCGGCCGCCCCATGCCCGCCTCCATGCCCGTGGCGGTCTAGGTGCCCATGCTCACCCATGCCCGTGGCGGTTCAGGCGCCCATGCCTGCCCAAATTTGAACTTTCAAATTCGAATATTTCCCGCTCTTCCGCCCGCCCGCCCAAATTTGAACATAAAATTCAAAAATCCCGCCTGTAATTCGAAAACTTGCCACCTGTGCAAGTGACATAAAATTCAAAATTCCCGCCCGTAAATTGAAATTTGACTGCCACCTGTCCAAATTTGAATCGTCCGCTTTTAAAATTTGTACTTTGCATTTAAAGCTCCCTCTTTGTCGCCGTGCTCCCACTTAAAGCGACCATGCCACGGCTGTGACGTTTTTACGTTACCGCCGGTTCGGTGCTGTCGTCACCGGCCTTCGCGCCATAAGGCGCTTCTTTTCTCAGGCGCCTAGGCAGAAACTTTGCAAGGCGCATGCGTGCTTCTTGGCGCTCACAGAAATCCCAGGTGATTATTGGCGCTCACAGAAATCCCAGGTGATTCTTGGCGCTTTCTTCTTAGCGCTCAGTTCTCTGCGAATTCATCTGCTTGGATCATCTTTTTTTCCCTGTTCTATCTACTGCTCCAGTACATACCACTATGGATCTGTCTAATATCAAGTAAGTCAACTATTTCTGGTAGGAATTATGTTCTATTGCTGCCGTGTATAACGTGTTCAAATGCTGATATTCATACTGCTAGGACACTAAGAACCTTAGTTTCAATTGCAAAGTTGGCATGGGGTGCCCATCTTATGCATGCCTGCTCTTATTGACACATATATAGCAATGGGAGCAAGAATGCATAACATAGGCACCTCGTGTAGATTTTGTGATGGAGCTAAGCCAAATCGCCCCATGGCACCCACTTGGATCAAATGGCGCCAGGGCGCCATTCTGGTCCAAATACACTAAAATGGGGTTTTGGTCTGAATGGCGCCATAGCGCAATTCGGTTGAAATGGTGTACGGTCGAAATGTAAATTTGGAGCTAAATGGCGCCATGGCGCCATTTAGCTCCAAATTTACACCAAAATTTATTCTTTTGTACTAAATGGCGCCATTTTTGCTTGTTTAGTACTTATTTTTCGTCTAATTCATATGTTCTAAAAAGTGTCGCCTTGCTTGATTGAAACAGGTTCAATTTTCCCCTGTACAACCTATTCGTCGGAAGGACAATTGTTGCCCGGGGCCATATTTTGAATAGAACCACTCTTCATGGGAGGGAAATAGATCCTTTAAATGTAGCAATTGAGGTCATGGAGTCCGTGATCCCATCGACGGAGCTTCCAGTCCCCTGCGGAGGGGCAGATAACATTGGTGAAGCAGTAGGCCTATGAGGGATGTAAAACATGTTGAGTGCCCCTCAAGTGAAGATACATCTTCGAGATCCCTCAATTTGCCCTCTTCAGAAGAGGATTCATCTAGTAGTCCATCTGTCAGTAGCCCGCCGGACATCAGTTTCACTGGTCACTATGGTGAACCAAGCAACACAGCAACAAATGAAGAAGACGAGATAGTAGAGGAGATTGGAGGTCATGAGAATCTAGCTGCCCGTCTTGGTCTCAGGTTGTTTAAGCCTGAAGATGAGACAGTCTACTACTCCAGAACAAATCTGCTAGGTTTGCCATGCTACATTCTTCACTCCTGCATTGGATCTAAGTATTCGGAGGCGAATATAGTTTTTAGTGATCCTCAGGATGCTATAGATGATGAGTTCTTGGGTGAATCAAAGGTCGGGCTTTCAGTGGGTAACATAATAGATCCAACGGGAAACCAAAATATCAGGTCATGTCATGCTTGTCTTTGAGAGGCCTCTAGCTAACAGATCTAGTAACACAGGGAGACCCATGATGTTTTGCTTCATGATGGTAGGACAGTTCACAACATTTACAAGCTCGAGCTGCTCTCGAACAGGATGACTTAGAAGTTGAGTGCTTGGAAGCTGATGTTGAGAAGCAATTCAAGAGGAAAAGGAAATATACATATGTGAAGAGGGTCAGGAGGGAACCAAAGGGGGATAGCAAGGAGGAGAGGATATGCACTTCTAAGTCAATCAAGAGTGCTCTAAAATCAACATGCTTTGCAAGGACGAATGTGTCAAAAAACCGAGCCGAGAGCAAGTATGTGCCTTAAGAAAAGAATTTTATTCTCAATCAAGCGGTGCGGTTACGCTTTGTTTTTGATGTGTTGAGTGTAACTTATACGGGCAGTCGGAGGGCGAAAAGTAGTAGTCTCCGGAGGTGGAGTCTTTGTCCAATTAGCATGTGGCGTGGCTTTAGGAGTTGCTCGGTCCTACGTTTTATAGTTGGAGGAAGAGGTTCGAGTTAGGTCGAAAAAGGTGAACATGGTATCTGAGCTCTAAGAAGCCTAGATCCGTGACACTAGCTCTGAGAAAGTGTGCTTGATACCTTCATTAGTGAGAATCGGGAGAGCATTCCACATAGAAGCAAAAAAAGGAAAGGATGATATAAGGGAGAATGTTCGCAAAACTTCCTTCTATCCTTAATAAGAAGAGCATACATAAGGAAGTGGGTGCCCGGTGGAAGAATTGGCGGGGAAAGAGTGTAACCTTACCCTCTTTTTACAATATTTGGAAGAAAGAGTTTCCCGACGTCGGCATAGCAAAAAATACAAACATTCTCCAAGTGTAACATATGTGTAGTCATCAAGCGAAAATTGGAAAGAACAAAAGATACAAGGGAGAGGCACAACCTTTCAATTCAACGGCGGGCACATATGTTGGAACAACGTTCCTGTAGGAGTCAATATTGGCATTGGCGTGCATTATCACATCGTTCACCAGAAAGTCACCTTTGCATAATACAGGATAAGATGGATCAGGTCAAAACACTCACACCAAGAAGTCACCATCTCGCAAAGTCTGTTTGGAGAGGAGATCGCTTGAAGAGCAGCTTGACAGGAGCATTGACACATGGTCATGGTGGACGGGCTTATGGCCATTTCTCTCTTGATCTTTGGAAGGATGACTCAAACTTTCATGTTGGATCACTTTCTAGGATCCTACACTATCTTGAGTTGCCGGAAGAAGACAAGTGTGGTGATCTGTGTGGAAGCAGAACTACAAATTGCAAATTGATGCAAGCCCTAAAAGATACTCAACCACTGCAGCATAAGCTAGCGCAGACACAAGAGAAGATGCCTTCATCTTCTGGTGCCTACTTAGAAGGCTTCAATCCTCTTCCTCGAAATCTCTACTTATAATTGGATAATGCATCGGGTCAAAATAAAAATAGATATGTGTTCTCCTACCTCTCTTATTTGACATGGCTTAAGGTATTCGATGAGATTCAGATTGGCTTCATGATGGTTGGGCACACTCATGACGATATTGATGCATTGTTTGGGAACTTTTCGACGTTAATGAGTTCATCGGATGCTCTAACTTTGCCTGAGTTGCTTTACTTGTTTAGCAAGTGCAATGCAAAGTCTCCTGTTCCATATTTTGTGGATGAAGTTCCAGATTGGAAAGGCTTTGTCAAGGGATATATCCCTGATAAGGGCCAACGTCTAACAGGCCATACCGACCCATTGCTATTCCGATTTAAAATGGATGGGAAATGGCCCATTATGCAATATAAGATGCGACCAACCCATAAAGAGTGGATTCCAGAAAATGGAATAAGAATGTGGAAGGAGGATGAAAATGGTGAGCCAACGTTACCAACAGGGGTGCCTAAAAATATCCCTCCAAGGAAGACATTGAAAGATCTCCCCGGCCCGGCGACGACATCGTACATAGCATTATGGAATCCCTTCTGCAAAAATCAAGAAGATAGTGTGTTTGCACGACAGTACAAAGCAACTATGGATTACTGGAACGAGATTCATTTGTGTTTGGAAGATGTATCTCCAGGATGACCTCAAAATGATAACTTTTGGTTGCGTACAAGGCAAGAACCTCTACAAGCTGCATTTACTCCAGAGGTCGATGAAGCCGCTGTGCTTGTAAGACCTTTGCCTACGTATTGTGGGCCAGCAGATGGGCGTCTAGTGTTACCTATGGATGAGTTTGATCCTCATGCACATGTTACGAAAGGTATGTTCGTTTTAGTCCGGCCTGGAGACGATGAAACTCCAACGTGGTTGGGCTTTACAGAAGAAGATGCCATCCTAGATCCAGAGTCTACCAATTATTGTGACGTCCCCTACTCGTATACGGTGCCCTCACCGTATACAACCAGGAGTTCATCCCCCATACCAGCTCCGTGCCAATACAGGGCCCTCCACATGACACTTTGCGCAACCATAGCGGGTTCCGGTGGGAAGAGTGGAAGGGTCATTGCACCAGTCTCCCTCGGGGGCCTACCTAGGCTGCGGGCGTAAACATACATGTCGGTAGCACATACATCAACATCATATGACCATCACGAAGGATGGTCCTCCACATATCTGCATAGACAAAGATCAGGCACATCACATAGGGGAATCCTACCCAGGGCTCGGACTCAAAGGGATGGCCGACAAGCTTGGGTCTCCGAGTTCATTGCGGCCGAGAATTCATGGCAATGGATTTGGCTGGCATAAGAACATGGCCTAGGGTTGTCCACTCCATCCGCCCCTCCACGTGCACACTTTGCGGTAGTAGGCTGAAAAGTGTTGGGACTGGCCAGAGTAGCCAGGGGATCGTAGCCAAAGGGGCTATATCACGGGTTACATCTCCCGGTTCGATGGGCGGTAGGGATCCTCCCTCCGAGAGATCTCCATGCTGACTCAAGGTGACTAGAGGGCCACTTGCCGTGATGACTTGAACTCAATGGAAGGTCATATTCACCACCTCACGGTGTCCGAGCCCATGCCTTGCCCACACGCCCGCAGCGGGCAAGCCATTAGACCTAGTCGAAAGTGACCCCGGCGGGTCTTTACACACCCGGAGGGTCGCTTCAAGAGTCGAAACATGAACCTCCTTATAAGCCGGTCCCGGCCCCTTCACCCACAACCAGGTGTGGCTCTTGTGCCGCAGCCGAATCTACGGTGTGCTAGAGGCTACTCTAGGAGCATCAACTATAAAGCTTTTAGGTCTCTACCCCCTTCCCAATACAAGGAGTTCCGCAGAGATACATCATCCATATACATCACGGAAGAACTAAAGAACAAGATCTAATCTATATCATAGAGTTAGGTTCTTTAGTTAGAATCTGCTATCTAGAGTTCTAGAGGGCTGCTATGGGCAATCTAATAGGCTAAACCCTCTTTTGATTCAATGCCTAAAATAGGGTTTAGACTATCTAATTGGCAAATACCTGATCCTTGAGGGGCTCCTCGACTGAGCTCGACCATCCTGCTGGCAAAACGCTCGAATCTCGAGGAACTAAGGATGCTATTCTCCCAAGCGAGTGCGGGATGCGGTTTTGGTCATTGAGGCGGCCAAACAGAGTTACAAGCCCTAAAATCGAAAAATTAGGTTAGTTAGGGTTTCCCCTATATAGACAAGGGGTGGCTAGGGTTTCCAATTATCCCTTTTGGCATGTGGGATAATTGGAAATGGGCCCACTTGCCTTTAAGGGCTAGGTGGCCAAATGTGCCCACATGGAAATGTGTTGCACCCAAATGTGCTCACATGGAAATGTGTGCACATTAATGAATGTGTACATTGGAAAATGTGCACATTATTTTGCACCTATGGGTATGGCCCACTTGGCATCAAGTGGCCACATGGAAATGTGTGCCCACATTAATGTGTACATTGGAAAATGTGCACATTAATGCTAATGCACATTCTTAGCAAGTTGCCCCCTAGGGGCTACCCACTTGGCTACGTTGCTATTACCGCGTCAATCGGGGTGGCGTGTAATGCGCGTGGCGTGGCGATTACAATATACGCCCCGGAGCGTATCTCGTCTTTGGAACGTCACATTCTCCCCACCTTGAAATGATCTTTGTCCCGCGGCATGGTGGTTCTCCCCACCTTGGAATCTTCCTAACCCGCAATCAACCCGATGCATACGATATCTCCTATAATACTTACACATTTATTAAAATTACCTCAAGGTAATATATTTTTTATGACATTATTACATCATTATATTATGAAATAACTTATCAATTCAATGACATTACTAAACAGTTACTCCAAACTTCACTTAACATTACGATTAAGTTTATCAAAATTTAAAATTAACGTTCGAGGTACCCTTGATTCCTTGCAACACATTCCAACAAAATTTGTGTTGCAAGTCTTATAACTTCGACCTCCTTGCCCTCCCGGGCGCTCACTTGGCTGCAGTCGACACTACGTTAGTACCATTTAATTATTAATTAAAATTTTTGGTTATATGGTGACCACCCCACCTATCTACATGGATGCATGGCTAATCTCCTACGTGGGAAGAGGGTGAATCTTCCATTATGGTCGGAGACAGAGCGGCGCCTACATGCCTATATGCCGCTCATGCCTACACCTCTAGTTGCCCGGGCGTGGAGGATATCCTTCTACGTGGGCGAAAGGATGGATTCCTCCTATCAAAGCATATATGGGGCTAAAGGTGCTTTTCTATGAATGCATTCCTCAATGACCTCCTTTCTCTCGAGGTCGCCTACTTCCGTGGGACGAAGTAGACTTTCTAATCTACCTTCCACTTTCGCCCAAGCGAACGCTTAGCGGTCATGGCTACATTGACATTACACCACCACCTAGAGATCACCGTAGTGGTCCCATCATCGGTGACAACGCATGCGACCCATACTAAGCGTAGGTGGCATGCGTAGATTAATCTTAACTATACAAGCATTAACCTACACAAATCGACATGCCTGGGCCGATTTCTTCGGAGATGACCTTGCCGTCCCATTGCTCCATGAACTGTGGGTACTGCTTTACTAAATCTTTCTTAAGTACCCACGTGGCGTCTTCCACTGGTAAGTGTTTCCACTTCACCAAATAATCGGAGGAATTCCCGATCTCCTCGTTTTCTTGAAAGCTTTATCAAGAATCAATTCTGGAACTATTTCCAGCTGTTCCTCCGTCATTTCCAACAGCGTTGGCGAATCCAAGACTTCGTCTGGATTTGGGGTATGCCTCTTCAGCAAACTCACGTGGAAGACCTTATGAATCTTTAGGTGTGCTGGCAAGTCTAGCCTGTAGGCTTGATTGCCTAGTTTCTCGACTATTCTGAAAGGTCCAGCCCACCTTGGAGCAAGCTTCTTGCAATTGCCGATCCTGAGCTTCGCCTGCTTCACCTTAATCTTGAGCCAAACATCATCTCCAACTTTGAACTCTCTTACTGTTCGATGCTTGTCGGCGATGCTCTTTTGACGACTTCTTGCTGCTAGCAGATAGCCACGAACTTCCTCTACAAGCTGCTGCATATCGGTAACATCTCGCTGCATGAACTTCCACTTTTGACACGGGGTTGTGCCAAATGTCCGGAGTTAAACAATCGATAGCGTAATTGATCATAAACGGCGACATTTGGGATGATTCCTGCTTGGTGCTATTGTATGCAAACTCCACCAAGTGAATAAATTCTTCCCACATACTTTGCTTATTCGAGACATAGTTTCGTAGCATGTCCTCTAAAATCATGTTGGTCCGCTCTCCGCCCCGCCATCCGTCGAGGATGATATGTCAGGTGCTCATGGATAGCTTGATGCGGATCGCCGCAAAGAGGTCTTGCCAAAAAGGCTCATGAACCGGATCCCTCGTCGGAGATGATCTCCCTTGGCATGCCATGAAGCCCGAAGATCTCTTTGGTGAAGAGCTTTGTTTGTATCCATGGTCAGATTCGTGGTTACGCAAGGCACAAAATGTGCCATCTTCGACAACTTGTCGACCACTACCATTAAGGCATCCTTGCCTCTCGCTGTTCTTGGGAGTCCTGTGATGAAATCCATGCTGATTACCTCCCACTTAGCGTTTGGCACCGCTAATGGCTCTAATGCCCCCGGAATTGAAGCCGCTCGCTTCGCCCGCTGGCATAGCTGACATTCCTTGATGTAGCGAGCTATTTGCTTCTTCATTCCTGGCCAATAATAGCTGCTGCGCACTTTGAAATATGTTTTCATGAATCCCGCATGGCCAGCTATTGGGCTGTTGTCAGCGGTCGTGGAGGATCAACTTCCTTACACCTGATGATTCGGGTACGCACAACTTGTTCTTATGGTATAACAGGTTGCCTTCCTTCTTATAATGCTTGAAGGCCTCCCGCTCTTTATCTGTTCTAGCCTCCTTAGAAAGGCTTGCCCATATCTCCTTGAAATCCACGTCCGTTGGCAAGGACTCTTCAATCCTCTTACCAAAGTCATTTGGAGAGCGCCGAAATTGCATTGCAATGCACTCTAGTTGTCAGGGGATGCCTTGAAAGCGCATCTGCTACCACATTGAGCTTCCCCGGCTTGTAGACTATATCAAAGTCATATTCTTCGAGGAACTCCATCCATCTCCGCTGCCTCAGATTAAGGTGTGGTTGCGTGAATACATATTGGAGGCTCTGATGGTCGGTATCCAATTGGAACTTCCTTCCCAAGAGATAATGCCTCCATATTCTTAATGCCACGACAACCGCAAGCAACTCACGATGGAGTCGTTGGGTAAGCGTCTCGGCGTCGTTCATCTTCACGGGAATCATAATGCTACTACCCTGCGCTCTTCTTGCATAAGCCTTTGTAGCTATCTTACTGCATCCGTTGCTACAAGCTTATCTTTCTCCCGGGTCGGCGGGGGTTAAGGCCCGGGGCTGTTGTTAAAGCTTCCTTCAACAATTCAAACCCCTTTTGGGCTTTCTTGTGCCAATGCTCTACCCAATCTTTCACCTTCTCTCCCTCGTCGGTCGTTTAGCGGGGCTGCTATCTTAGCAAAGTTCTTCCACGAACTTCCCGTAGTACCACCGCTAGGCCGAGGAAACTTCGACTTCATGCACATTCTTGGCGCCGCCCTTTGAATGAGCGGCCTCAATCTTGGCGGGTCTACATTGAGATGCCTTCTGGCGAGATCACATGACCTAGATACTCCACTTTTTCCGCTGCGGTGGCACTTCGGACAACTTGGCGCATAACCGTGCCTCTTCAACTTCTCTAGCACTCTTCTCAAGTGTTGTACGTGCTCTTCAAGGGATCTGCTATACACCAAAATGTCGTCAAAGAAAACAATCACAAAGGTGTCCAGGAACTCCCTGAAGATATCGTTCATGAGCCTCATGAACGCTTGGGGGGGCATTTGATAAGCGAAGGCATTACCGTGAACTCATAATGCCCATACCCAATTCGAAGGCGGTCTTATGGATATCTTCTTCCTTTATCCTGATCTGATGATATCCTGACCTTAAGTCGATTTTGGAGAAGATCTTTGCCCCTTGGAGCTGATCCATCAAGTCGTCTGATCTTGGGAGCGCATACTTGTTCTTAATGGTGTGCTTATTCAACTGTCTATAGTCTATGCACATTCTCAAAGATCCATCCTTCTTCTTGACAAAAAGAATGGGCGCTCCAAACGGCGAGACACTAGGTCTAATGAAACCTAGGTCGAGCAGCTCCTGCAACTGCTTCTTCAGCTCCGACAACTCCTGTGTTGTCATTCTATATGGAGCCTTGCTTGTTGGCTTTGTTCCTGGTTCGAGTGCTATCTCGCACTCGACTCCCCTATAAGGAGGGAGCTGCTTGATCTCATCTGGAAAGAGATCATGGAACTCCGCGATTAGCTGAGATACTTGCTTCGGCAACTTGCTGAGCGCGTTGTCTTCCTTGCTTCCTTCTGATTCCGGCTCACTAATCTCAAGCTTGAAGATGTATGCCACTTGCTCACTCTTGATGCACTTGAGCAGGTAGTTTAGAAGACATGCACTGCATGATGGGAACAACTTCGTTACCTGTTATCTCAATGATCTTGCCGTCGGGCGTTGGGAAGGTCACCTTCCGCTTTCCACAGTCGATAATGGCCCCTGCTGGCCCAAGGTACTCCATTCCTATGATCAAGTCATACTTTCCAATGCCCATTACTTCTGCTCCCATCTGGATATTAATCCCTGGCAAGTCGATGTCGAAGTTAATTCTCTTGCCCGCCTTCTTTGCACCACTTGCTAAAACAACGGGTCTTGGCTTTGACTTTAGCGGCTTCAACTTCAACATCTGAACCATTCTGGGGGATGCAAAGTTATGGCTACTTCCTGAGTCTATCAAGACTATGAATGACTTAGCTTTAGCCTTCCCTACTGTGGAAATTACCTTATCTGGCTCTCTGCTTGCTCAGATCTATTAAGGCAAAGATATGACACTCACCCTGAATATAGTCGCGGGCCTCTTATCCGTCGTGCGTCCGGACAGGCTTCCCAATCTCCCAACTCCGCTAAGAGCTGCACTCATGGCGTGGGGGCGGTTTCTTGTCCTATGGCCCGGCTGGAAACACCAAGCACAAATTGCTTCTATGCACTCCCAGCCTCTTTTCCTTGGGCATTGCTTGCAAAAAAGGATTGCACCGCTTTGGAGTAGTTTGACCTTTCCTGCTTGTCCTTGAAGGACACTTGCTTCTTCTCCTGCTTTGCTTCCCACAGTTCCCACCATATTGTGTTCTAGCCGGACTGGATCGGGCTGCCACAGGGCTATAGCTTCTGTCGCCTTGCCTTTTCTCACGGAAATCTTGCGCTTGTGCCCGCTATTCTACGGTCCCGACCCACGCAAGCTTATAGCCTTGGATTACCTTCACAATCTTGTCCTAGGGTTTATTGCTCTCACAAGCTTGCGGATCTCCTCATTCAGCCCCTCAATATAGCTTTCTCTTTTGCATGCTTCTCTCCCAACCCGGCACATACAGCCCCTTAGCCTCATGAATTCCTCTCAGATATTTCTGGAACTGATTTGTTGCCTTCTGCCGCAACCCAGGTAAAACTGCTGCATCATCTTTGGACTTATGTTCCCTTGGAACGTAATGGCGCTTTGAAGGCTTTAGCAAACTTTTGAACTTACAAGCATCCACTGCTTAAGCCGTGTGCCTTTGCATACCCCTTCCACCAAATCCGGCGGCTCCTTTCAAGTTGGCTGTTGCAACTCGCCTTTGTCCTTATCCTTCATGCCATAAGCATTTCCGTTACTTTTCGCTCATTTAGTCCGAGCCATGCCTCTGCTTCCAAGCGACCTGTTCTCCCAGAGAAGCTGTTCCGATTCAGGGCCTTCCATACATTGCCCGGTCACGGAATCTACTTTCTTACGGTAGTCGGAGGCCACGGTATCTCTTTAATCGTCCCTCACGGGGTGTTCCTCTGCCTTCCTTGTTGGTTCCCGAGCACGCTCTTCCTCTTCCTCAGTCGGTCACGAGTCGAACTTGAGTCGGAAGATTCCGGTTGGGGATCTCCTTCTCTTGCTCCTCTTCTTGTCCCTTCCTTCCCTCCGAGCTGATGCTTGCGGCAACTGAGCATTGCCCACCGAACCTACTCCTGCTTGCACGGACAGTAATGCCTTTATCTGCTCCAGATCCGTCCTTATCTGGGCTATCTCCTGCTCTGGGGTCATGGGTTCCCTATCTTCAAATAGGTTCCTTGCCCTTGGGTGTGGTGCGGGCGGGGTTTGCTCTTCTATAAGGTCTCGCGGTTTATTCGTTCCCCTGCGCTTAGCCCTCTAGCTGCATCCACAAGTGATTAATGGCTATATGGTTAGTTCCGTTTGTTCTCTTGCATTGTTTATGTTTGTTGGTATAATTGTGGGGCAACATACATCAATAAAGAATTTAAAGTGCAACAGAATTGTATTTATATATCATATAATATTTTAGATACAAAAGTCTTGGGATCAAAGAGTCTAACTAGTCTTGAAATCGCCCGATACGACGGGTTGTCTTCAAGAAACTTCTTAACTTGGGCCGTCCCTCTTAAAGTGACCCAAGTTCCTGATGATGCTTTTGCCGAGCCTCCTTGGATGGCTCTCACCGGGTCTTCTATCCTGCGGTTGGATGTAAGGGCCGCGATCCAGCTAGTCTCCCCGGCGTCGGTGGGGGATGGCGAAGTCGAAGAGGTCGGTGCCATTGCCCTCTTGACTAAAGGCAGCATGGTGACATTTGCTGCTATTCGAGCATGCATGCTTTGAAGAGTGAGGTGCAATCAGCATAAACACTCCTTCTTAGCCTCTGCGGAATTTGAACTTGCGGTGAATTACCGCTATTCTCCCATCCATCAGCGGTGGTAAGTAGTACACGGCGACGTCATTGTGTGTCGTAGAAGCTTCTCCGCTTGTTTGGCCTCCGGCTACGTGCAGCCGTACTCTGATCGACCTCTCTACTTGATTGAGCTCCCCAGTAGTCTTCAATTGTGCGGTCCCGAGCCTCACCGAGGTCGATTCCTTCTCCTTTTGGCAAGGGTGATATTGGAGGACCCGGCATTAGGATACTAAGTGGTCTTCCCACCCGGATCCCCATCTGCTCTTGGAGGCGCAGGAACTCCTCCTCTGTTGGCGACTCCGCTTCGTCCATCAATTGCGATCTTTCCAGTAGGCCTGATGTCGGAGGTCTCCCCACAGTGTAGGTGTCGGGACTCCCTCACTTGAGCGGGAAGTCCGATGCTCCCCCTGACGATGAAGTCGTCCAGTCGGTCTGCCGCAGCTGGTGGGAGTAGTTCGTCCAACCCGAGCTCCCTCTCCCTACATTCGGGGAGGTTACGATGTCATTTGAGGAGTAGATACTCCTCTCCGGCCGATGATGATAGGGGCTAGGCTTGTGATGCCTAGCCCAAGTGGGGAGTAACTTTCATGCCTCCTGGCTCGGGTTGCTGATCAGCTCTCGCCTCCTTGGCGCCGTTTCTTCGTCCGGAGTCGAGCTCCGGTATCCTTTCGTCAGTCCCACTCTTCTTCATCCTCTCTTGCTTCTTGTTCTTGTTGATACCGGCAGCTAAAGATTTGCCCTTCCTTTCGCCACCTATGGGGTCTACCTCCATCGGAGGGATAGAGGTTGCCCCATGTCGGGTTCTCGGCGCGGTGGGATAAGAAGATGGCTAGGGCGGCGTGTCTAAAGTACTTGGTCCCGTTATGTCAGGACCATGTAGTCGGGTAGCCTTTGCGCCTTGTTGGTCAAGTATTTGGCGATGTTGGGGACATCGCCCAAGGCTGCTTGAAGGGATGGGCGGGGAACGAAATATCCTATGCAAGGGGGGACTTGAACAAGTGAGGGTCCTACCCTAGCCTGAAATTCTGCTAGCACCTGCCTATATGCTGGGGTTGCGTTCAGCGTAGCTTGGATGTCGATTTCTTTCACAAAGACTTGGAAGATGTCGTTGACATCCGCCTCAGTGGCATGGGCACTGGCGCTGTACCATCTCCCGAAATCAGCAGTGGCCATTGATCTAGCAAGGAAGGGAGTATCAAACGGATGCAGAAGCGCCTCAGGGAGCTGAAAGATCGCCTAAGCAGTGGGGAGCGGATTTGCAGGGTGCCAATTGAGAAATGGGGGACTTATTTATAGAAAGGGGAAAACCCTAATTTTTGGATGACTTAGATTTTTACTGAGATTAGGTGATTCTGATCTATTAAGGGATGCAATTGCAAGTTTGAAGACTATTTCTAGAGTTTGAGCATGCTAAGGAGAGCTACTGAACCTATTGGGCAATTTGGAGATCATTTGGTGATGACATGGTACGGGGTCTCATACGTTCGCCCAAACCCAATTTCTAAAATGTAGAAATCGTCTGGCGACGTGTGAGACATGGGTCCCCTAATTGGGCTAGGATTGCTCAATTTAGGTGATCTAAGGCTGTAATTCTACTAAACTCATCGAGTTAGGCGAAATTGACCCCTTACTTGGTCGATTTGGAGCTGTTTTGGGCATTTTTGGGCATGGTCTCACCGTTGCGCCCGACCCGATTTCTAAAATGTAGAAATCTGTCCTCGCGACGTGTGTGAGACATCGTCTCAATTTTGCTCCAAACTCCAATTGATTAAAACGAAGGCTAGGGATCGATATCTTGACCTATCTAAACTGGTTTGGACACTTATTTACGCATAAAATTTTCTTTATATTAACAAAATTTTACAGTCATTTACAAGGTTCAAGGGCGTTCTCCCTTGATGTGTCTGGCAAGATACATATCTTGCCTCATGAGGGTGACCCTCTTCGCGTGCACTGTGCAGGCCGTTGAATCTTCAAAATGTTTCACCAAGTGGGCTTCGACCGCCTCTTGCAAACACAGCAACATCTCGTACATCGCGCGCATGTCCGTGTTGTATTCTTGAATGACTTCGCGGACCAGACGCTGGAACGGCGCCCGTGGAATCAGGAGTCCGTAACTCTTCTGGAAGTGGCGGATCTCCTTGAGTGCCCTGTCTTCCTCCTGTTTCTTCTTGCTCCGCTTCTTCCCTGTGCTCGTGGGGCCTTGGGTTTTGGTGGAGGGGCTTTAGTGTCGGCTCTTAGGTCGGGTGCCCGCCTTGATCGTTCTCACCGGTGCTCTGGTAATAGGTGTTGTAGGCCTCCCTTCGCCATATATGCGTTGTGCTCCCTCATTCTCTTCTCATAGACCTTTAAAGGGGTCTATCACATAAACTTCATTGCGGCCGTGGGGCCTTAACCCTATCCGCGTCGGGAAATGGTGGGGGCCCGCCACTGCCCGGCCTCCTCTGCTCTTGGGCCGTGCGCTTTCGTGTACCTCTTCCTCTACAACCGGGGCTTTGAAGAGCTTGCCCGTCTGCGCCCGGCGTGGTCTTGGTCGAATGTCGTCGGTGAGTGGGCGGGGTCTCCCCTCCCGGCGGCTCGTTGATGGCCCGGACCCTCGGCTCTCTTCCCAACCTTCACCCGGCTTCCTCTTGCCGCCTTGATGGCCTTGGCCCTCCTCTTCTTGGGTCCGCCCGGCGTCTTGCTGATCCTTTGATCTCTCCGCTCCCGTGGCTCTTTGACTTTCGTGCTTATGGGCCAGGCGTGCTAGGTCGACCTCTTCCTCGGGGGTGAGTTCCGGCGGCTTGCTCCTCTCTACTACTGCTCCTCTCCTGGGGTGGATCTCATCTGGGGTTGTTCTTGGCCTATGGGTGGGTTCACACTCCCTCTGCTCCTCACGTGGGTTGGCGTCCCCACGGTGTTGCTCCCGCCGCTGCTTTGCGGCTTTTCGCCTCCTGCTGTTCAATTTCATTGAGGATCTCGCTCATGACGTCGGCCGATCGTCCTCCAAGATCTCTGTATGGTCGCTCCCGTCCGACCACGATTCCTCGCTTCGGCGAAGATCCGTCGGCGGAGAAGGCGTTCCCGAAGAATCCTATGAACAAAGGCCGAGCCGCCGCTGGCGGATCCGCCTGGCTAGGCTTCCTTGCGATGCCTTCGTCGCGGGCCATCATTTTTCGGTTTCGTCGATTGGAGCTACACGCGAGAAGATCGCCTTGACAATACGAGCGAAGTTCTCAGGAAGAACGGGAAAAATGAGAGGGGTCCAGTTCTATTTATAGGGCCAATTTTAGGTCAACTTTTAAACTACCTTTTTGGGTTGTCTAAGGCATCTAAAACACGTAATTAAGCAAGGTCTCACACGCTTGCGCCCAACCCGATTCCTAGAATCTAGAAACCCGTCCCGGCGACGCGTGTGAGACATGGTGGGGCCCACTATTAAATTAACATGTAACATGCTAAATCTACTAATTCTTAGCTTAAATTTAGAATTATCAAGATATTTTCTTGTAATTTACAACTTTTTGGTGTCAAAGTTGAATGTCTCAAGACGTTATACCTGGCCGATTTCTAAAATGTAGAAATCGTCACGGCGCCGACGTGTGAGACCACCCCTACTTTTTGGATGTTGGCTCATCAATTTTAGTCTTTTTACGTTTCTATTCTTTTTAACTTTACTAGCTTAGCATAAACTACAAAATGAGAAAAAATTTTCTCATTTTTTCGAGGTTTGAGGATCCTATCAAGTTAGTGCTACCGGGAACATGGCGGTGCTTTGCTCTTGGTCTCAAGAACACACTCACGATACCATCGTGGACGTCCCCTACTCGTATCTGGTTGCCCTCCCACCGTATACAACCGGGAGTTCATCCCCATACCAGCTCGTGCCAATCTGAGGGGCCCTCCACATGACACCGCAACCGTAACGGGTTCCGATTGGGAAGAGTGGAAGGGTCATTGCACCCCGTCTCCCTCGGGGCCCTACCTAGGCTGCGGGCGTAAACATACATGTCGTGCTTTATACATCAACATCATATGACCATCACGAAGGATGGTCCTCCACATATCTGCATAGACAAAGATCGAAGGCACATCACATAGGGAATCCTACCCCCTGGCTCGGACTCAAAGGGATGGTGACAAGCTTGGGTCTCGAGTTCATTGCAGACATTCATGGCAATGGATTTGGCTGGCATAAGAACATGGCCTAGGGTTGTCCACTCCATCCGCCCTCCCCCCTGCACACTTTGCGTAGTAGGTGAAAAGTGTTGGGACTGGATCAGAGTAGCACGGGATCGTAGCCAAGGGGGCTATATCCCGGGTTGCATCTCCCCGATTCCCATGGGGCGGTAGGGATCACTCCCTCCGGAGATCTCCATGCCGACTCAAGGTGACTAGAGGGCCCGCCTGCATTCGACTTGAACTCAATGGAAGGTCATATTCACCACCTCACAGTGTGAGCCCATGCCTTGCCCACACGCAGGTGGCAAGCCATTAGACCTAGTCACGGTGACCCCGGCAGGTCTTTACACACCGAGGGGTCGTTCAAGAGTCGAGAACATGAACCTCCTTATAAGCCCGGTCGGCCCTTCACCCACAACCCGTGTGTGGCTCTTGTGCCTGGCCGAATCTACGGTGTGCTAGAGAGGCTACTCTAGGAGCATCAACTATAAAGCTTTAGGTCTCTACCCCCTTCCCAATACAAGGAGTTCACAGAGATACATCATCCATATACATCACGGAAGAACTAAAGAACAAGATCTAATCTATATCATAGAGTTAGGTTCTTTAGTTAGAATCACTATCTAGAGTTCTAGAGGGGCTGCTATGGGCAATCTAATAGGCTAAACCCTCTTGATTCAATGCCTAAAATAGGGTTTAGACTATCTAATTGGCCAAATACCTGATCCTTGAGGGGCTCCTCCCGACTGAGCTCGACCATCCTGGCAAACGCCGCTCGAATCTCGAGGAACTAAGGATGCTATTCTCCCAAGCGAGTGCGATGCGGTTTTGGTTTGTTGAGGCAGTAGAAGCAGTGTTCAAGCCCTAAAAATCGAAAATTAGGTTAGTTAGGGTTTCCCCCTATATAGACAAGGGGGGTGGCTAGGGTTTCCAATTATCCCCTTTTGGCATGTGGGATAATTGGAAATGGGCCCACTTGCCTTTAAGGGCTAGGTGGCCAAATGTGCCCACATGGAAATGTGTGCACCCAAATGTGCTCACATGGAAATGTGTGCACATTAATGAATGTGTACATTGGAAAATGTGCACATTATTTGCACCTATGGGTATGGCCCACTTGGCATCAAGTGGCCACATGGAAATGTGTGCCCACATTAATGTGTACATTGGAAAATGTGCACATTAATGCTAATGCACATTCTTAGCAAGTTGCCCCCTAGGGGCTACCCACTTGGCTACACGTTGGCGTACACGTCAATCGGGGTGGCGTGTACGCGTGACGTGGCAGTACAATATACGTCCTGGGAGCGTATACTGTGCTGGAACGTCACAATTATGGTCATATTTATGTATCATGGTGGATGCCTGTTGGTCGTGACTATACAGGTTGCTTAACTAAACGTTGGCGACCCAATCCATCAGATCCATCAAGGTATGAGAAGTTAGATGCCATACATTATGCATGGGATGCAAATGGCAAAAGACCGAAGACTGTTCAGATTCCAAAATACATTATTGACATGTGGGGGGACATAGCATTAGCTAAAAGCTCTCAATCTCAGTCATGTTCTCGATAATCATGTATGTAATTTCTTTTGCTATAATACAGCTGCATTTTGGACAATTAATACCCAGTCGATACATCAATTAGCTTTCATTGTGCTTATACTACATCCTTACATCTTTTATAATAGGTGTTTAATACACATCGTTACATCTGATGCACACATTATTGATGGCATACATATAATTTAGATGCACATATTATTGATGGCATTATAGAGTCGATGATTCACTCATCTTCAATCCCTGCTAACGTGATCCCATTCAGCTCGTAGGCATGGCGCTCAGGAAGCCAAAGAAGATGGATCACAACACGAGTAAGGCCAGGGCAATGACACTCAGGACCATCAGCTTTGGATTGTAAGTAGGGATCCAGCTTAACACCTTTATGTATGCACCGAACAATATCATTGTAGCTCATGGAGCAAATAATGGTCTCAAACCGATCTTCATAAATATTATAAGCCATGGGAGATGAATGACTTCTACCACCGAATGGAGCTGCTTTTATAGTCGTTGTAGAATTATTGGTATAATACTTTCAGCATTATTGGTATTATACGTCAGCATTATTGGTATTATACTTCAACATTATTGGATTCGTAGCTTTAAATTCTTTCACCTTGCTTTGACTTCTCACTTTTCACCTTGCTACTTGATCTTGATCCTTGCTTCTTGCTCCTTCATCTTCCTTGTTCCTTGTTCTTCTTGTTACTTGATCTTCCTTCTTCCTTGATCTTCTTGCTACTTGATCTTCCTTGTTCCTTGATCTTCTTGCTACTTGATCTTCCTTGTTCATTGCTTCTTGCTACTTGATCTTGATCCTTGTTCCTTGCTACTTTATTCTCGTGCTCTTTGCTAAATTTTGTTCCTTGCTCTTGATCTTGCTACTTGATCTTGCTACTTGACCTTGTTCGTTGCTACTTGATCTTGATCCTTGCTTCTTGCTCCTTGATCTTCCTTGTTCCTTGATCTTCTTGGCACTTGATCTTCCTTGTTCATTGCTCCTTGCTACTTGATCTTGATCCTTGTTCCTTGCTACTTCATTCCCGTGCTCCTTGCTACTTGATCTTGTTCCTTGCTCTTGATCTTGCTACTTTCTCCGCTCCGCTCTGTGTTCCTTGCTCCGTCGGTGATCCTTGCTTGCTTTTGCAAATGATTGGACCCAATCCCCCCTGGGCTACTCCAGAAGGCCTGCAAGCATGCCCCAGCCATTCTGTGCGGCCTGGAACTGATGAGCTATTTGACCATTTCTTGGAGTGGAGGTTGCGCCACAGTCCCACCAAGGAGCTTACAATGGAGTTGATCAACTTCATTCTGGAGCGATTTGATTGTGGTCATGAGCCACTGATGGAAATAAATCCATCTGAATGTTATAGGAGACTTGCAATGAGGGGAATTCTTGAACCCCCTCCTTTTCTCGGGCCGAGATGCTACAAAGAATTGAGGCCTCTTCTTCGTGCTGGATATTTAGCACACTCTCTGGATCAATACATATCAGAGTTCATTCATGAAATTTGTAAGGGACAGATGTATGGCCTTATTAGGACGTACTACAATGAGTACAACAGTTTTGTGGAGTTGGGTCCGCTCTTCTTCCGTGAGTATCATCCCCAGGAATTACTTTTGCAATGACTAGATACCCCATATGGTGGGAAGAATCAGCCGATATATCGTGAGCTCGGTTTCCTAACCCAGATGCATGGGTTAGACCTCGCATGGGAAGGGAAAGGGGAAGGGGAAGGGGTTAGGAACTTGGGAGAAGGTTTCTAGGGACATACATAGTTCATACTTCGGTCTCTATTGTGTTTGGAAGTTGGTATATGATACCGTGTTATTATGTTCTCTAAATATTCATGTATGTATGATACACGGGCATAAGGTCTATGATACAGGGTACTGTACACGTGTATACAACCCCTTCATAAGGTCTATGATACAGGGTACTGTACACGTGTATACAACCCCTGCATAAGGTCTATACAACCCCCATAATAAAAAAATTCCAGTTTACTAAAAATTTTCCCATTATAGTGAAATTGTGCTTTTCTATCTTATATTATAATGTTTTAGTGCAAGTAATGGACCACGCCCTAAATCTAATGGCCTAGATTTGATCAATGGTGGAGATGATCCCACATCCTCAAATTTTTTTCTTAGCCTGACGGGTTAGGGCACTAGGGTTAGGGCTGCGATCTCTCCAAACGCCAATGCTCCGGTATGGCAGACCCAAACAACTGGGTTTCTTAATACGTGCTCTGGCTATGGCAGACCCAAACAACTGGGCATGGCTTTTCTGCCCAAACGCCAATGCTCCAGCTATGGCAGACCCAAACCACTGGGTTTCTTAAGACGTGCTCGGGCTATGGTTTTTTCTTGCTCTACTTTCTTTGCAGTTACCTGAAGCTTCAAGAGCATGCTCTGGAAGGTGGAAGGGCTGTCCTCTCTCTTACTCGATTTTCGTTGATTTGGGCTACCGATTTGATTTATGTAGGCTCACGGATTGCACATCCCTTCAGCCGGCTTAGAATAATGGAGGATGCAGGCTGTGGCGACTATGGCAACTATGACATCTGCGCAGATTTAGTGCATACCAAGCACAACAGGGCATGGCAGTTTCTGCAGGGTAAAGCTATGGAAGACCAATTTCGATTCTTCTATTTTCTATATTCCATGAGCTTTTATTAGACCACCAGGTACATTTTTACATTCTGTTTAAGTTGGCCTATTAGCTTGAAACAAAAGACACTGGTACTTTTTCTTTGGGGAATAATGTTTGATGGATTACGTGCCTTCAATGCTGTATGCTTTCCTTTCTCAGATGCTCTGTGCAATACTGTCATAGGTTACAAAGTTTAGTTTGTGCAGGCTTGCAACACTGGATTAGTCAGCGAACAAGAATATGATAAGGCAGCATTTCCAAGGTAAAATTGTTATCTCTTATGCTTGGTGTTATTAGGGTAAAATTTTAAGTAATGCTCTTGCTTTGTATAACTTTCATATTGATGCAGCTTGATTCTATGATGCAGACAGTTCCAAGCCAAATAGCATGGAGAGTCAAGAGAGAACTAATGGAACTAACGTCTCAGATGTGGTGAGCCAAATTATGAAGAGTACTTTGCAACCGGGAATTAATTCTGTAATTGGTCAACTTCATGGAAATTCAGTCGTACCTCCTTTGAGCTCTAGGTTTCTGGCTAAAAAACAAGTAACGGAGGATCACCGATGCGGAGACTTAATACAGGCTTGGATTAGGAATATCAGGACTATTTCTGCAATGCCTCCTATTCAATACGTTGGAAATTATGTATCTGTTCTAGCGCATTTCAGAAAGTTGCCTCATTAGACAGAAACCGTTCATATATAGATTCAAAGGCCAGGCCTCGAATGCCTGATGTGCTTCACCAATCGACACCAATCATCAATATTTGGAATTCAGAATGCAAGCAGAGTTCAATAAGTAGCAAATGGTCATTTTACTAGGTATTCTTGACCTGCACCTGCATGCCAGAATAGTGGTTCTTCAAGGGGATCAGGTGGATCACGCTACCACCAATCTGCATCCTCAAAACCTTTAAACAGATTACTCCACTGATCTAGCCAGCCAATGTCAGTTTTTAAGTGCCATTTTTTACATTCTATTTACCTTTCTATGAAAAGTTGTATGTCTTTAGTTCGTTTTGGTTCATGCCAAACCTGGATGCCAGACCAATCCATGAAATCAGATCTTATCCAAGTTGAGGAAATTTACATTGTGCAAAGGATAAATACTACTTATGCACAGCATTTACACAACAGAGTGACTTGAAGCTCAAGTTGAGGGCTCAAGTTGAAGGCAAAACTTTGCAAATAACTGATTGTTGGAGTGCTGCTTTGTCGCATCAGAGTGTTGAGAAGTGGAAGGGTTATTTGGCAAGGATCAAGATGCAACAGGGTTTACAAATATCTAGAGTAGACCATTCTTCAGCAAAATGCTATGTAAAGAATGGAAATATCTCTGAAGCGCACATTGATGCAGAAGCTGGCTATAGGAATATTAAATCATGGAACGTTATGTTAGAAATACAGATGCTCAAGTCCAACGCTAGATTTTCCTACCATCCAAAGGTTCCATTCTAGAAATGCAGATGCTTAAGTCTATAGAGTAGCTGCCTCAACATTGTAATTGGTTTACCAGTCATTGATAGCAATTGATCTCTGGCTACTGGCTACCACTATCTAAGGAAGTTCCACGATATTATTCACCTGTTAAGAGCTCTGGATATTGCTCAAACTTCATGGCTTTGCACAGACGGAATGGAAAACTTGGATGAACACTATCATTTTTTTGCTCAATTGAAAGAAAGAAGGCCAATTAGAACTGTGACGGCTGATAATGGTTGATAATGGTGGTCGCTTGACTTTTGGGCAACATGTGTAGTAGAGAACAGAATTGAGCTTTAGTGGAAATAATACTGAGCTTTAGTGGAAATAATAGTGAGGGAATATGAAACAGATTGGACAAATCAAATTATATTTGTAATGGAAGCCGCCTTTTCTTTTAGAGTGGAAGCACATGTTTAGTATATAGATATGCTATTCCTATTGTATTTCTCTATTTTTATCTTGACTATCAAGTTAGTTCCAGTTTCATGTCTGCGTAAACTTCCCTACATTTTTTTTTTTTGCCCTTTTAAATGTTGCTCTTTTTAAAATGTGTTAAGAGATATTCTTTTGTTTGTTCCTCAAGCCAGAGCATATCTATGCATTCTAACTAATCCTATCTCTTGCTAGAAAAGAGTAAGGTGTAAAAAAAACAATACAAATTTATGGCTTGGTCTGGTCTCAAAATATATTTGATTGATTGTAGGTCAAAATGCATATGTGTGATCGTTCTTTATGTTATGGTCGTCTTTCAACATTGGATAAATGGAATGACTACTTTAAGATAGATGTATGTAACATATCGACTGTTCTTTATGTTATGGTCGTCTTTCAACATTGGATAAATGGAATGACTAGTTTAAGTTAGATGTATGTAACATATCGACTGTTCACGTTGACACGAAATTGTATAAAAGGATTAAACTTTCTATGATATTGCTCCAGGTAATTGATCAAACAAGCATTGTGCATTTATGCTTACATCAAAGACTTAGCTTTATATGGTACTAGTAACAGTGCCCAGCGTTGCTGGGCGTAAGTTTAGAATGTGTAAATGATGTTCAAGAGAATGATGAGATGCCTAATGGTTTGGCTTTAGAATCAATAAGAATCTAACACTTACCAAGGATCTTTCCTTTTGCTCCACATATAGCCTCAAATAGTTTAAGGGTACACGATATAAAGATAAGATAAGATAAGATAAGATAACATAAAGCATTGTCTTATTGGTTTTCAATTGTTGCATAGCTTCTAGTATCATCTTATTTCTTGTGAGTTGGATGTGTTCCATTTTGTCATTAATAACATGTATGAAAAGCATTGCCTTATTGGTTTGCAATTGTTGCATAGCTTCTAGTATCATCTTATTTCTTGTGAGTTGGATGTGTTCCATTTTGTCATTAATAACATGTGTGACTGCGTATGGGAATTGTGTCCTTGTCCGAAGTTTGCCAATTGCTACATATGGCAAAGGATCTTTCGTTCTTTTGTTACAATGCATAAGCTAGAAACATATTGAGTACTTGTAATTGTTTGTTACAAACAATTATCTCCAAGCTCAAACCATGAAAATGATCATAGACATCTTGAAAGCATATAGCACAAAACCATGAATAAGAATCAAATGCATCAAATTACATCAAACTAAAGTTGTCAACCATTGTTGAACATACGCATCCTACACTCACTTTTTACAAAGACATGCATTGAAATACAGCTGCGAAAGAGAGACATTGAGACGCAACATGCTTGAATCAACATATGATAATAGCTACGGTCATAAGGTCATAAATGTTATAATCGCCTATACTTTGTGACCATATAATTGCACAAAACTTGGTTGCATAGCAAGTAAAATAGAAATTTAATTTGCACTCCAAATTGTAGATCAAGGATCCATGTCTTTTCACAACAAATCCCTCACCAGGTTTGCTTCAATAGGTTCCAACCACCTTTTCAAGGTGTATAGATTTTTGTACTGCTTATGATTTGCAAAGCACAAGATATATAGGGATACAACTGGAATGGTTTCCTTGGCAAACAAAATACTTCAGTTTTATACATGTGCTCCTGAACCGTCAGCGCTAGAATTGCACAATGCTACGTGTTCATGGCATACTATTATTATCACTTCTGGAACGAAAATTGGATGCTCGTGCCTTGGATATGCCAACGACAGCTTAGTTCATGTAGCCAATGCAGTCCAGTGCTTTGCATCTGCAAATGACTCTTCTCCTCTGGATCAAACTTGTAGTTGTAACTGCATATTAAGAAAAAAAAGTGAACAATAGAGTTTAAATAGAGAAAACTTGTGTATCATCGGTACTTGCATAAGTTGTGCCTCAGCTGGTATAGTTTCTGGGGCTATAAGACCAAACATGTCCTAAAATTTATCCATATTGGCTATTGAGCTTATCTATTGCACCAACTCTATACTGGCTGCACAGTCATCTAAAACATTTGATTTGCAAGTACACTAACACAAACCTGGATTTATAACAGAAAACCCTCTAACAAATACGAAGGCATTATGAAGCATGCGGCGCAAATGGTCAAGATAACAATTTAGCAAACTGTCGCTACAAAATATACATTTCCACAAAATACTTACTTGGTGATCTGCATGCTGAATCCAAGGATTATGGGGGAAGTATCTGAAAACTCAGTGTTGTCCAACCCTCAAAGTAGGTCTTGCTTTTGGCCTAGTGCCTCATTGATGTCGTAGTCAATCTTTTCTGTTGCATCTCCTGATTGTAGACATGGAATAAACACTTCTTAACTAAATCCATGACATGATCACAATTGAACAAATTTGTGAAGCAAAGAATGACAATAAACCACTCAAGCAAAATAAACCACTCAAGCTGGACATAGCTTGTAATCTCTGATATTGCTGTTCTTTAGTTTTGATGCTTGAACACAGAACTCTCTAATGGGAAGCACTGAACATTATAGTTGCAACATAATGTAATTTTCTTAAATATCAGCATTTTCCTTGACCATTCCAAGACATGAGAGAAGCAACATCTGAAACTTTGCACATTTTGAAAAACAAAAAAGGGGACCATCAGTTACTTACCTGTCAACACCAAGTGTCTCAAAATTTTCAGGATATCCTGGCGTGGTGCTTCCCCATTGCCTAAACTGTTTCAATTGCAACAAATCTGCATGGCTGCTATCAGTAGATCTGATACATTGGGCACAACATATTCTGCCAGACCCTATAAAGCCTAGTACTCCGGATATTTTGTCGTAGCTCATAGCACTCTGTAGAATCCACCTGTGTGCTTAACTATCAGCTCAAATGTAGCTGGCTTCCATATTTGAGTTCGAACTCTGTTTGTAATCGAATAAGCCAGCTTCCAGATTCGTGTTGCCTTGGGCCAGGGGCCAGACTATCTCGGATCAATAAACTATCTGAATGAATGCAGGCCTCAAATGCTTTTTTATAACCTAGCTCTGATATCAGTGACGGTTTCAGATGGAGTTCATACCTCTGAGGTAAATCATGGTTCATCAACCAAACCAAAACCTGTGAGGCATAAATCCACAGCATCCAGCTCTGCCATCGCTGAAACCACAGAGGCATGGTTGCATACATATACTCACGGATCATAGCCCTGAGAAACACCAAGAGATAGCTCTTTTTACAGTGATATCGATTGGTGCAGGCTTCGTGAAGGAGGACATGGAAAGCGAAATTTTTTCTGGCTGCTGGAGTGGTGGCCCAATGTGTAACAAACATGTACACAATTATATTTCTAACTGTGCAGAATGTAATACAATGCATGTTCAGTTTACTGTCTATAGATTAAAATTCTTCGTTTATGTGTGACAGCCGATTATCAAGGCCTTGGCACAGGTGCATACCTCCCAGAGCTTGACACTGTAAAATGATCACCGCAGCAGTAAAAGCTTCTTCACATCCAGCTTCAGTAATGGGGCCTTCCTACCATATTTTGGATCTGGTATTCTTTTTAGCTTTTAAGCTTCTATTCTCTGATGTGCAGCAGAAACGTTCTCTTTCCTAACCCAGGTGCACATTTTATGCAGAGATAAACATCTCTTTCCAGAACTGCAGAAATCGGATGGTAGAATCGCCAAACATGAAGATTATGAGGGCAGCATTAGAAAATCTAAGCCTATAAACCAGGGCAAGCCAGTGTAAGGAAAGGATTGAAAGAGCCTGGAAAGGTAAATAGCTCCAGAGAGGGCTGAAGATTATAAGGACAACATTAGAAAATTTACGGCTATAAGCCAGGGCAAGCCAGTGTCTCCATAGCGATGGGATAGGAAAGGAAAGGTTTGAAAGAGCCCGGAAAGGAAATTAGCTCCAGAGATGGGCCGCAAGCAGAGGACGACGATCCTTCCCTTTGGCCATCGTCCAACATGCTGGCGGTCCCCCCCGATCCCGCTAGCCTCGATTGGTAGCATATCTTCATCCTACCAATTTCCATTCTTCTAAGGCCGTCGGATTTAGATCTTTAAAACCAATCAATTCCTCGCCCTCCGATTTAGGGCTTGATACAACACATCAAAACATTATAATATAGGATTTCCATTCTTCTAAGGCCGTCGGATTTAGATCTTTAAAACCAATCAATTCCTCGCCCTCCGATTTAGGGCTTGATACAACACATCAAAACATTATAATATAGGATATATATTGCTCCATGGATTATTGAGACATGTAATGACCAACAAGTATGCATGAATGGCCATATAGAAACATAATAACTCCACAAATTTGGTTTGCAATAATGGTCATTATGGTAATTAATATTTCAACACAAAAAATGCATGGCTATATTATATGGTAACTCGCATGATAACTCTACAAACTTGGTTTGCAACAGTGGTCATCATAATCAATAAACGTTCAAATTGGTACCTCTAATACGGTAAATGTGGTTTCTTCTATGCTACCATGTGATAAAATCTTATTAGGATGTATATGTCGTAGGGTGCATATGTCGTAGATCAAAAGAAACATTATCAGTTCTATTTAGCATGCAAATTCATATTTATATTTGCAGCAAGCAACAATGATTATTGCTTCTTCGCATTGCTACAGTATTGCTTCTCGATTTGAATGTATGCGAAATAAGCTTAGAAAATAAGCTCCGCAAAATAAAAAAAGCTCAAGAAGACAACATCAAATATGCACTCAACAAGTTTTGCTAGATTGTACAATTTCCGAACATTTACATGTTACCAAATTGTGCCCAGCAATGCTGGGCACCGTAACTAGTGATCCTATATTATAATGTTTTAGCGTGTGTCCGTTTTCCATCAAGCCCTAAATCTAATGGTGTAGATTTGATTGGCTTAATCGGATGGTGACGATTTTATTGCAATATCAAAGATTAAGGAAAAAGAAGAATGAAAAAGAAAAAGTGAAGGGAAAAAGGCACGAGGGAAAGGGGAAGAGGGAAAAAGGGCATGGGAAAAGGGGGAAGAAGGAAATGGTGAGGAAAGGGAAAAGTGGCATGGGAAAAGGGAACAAGAAAGGGAAAACAAAGAGGGGAGAGAGGAATGGGAAGGGAGAAAGGGCAATGAGGAAAGAGTGGGGAAAGGAGGAAAAGGGAATGGAAAGGGGGCATTGGAAAGGCGAAAGGGGAAGGAAAAAAAAATGTGAAAAAGAAGGGAAAATGGGCATTTGGAAAAGGGGAGAGGGAGATGGGAAAAGGGCAAAAGGGAAAGGTTGAGAAAAGGGAAAAAAAGAAGGGAAAAAGAGCATGGAAAAAGTAAAAAGAAAAAAAAATGATGGAGAATGCTCAAAGGGAAAAGAAGAAGAGGATAGAGAAAGAAGGAAAAGGAGCGCATGGAAAAGGTGGGGAAAAGGGAACGACGTAATGGAAAAGGGAAAGAGAAAAGGAAAAAAAAGAAGGGGAGAAAAGAGAAAACGGGCACGGAAAAAGGGGGGAGGTTAGGGAAAGGAAAAAGAAAAAGGGGGGTGGAAAGATGAAAAGGAAAAGGCAAAGAGACACGAGGAAAAGGGGAAGAGGGGAAGAGGGAAAAAGGGAAAGAATGAAGTGGTGAGGAAGGGATAAGTGGCATGGGAAAAGGGAAAAAGAAAGGGAGGAGGGAGGAAAGGGAAGGAAAAAAAAGGCAATGGGAAAAGTGGAGGAGGAAAGGGTATAGAAAGGAGGAAAATTGAAGCGAAAAAAGGGGAAGAGGAGAATGCTGTAGAGAAGTGAAGGGAAGAAGGGCATTCAAAAAGAGAAAGAGAAGGGAATAAAAAGGAATGCAGAAAGGGAAAACGGGAAGGAAAATGAGCACGAGGAAAAGGGGAGAGGGAAATGGAAAATAGAAGGGGAAGGGAAAAAGGGCATGGAAAAAGGAAAAGAAAAAAGGAGGAGGGACGGGCACAGGGAAAAGAGAAAGAGGATGGAGAAAGGCGAAAAAGGTCGGGCAAAAGGGAACGCCGCATTGAAAAAAGGAAAAGGAAAGAGAAAGTGAAAACAAAAAGGAAAGGGGGGAAGAAAGTGAAAAAAGACACAGGAAGAGAGGAAAGGATGAAAAGGGAAGGGAAAGAAAAAGGAAAAAAGGGAGGTGGAAAGGAAAAAAAAGGGGAAAAAGGCACGAGGAATGGGAAAGAGGGAAATGAGAAAAGAGAGGGGGAAAAGGGCATGAAAAAGGGAAGAGAAAAAGGGTGAGAAAAATGAAAAAGTGAAGGATAGATAGATAGATAAATAGTATTTTTACGTCATGCCACATTGGCAGCGTCCATTGAGGACAAGGGGGAAAAAAGTAAAAGTAAAAGGAGAAGGGGCATGAGGAAAACGGGAAGAGGGTGCGAAAAAGAAGAAAATGGGCACATGGAAAAGGTGGGAAAAAAAGGCACGAGGAATGGGGAAGAGGGAAATGAAAAAAGAGAGGAGGAGAAGGGCATGAAAAGAGGAAGAGAGAAAGGGTGAGAAAAAAGGACAAAGTGAAGGGAAAAAGAGCATGGGACAATGGAAAATAAAAAAGAAAAGGAAAGGAGAAGGGGCACGAGGAAAAAGGGAAGAGGGTGCGGAAAAGAAGAAAAGGGACATGAAAAAAGGTGGGAAAATGGTATGGGAAAAGAAAAAGGAAGGGGGGAAGAAAGGGAAAAAGGGTACAGGAAAAAGGGGAAGGGCTGGGAAAGGATGAAAGGGAAGGAAAAAAAAATTTCAGAAAAAGGAGAACAGGAAGTGGAAAGGGAAGGGAAGGGAAAAGCGGGATAAAAAGAAACGGGAAAAAGGAAAAAGGAAAAAAAAATGTGTAGGGAAAAATTCAAAGAAAAGTGTGTAGAAAAATGGAAAAAAAGGAAAAGAAAAAGGGAAATGCGGGATAGAGCAAAAGGCAAAGAGAAAAGGAAATGATACTCGAGTGCACAAAAACCTCTTATAGCCCAGCAACATTGAGCTTAATTTCTATTATCTAAGATTTATGAAAAGGAGTTGAGCTGAACATGTTTCCCTCCAGACAGGTTCCCAACTTATGCCCAGCAACGCTGGGCACCATTACTAGTCTATTTATGATGATGATGATGGATGTTTGTATCTGATTCTGTTTTCTCTTTCTGTTCCTCCTGTGTTCTATTGGATTAAGGGGGGTAGAGACCTAAAGGCTATCTAGATTTAGTGATGCTCCTAGCTAGAACCCCTTAAATCCCATTAAATGCGGCATGTGCACAAGAGCCCACCTGGCTGTGGATGCTATGATGTGATTCAGCACCAGACAACGAGTATGATGGTGAATCGGGGGTGGGGTCTTGCCTAGCGCAGCTACAGGACTCCTACAGTGTGCTAGGCTTATAGCCGATCATGGAGAGGGCCGGGTATGGGTCTGACACTTCCTGGGTCACAGGTGTCGAGCCAATATGATTGGGCGCCCTGGGCTTGAACGGGCAGGTGAGCCGGCCTTTAGATTTAGGGGAGTAAGTCGGGTACGAACGTGGGGGTCTCTGAGGGGGCACGCGTTCTCTAGCACACCCAGGGATCCGTCTTACTCGGGGAGGGGACGCCTCTCTGACCTGCCTCATCGGACCGGGGAGATGTAACCTGGAGTAATTCCATAGGATGATTCCATGGGATTGTGTCTCCGGAAGGCTACAATCACGCCATAGCATGTTCCAGCCTATCTGCAAAGTGTGCACAGGAGGGGCGGATGGAGTGGACTACCCTAGCCATTGTTCTATGCCAGCCAACGCCATTGTTATGATTCTGTCTGTTGTTATCTGGAGGCCTTGACTGTCAGTTGATTCCCATGAGTCTAAGCCGGGGTAGAGCCCTTATTTATGATGCATTTCCTTTGTTATGTTGGTATTCTGTTGTATTCCTATTGATGATGATGGGCCACCCTTCGTGGTGGTATATTATTTATTGTATTGTTGCCAGGTGCTAACACATATACGCTTCTGCTATATAGGATTCCCATAGAAGGCGTGGGACGAATGACACCTCCGTGTCCTTCACCCAGACACTTGCCCATCACAAGTGGTCCGAGTCAGACGGAGGGCCTTTCTATGGTGAAGTAGTCGCCATGGAAGAGGGGATTTCCCGTATTTATACGATGGGAGCATCGTATAGGTTCGGGGAGCGTCACATATTTCCTACAAGATCTAAATAAATCTAGGCTCTGATACTAAATGTGAGGCTCCTTAGAGCTTACTAATTTCATTCCTACCTACTAACTTGTAATCATTAAATATAATTCAAGTTTACTTAAATAGGTACTTTCTAATCTTAGGTGCAAAGAATTTGATGGTTTCTTATCATCCAAGGCTTTAGAGGAGACAGATTTAAACATCATTTTCTCTACACAGATATAAGCACTAGCATCAAACCAGGATAGCAAATTGCCCTTAAAAAGAGTCTCGTGAGATTGAACAATCTTGTTCAAGATGAAATTAGAAAAAACATCTAGACGAGTCATCTTCGCCCTGTACTTTTGGTACATCCAACATCCCTCCAGATGAGCCCAAAACTTAGCTAGGTCCACTTTTGTTTTTTTTAAAGGATAATTATGGGTCATTATCTACAATAAAAGAAACGAAAGTTAAACTTATGTATAAGTGAGTACATATGCCTTGTGGCCAGAATAAAGATAACATTTTATGCGAGAAAAAATATGTAAATTGAAATATTCATTAGTCCATCATCAACATTGGAGGATAATCAGTCCTCGCTTCTCACGCAATGCCTATGTAAAGCACGGAGCCTTCCGGTTAGTGCTTTGCGGCTACACTCAAAGGTGAAATTAATGATGCACTTCACACTTTCATCCGGGGGCGTCTAGCAGAAGTGCAACTTGTAAACATCTCTTAATCCATGAAGCAACAATGTGCAATACTTAAAAGAAATCTACGCTCTTCACACAAAGGCTATTCCACAAGAAAAACCCAACCATATAAAAAAGAGCAATGGTCTAGCTTGAAGACAACTTATATAAAACATGGCTAACTTGTAACTTTAGACAAAAGAGAGATAAGCTGGCAAAAAATAAACCTGATGGACTAGGATCTGTACTACAATAAACCAATAACCCATCCACTAGACTAGCAAATGAGTAATATTGAAACTTATACAAATGGGACCCAAGCTATTGAAACTTATAGGAATGGAACTAGGTAAAAATATGTTAGGGTGTTCCTTAAAAAGTATCATTTAGTGACCAAAAAAGTACCTAAAAGTGTAGTCAAGATCAATATTAATTTTAAGGTTTTATGCAGTCTTTTAGTTTCTAGTAGGTTTATCTTTCACATACCATCAAATCTCAAAGTGTCATAGACTTATTTTGAGTTTTTAAATTGATTTTCATGAAGAAAGAAAAGAGAAAGTACCAGTTTCTAGATTACCTAGTGTATGTACTTTGGCAGGTTCCAAAAATGAACAATAGATTCAAGGAAAATACAGACCAATGACAGACCCAACATGACAACGAAGAAATCTAGGTCAGAAATCTCTTCAAAGGTTGGACGAACAGGTCAGACCAAGAAGCCAACCATTTCAAGAATAAAATCTTAGAATCATTGAAGGCTTAAGAAATCATAAAACTCTTCCAATTCAAATTTGTCCTAGCTTTTTAGCTATATGGCTCCCCGAACTTGATCAATCCCACACTCTTTTTATATATTACTCTACTCTAGTTTGCATGTAGAGCTAGATTGTATGAATTTGCATATAGCTTAGATTTGCATGTATTCTAAGGTTTTGACTTTAAATCTAAGTTTTTCAAACTCATTTTTTACTAAATATAAACATATCAAATATCTCTACCATTGAATTGTAATACTTATAGGACAAAACACATTCCCTACTACTAGCTAGTAGGTTCAATACTCCGTACATTTTACACGCAATACGTATTACTCGTATGATACGGCACAAATTTACCGTATAATACGTGAAAAAATATGGTAAAAACAATTCCGGCAGATTTGAAGATTTTCGCGTCACAAAACTGCGGAAAAACACACACAAGAAACGCGTGAAATTTCTTTTCTTTGCTTTTATTTTTATCATATGCCGACTTATAATGTTTCATCGCGCGTCTTGTTTGTTTCAATCGCGAAACAAGTGTTGAAAACCGATGATGGCGAAAAGGGAAAAAAATATCGCCTTTTCGCGTACAGGCGCAGAATTTATTTTCCGCATATGCGTATTATACTGTTTCACGTATGCAAAAGTTGTTTCAGCGTCTGTGAAAATAGTATAAATCGAATACGCTAAAAAAAAATCCGCCTTTTTGTAGGCGGTTTTCACTATTTCACAGATGCAAAAAAACTTTCGTGTAATGCTGAACAGTTGAAAATCAAGTCAGACGAAAAAGTCTTTTCAGCGTGCATCAAAATTCTTCCCCAGGCGAGAAAAAATACGGAAATATATGTTTTAAATAATAAAATACGCCGAAATTTTTATTTCGCATGCGTAGGGAACCTATTTACATTATAGTTCTTTCCATCCCCTAGGGTTCTTTTTGCTATAGCAAGGATAGATCGGGAATGATTAAGCATTATTACTTAAATATGTGTTATCTATAGCCGCATAAGAGTGCATGTGCCAACAACCACCTTTTCAACATAAAATCTGTGGCCCTGGTCGAGACTTCTATACTGCCATTTGGAGCAAATTAATAGACTATGCTACAAAGCCATGCAATTGTCAAGATTTGGCTTAGAGATCAACAATGTTCATGGAATTCATTTTGCATACTTATTAGCCAACCGATGGTGCTAGTTTCATTTTAGTTGAGAGACACAGCGCATCATCTCTACCATTGGTCAATCAAATCCTCGGACCAGTCAATTTAGGGCTCCATTGAAGACCTGCGCTATAATTTTATAATATAAAGATTAAGGTGGAAACCTAACCCTAAACCCTAATAATTCAATTTGGGGCTTAACCTAATATTAACAAGGCCTAAATATCAATTAGTTAGGGATAACTAATCTAGAACTGCCACCTGGCCCAAATTGATTGAGCAAGGCAGACCTACCAGCTTGGGACACCCAAATTGGGGCTTCCACCCCAATTTGCCCCAAATCGATTTGGGGGAAATTGGTGAAGGAGGAGGCTAACTGCTCACTTTGGATTCGAGCCAGAAGGATGGAGAACCAGAGAGATAGCTATGATACCAGTTAGTTTTAGCATAGCTTGTATTCTTCTGACCCTTCTTTGAGTAGATGGATGATTAGATTCTATTCTAAGCACAATTTCATTAAAATGAGAAATTTCGTGATTCCAATTAGGAGCGAAAATCCTTTTAGTCAATTTTATGCCATTTTTTTCTAGCAATTATAAACCATTTAGAAAAAAAAAATGCACCGAAGTGCCATTTATTGGCGCCATTAAAAATACTAACGATTGCATATAATGAAGCTAAAGAAACATGACATCACAAAATTAGTTAAAATTTCTAAATTCATAGATTTGTATATCAAAAATTTGCCTAACAAAGGACTCGGAAGAGGGAGTCTCACGTTTACAAAAGTATTATTGTATAATTTACATTACAATCACACAAAATTCGGGGTTCCGCATCGGGATCGGGTTTTAGCATCGGGATCGGGTTCCACGGTTGGATCCCGGGTTCCACCCGGCCCGGTGCCATGGCTAGAAGAAGCACCCATAAGATCTCCTTGAAAGCTCTCGAGCAGCTGTGGCGGTGAAATGGGATCATCAAGAATGTCGAGTTGAATTGTGTGTTCCTGATCACTTCATAGTCCACATCGGGTTGAGCTTGGGTATCAGCTTTGGATTTGGTGGATCTACATCTTCTTGAGGAACATCACCTTGTCTCTCTGTCACGGGGAAGGATTCAAGAGGCGGTCAAGCCTACCAAGAATGCCACTGCCCGTTTGCCCGCTTAACGGGGTCACTTTCGAACACAATGCAAAATCTCTTATTCATCAATGAAGCCGGGCCAAGCGAACCCGCGGGAGAAGTAATCAAACACTCTGTTTCTGGCGGAACCATTTTACTGCGGGTAGGAGCATGTGGCGGGCCCCGGTGGTTTCTCATGATTATGTCCCCTGGCAAGCTTTGCCCACCATTACTGAATCTGGCATTGCGAGCTTCCCGACCATAGCCTCGGTCTCCCCGTCTGCGTCTTCTTCATTAGGTACGAAACTTGTGGCGGTTCTTGAGGATGATGATCGGCAAGCGGGAATCGAGATCAATTTCATCGACGGGGAGGACTGCTGGTGGCCTGAATTTTTGTGGCGTACACTGGTGCATGGACCTCCACGAACTCTGGGGCGGAATTCTTGTATTAGTCCTCATACATGCCAATAAAAACTTCTGGATCTGGAATCGGATCATCCAACACATATGAAATCAAAAAGTTATGCTTTCTCGGCCTTGCAAAGCACACTATCGAAAAAAATCAAGCGTGGTGTTCTTCTGGTTGTATCAAAAGAAGTTAGATAGTGTGGTTTTGTCCCACATTGGAGTTATGCCTCTAGTGTCGGGGGCTATCAAGGATCTTGATACAGGAGTGCAAACAACTTGCCCTCTGGCTGTCCGGTTAGTTCAACCGCGAAGTCTTCGGTATCCTCGCATTGCGCGTATAAATCTTGCCAAGGCGGGTGGCGCGTTACGAAAACTCCTTCCTTGGTCACTCCAACTTCAACCCACTTACTATGCAAGGTGGCCATGGAAATCAGGTCGGTATCCTCGAAACCCGCCCGCAGGCGATCTTGAGATCGATGAAGGATTTGAACTTCCTCGGAAAATTATCCTTCACATATTCAAAAATCTCCTTCTTCAAGAACGATATAGATCGTGGTGTCTTTGCCCTTGTCTTGAAGAGCGCTTTACCCAGTATGTCGGTGGTGACCTTCACGAAGGTCTTTCCATCCAGCACTTCCTGGAACAAAATCCGACAGTCTTCATAGTCGAGACCCCTCATGCACCTCAGGTAGGTCTGACTGAAGTAGTCACACTCTTTTGCCCAGTTACAGGTAATAGTTTGTCTCTTATTATCTGTTAGCTTGCAAGATTTCCACAAGTTCCATAGGGACATGAATAGCTGAAAAATATCCTCTGGCATGAAGACCCACTGGTTGAAATCTTTCGGTTGCTTACCACGCATGGTAACTTCAGCCAAAGCCAGATAATGCTGGAAACAAGAAGAAGTTAGTTTTGAATGCAAATGAATATGAAATGGCGCCGTGGTGCCATTTCATGAGGAAATGGCGCCACGGTGCCATTTGCTAATCTTGTAAACAATTAAAGCACGATGTACCTTGTACGATTCTGAGCGTGATTGCCCGCGTCCAGATGGATCAGGCTTCCCGTAAAGAGCATATTGTTGCCGCAGGTGGGTTATTTTGTCAATGAAAGGCTCCTTGAAGATAGTCTTGGTAGCGATATCATTGACTTCACAACTGAGCTGCAGGCACTCTTGCTCGTTGACCGTGCCAGACAAGACTCGGCAATTCCGATACTCATAAATCTTTGCCATTTGTTCTTGGGACTTTGCTGTGCCGAGTCTTTTACATACAAGTTGAGCGGCCATAACAGAATGATTGCCATTCACTATGTAATAGTGCATCCCCATGAGGTCATCCTCAGTTTTCCAAGGGTGTAGTTTCTTTGTGAGGGGATTGAATGGAATCACGTCCGCAGGAGTAAACACCGGATGTGGGTCTGTTTGAAAGGATTCCACTAAGGTCTTCACGTGCTCCATGATATTTCTTTGGCCTAGATGTCAGATTTGCAGGCCCTTGATATAGGCTGAACACGTTTATTCGTTTTATAAATGTGATGCCCAGAGGAAGAAGATGGCGGTGCTCAACGATTTTCTGTAACGTGCTCTCTGTCGTCTTCTCCTCTTCTGATCTTTCCACCTTAAGATTTGCAGGTACCTCGAGCAAGTGCTGAGCTATTCTTAATGTAAGCTTACGCTCTGGCTTCTGAATGGTGACCCTTTTGGCCGGTGTGCCCGCAGAATCTTGGATATGTGATGGGCTTGGAGGAACTTCACCACCACTTCTGGCCTGCTCGTCGCTCCTCTCGTTCCGTCTTGGACTTCCAGTAGGACTTGGAGTCCGAGTCTCTCTCCTCTGTTTTTTAGGTGTCCTCTCCTTCTCAGAGGTCTCTGGCCTGTGTTTCTTCTTCTTCTTTTTCCCTTCTATTTCTTCTGGCTCCCCTTCCTCTCCCTCCTTTTCCCGCCTTGCCTTTCCTTCCTTCCGCCCTTTCCCGTCCCTTTCCTTGTCTTTCTTTTCCTTCTCCTTCTTTTCCTTCTTTTCCTTCTCAGGATCTTCGTGATCCTTTCTCTTAACTTTCCCCTTGTCCGCCCCCTTTCCTCAGTAGCAGATGAGGAGTCTTTTTCGGCTGCAGCTGCAGCTGCCTCCCTAGTTTGTCTTGTCTTCTTCCTGCTAACTGTTTTTAGCCAGGCCGTGTCCACAATGACGGGTAGTTTCTGCTGGGCTAATGCCTTGACAACGAATGAAGCCGAGTTTTTTGACTCGTTCAAACGATTGCGAAGAATCATAAAACCCCTCAAGATTTCTTGTGGACCTTTGATGTCAGCTTCTTCAAAGCTGTTCTATGATGGCAGCACCCAGCCTTGCTTCCTCGCCGAGCCAGCTACATTTGCGATACTAGCAGACGTTACAGTGGGATCATAAAACTTCAAGTCCACATAGTAGACAATTATTCTCTGCTTCATAGTGTCCTCACAGACCACCCGGATCCAATCATCGCGACCGCTCTTGCTAACCTGCCTCATGTTTACCAGGATACCCGGCTGGTAAATTCCGGCTGATTCTGGTGCCTTCTCCTTTATAAGCAGACAGAGCTCTCTTCTGCAGTCTCCTTTCGAGCCTGTAGCAGTGGAGGGGCTCACCCGCATTATTTCCATGCATCAGTGCCTGTCTATCAGCATCATAGTCTGGTCGGATTGAAATTGTGTTTCCGAACGTAATATAGCTGCAACAAAAAGGCATCAGTAACAAAGAGGCATCAATAACTCTGGTTGGAACAAGCAGGCAGACCAGACGACTAAGCAAATGGCGCCATTTGTATCTGAGTTCAGTGCATAAGCACATGGAAGCAGCTCTATTGCATTTCCCTGCGTTTGTTCGCAGAGGCCTCGACCCAGTCCGAGCCCCTCCCCTTCGCAATATTCGAGGAAGATGGTTCGAAGGAGAGTGGCTCTGACTGGGTCGAGGCACCTGAGACTCGTAGTAGTGCACTACCGAACGTAACACAATGAGAAGCAATCTACCAAGCAAATGGCGTGACGGTGCCATTTGGTTGGTAGATTGGTTCTTATTGCTAATACATATGTGTGCTTCTGTGCTTATGCACGGGACTCATGAAATGGCGCCATGGCGCCATTTGCATTTGAGTCCGGTGCATAAACACATGGAAGCAGTTCGATTGCATTTCCCTGCGTTTGTTCGCAGAGGCCTCCACCCAGTCCGAGCCCCTCCCCTTCGCAATATTCGAGGAAGATGGTTCGAAGGAGAGTCTCTCTGACTGGGTAGAGGCATCTGCGACTCGTAGGAGAGAGTGCACTACAGAACGCACACAATGAGAAGCAATCTACCAAGCAAATGGCGCGATGGCGCCATTTGGTTGGTAGATTGCTTCTCATTGCTAATACATATGTGAATGCTGTGTTTATGGACGGGACTCATGAAATGGCGCCATGGCGCCATTTGCATCTCAGTCCGGTGCATAAACACATTTCCCTGCGTTTGTTCGCAGGTGCCTCCACCCAGTCCGAGCCCCTTCGCAATATTCGAGGAAGATGGTTTGAAGAAGAGTAGCTGGACTGGGTGGAGGCACCTGCGACCCGTGATAGGAGAATGCACTAAAGAATGCAACACAGTAAGAAGCAATCTACCAAGCAAATAGCGCGACGGCGCTATTTGCTTGGTAGATTGCTTCTTACTCCTAATGCATATGCGAATGCTTCCATTATTGTTTATGGATGACTAAGATACAAATGGCGCCATGGCGCCATTTGCCAACAACAAGACTCTAAAGTAAGCTAACAGGCATCCAATGGCGCCATAGCGCCATTTACCAGAAACAAGACCCTAAAGTAGACTAAGACATCCAAATGGCGCGGTGGCGCCATTTACCAGAAACAAGACCCTAAAGTAGACTAAGACATCCAAATGGCGCGGTGGCGCCATTTAGAACAAACAAAGTCAATGCAAGTAGATTACATACCTGCGCCTGGCAGGGTGCTAGCCGCTGTCTCCACAGCCTTAGGAGCTCCAGAATCGTCGACTTCCATTTCGAGCGCCTTGATTTTTGCCCGGAAATTGGTGTCCTGCACGAAGAGGTGAGGCGCTGAACTGTAGGGAAATGGCGCCACAAAACACTAAAACCAGAGGCCGAAAAAGAGTTGCTCGAGGCGCTGGGCGCTAGGCGCTGGTGGCTAGGCATAACTAACTTTGGCCGCTGGCTGTCTGCTGTACCACAGGCGGCCAACTAGGACCCGTGTCGGTCCAGGCGCCCATGCCCGTCCAAGCGCCCATGCCCGCCCATGCCCGTCCATGCCCGTGGCGGTCTAGGCGCCCATGCCCACCCATGCCCGTGGCGGTTCAGGCGCCCATGCCCGCCCAAATTTGAACTTTCAAATTCGAATATTTCCCGCTCTTCCGCCCGCCCGCCCAAATTTGAACATAAAATTCAAAAATCCCGCCTGTAATTCGAAAACTTGCCACCTGTGCAAGTGACATAAAATTCAAAATTCCCGCCCGTAAATTGAAATTTGACTGCCACCTGTCCAAATTTGAATCGTCCGCTTTTAAAATTTGTACTTTGCATTTAAAGCTCCCTCTTTGTCGCCGTGCTCGCACTTAAAGCGAGACGCAGACGTTTTCGTGCACGGTTCAGGCGCTTTCGAATCCGCCTACTGCGTCTCATACCGCCGCGCCAAGGCGCGCTTCTTTTCTCGCGCCTAGGCAGAAACTTTGCAAAGGCGCGTCGTGCTTCTTGGCTCCACAAATCCCAGTGATTATTGGCTCAGCGAAATCCTGGTGATTCTTGGCGCTTTCTTCTTAGCGCTCAGTTCTCTGCGAATTCATCTGCTTGGATCATCTTTTTTTCCCTGTTCTATCTACTGCTCCAGTACATACCACTATGGATCTGTCTAATATCAAGTAAGTCAACTATTTCTGGTAGGAATTATGTTCTATTGCTGCCGTGTATAACGTGTTCAAATGCTGATATTCATACTGCTAGGACACTAAGAACCTTACAATGGGAATTTGAAGAGCAGGGTCCATGCATGGCAATTGGCCTCTGAAATCGGGATCTTTAGACAAATTGTCCCAGCAAGGAACTTTGAAAGACAGAGGATCTATAGAAGACTGTCCATTGAAAGAGTTAGCAAAGTCACCAAAGAAAATGAAATTTTTTGGGTTATCTTGAAAAGACCTTAACTGCTTGAGGAGCTCGGAGCAGTCAGAGGGCTCGAAATCAGCAAAAGCGTGAAGAATGGAAAGAAATTTAGGGTAATTTTTGTTTATAAGATCCATCCAGAAGGAATCAGGGGAAAACTACAAAAGCAGAATGAAAATGTGCGAAATAGCAGGAGGGGAAATCAAAAGGCAGGGAAAAAACAGGGGAACGAGCAAATCTAAAATTAAGAAGACGGAAAGCCAGACTCAACACCAAAATGAAAGGAAACAAATACTAAAGTATGAATCATTGCTCAGAATACACCTTTACCACAATTTTGGAGTCACTCCAACCACAATGCACATGAAAGATGCCCGAAGCTGAGACCTCTTTTCTGCCAATGAATTCCTGGAGCCAAGAATCGATAATTTCAACTTCAAATTCAACCGAGCTTGGCACAAATGAGTATTCCAGGATGAAAAGATCTTTAGGGAAATTTTGTTCGGAGACCAGTATCGAAGGAGATCCTTTCAAAAAACCACAGGTTAATCTGGAATTATGTTTGATAATTGTGAAGATTTTGGTGTCCATCTGTAGCAAATGGTGAGAGGAATCATGGAAATTGAAAGCCCCTACAAGGCTGGCAGACTAGATCCTTCAAATTGCTTCAGAATCTGTCATGAATTAGCACAGCAAATCAAGAAATTGGTTTGAATCGAATAGGACAAGGAAATCAAGAAAAATGGCGGTGCATGTTCAAAATCCTTGGGTACTTCTGGTTCTAGTATAGCCATTATTACATTTATTTCAATTTCTTCTCTCTGAAACCTTTTGCTCTTCCCTGTGTCATATCTTCCATAATTCTCTCTTTTTAATTCATCTTTCAAAATCTCAGCTTCTGTATGTCTTCTAGTTTTTATTCTTCCAATGTTCTCATGTTCTTCAGTATGATTATTCTCTTGTTCAGTCTCAGCTGGCATTTGTGGCTATAATTCTTCTCCATAGTAGCTATTGTCTTCATTTTGCATTTGTGCCTTAATTTCACTGTCATCATCATCTATATCAGTTTCTACACTATTTCTAATTGCAATTTTCTTGCTGTTATCATCAGAAAATAGATTATATCTACTGTCCAAGTCACCTCTATTTTTGTACAGAATTTCTTCATTGAATCTCACGTCTCTACGGGCTAATTATGGGTCATTATCTACAATAAAAGAAACGAAAGTTAAACTTATGTATAAGTGAGTACATATGCCTTGTGGCCAGAATAAAGATAACATTTCATGCGAGAAAAAATATGTAAATTGAAATATTCATTAGTCCATCATCAACATTGGAGGATAATCAATCCTCGCTTCTCACGCAATGCCTATGTAAAGCACGGAGCCTTCCGGTTAGTGCTTTGAGGCTACACTCAAAGGTGAAATTAATGATGCACTTCACACTTTCATCCGGGGGCGTCTAGCAGAAGTGCAACTTGTAAACATCTCTTAATCCATGAAGCAACAATGTGCAATACTTAAAAGAAATCTACGCTCTTCACACAAAGGCTATTCCACAAGAAAAACCCAACCATATAAAAAAGAGCAATGGTCTAGCTTGAAGACAACTTATATAAAACATGGCTAACTTGTAACTTTAGACAAAAGAGAGATAAGCTGGCAAAAAATAAACCTGATGGACTAGGATCTGTACTACAATAAACCAATAACCCATCCACTAGACTAGCAAATGAGTAATATTGAAACTTATACAAATGGGACCCAAGCTATTGAAACTTATAGGAATGGAACTAGGTAAAAATATGTTAGGGTGTTCCTTAAAAAGTATCATTTAGTGACCAAAAAAGTACCTAAAAGTGTAGTCAGCACTGAATATTAATTTTAAGGTTTTATGCAGTCTTTTTAGTTTCTAGTAGGTTTATCTTTCACATACCATCAAATCTCAAAGTGTCATAGACTTATTTTGAGTTTTTAAATTGATTTTCATGAAGAAAGAAAAGAGAAAGTACCAGTTTCTAGATTACCTAGTGTATGTACTTTGGCAGGTTCCAAAAATGAACAATAGATTCAAGGAAAATACAGACCAATGACAGACCCAACATGACAACGAAGAAATCTAGGTCAGAAATCTCTTCAAAGGTTGGACGAACAGGTCAGACCAAGAAGCCAACCATTTCTGAAGAATAAAATCTTAGAATCATTGAAGGCTTAAGAAATCATAAAACTCTTCCAATTCAAATTTGTCCTAGCTTTTTTAGCTATATGGCTCCCAAACTTGATCAATCCCACACTCTTTTATATATTACTCTACTCTAGTTTGCATGTAGAGCTAGATTGTATGAATTTGCATATAGCTTAGATTTGCATGTATTCTAAGGTTTTGACTTTAAATCTAAGTTTTTCAAACTCATTTTTTACTAAATATAAACATATCAAATATCTCTACCATTGAATTGTAATACTTATAGGACAAAACACATTCCCTACTACTAGCTAGGTTCGTTATAGTTCAGGGATAGGTTCAATACTCCATTACATTTTACCGCATATCACGATATACTTTCGTATGATACGGCACAAATTTGCCGTATAATACGTAAAAAATATGGTAAAAAACAATTCCGGCATTTGGAAGATTTTCGCGTACGCAAAACTGTGAAAAACACGCACAAGAAACGGCGAAATTTCTTTTCTTTGCTTTTTATTTTTATCATATCTGAATTATCTTTGTTACTGCGTCTTGTGAAAGTTGTTTCACGTCACGCAAAGCGATTGAAAACCGCGATGGTAAAAGGCGGAAAAAAATATCGCCTTTTTCGTCAGACAGCGAAATTTATTTTCCGCATATCGCATTATTATCTTGTTTCCGCGTGATGCAAAAGTTGTTTTCATGTCTGTGAAAATAGTATAAATCGAATATGCAAAAAAAAAAATCCGCCTTTTTGCGTAGGCGGTTTTCACTATTTCGCGCATGCAAAAAAACTTTCGTGTACGCGAAACAGTGAAAATCGCGTACGCAAAAGTCTTTTCGCGTACCCGAAAATTCTTTTCCCCCGCCCGACGAAAGAAAAATACGGGAAATATGTTTTATTTCGTACGTAGGGAACCTATTTCTGTTACAGTTCTTTCCATCCCCTAGGGTTCTTTTTGCTATAGCAAGGATAGACTGGGAATGATTGCGCATTATTGCGAAATATGTGTTATCTATAGCCGCATAAGAGTGCATGTGCCAACAACCACCTTTTCAACATAAAATCTGTGGCCCTGGTCGAGACTTCTATACTCGTCATTTGGAGCAAATTAATAGACTATGCTACAAAGCCATGCAATTGTCAAGATTTGGCTTAGAGAGATCAACAATGTTCATGGAATTCATTTTGCATACTTATTAGCCAACTGATGGTGCTAGTTTCATCATCCCGTCAGCCAAGGCTTCCCTCATTCACTTACCAGGGACAAGATGTAGAGGTGGCTCCGACCTACAAGTACTTGGGGATCGAGTTCTCTGCTACCACCCACTGGGATGCTGCCATCAGGTTGCGGGTCACCGCAGGTTGGAAAGCACTATATGCCATGCAGAACAACAGCCACAAGGCAGAGTTGTATGCCTGGGGCCACCAGTCGCACTTGTTTCGGGCCTTGGTCGAGCCGGTCCTCTTGTATGAGGCAGAAGTGTGGGGTCCGGTGATATCCCTCAACATCTAAAATGACCTCGAGCAGGTGCAGAAAGCCTTCTTGGCACGAGCCCTTGGGGTAAAGTCCACAGTTCTATATCAGATCCTACCCCAAGAGACAGTTTTTTACCCCTTCAACGGGCTGCATTGGAATGCATTTACTTCCAGAAGGTGGTTGCTATGGGTGATACACGTTTGCCCAACCTTGCTTTGACCATGGCGATGGGTCCCCAACGCCTCAAAGCCTGCTGGAAGGACAAGCAAGCTCAGTGGCTCTCACGTTGGGGTGTACAGGCAAACAGACGCGTACATGTAAAGACAAAGAAAGATCACAAGACACTTAAGCTGTACCTAGATGCTACTTTCCTTCGCAAGATGCTCTGACGCACGTTAAGCTGGCACACTATTAGCAGCAAGTCAATCCTAGGCTCACGAGAGGCCCACACCAGTACTTGTACACCCATTTGCCCATGAAGAAGCACTGCAGACTTATAGCTTCCATTCGCATGGGTGCACATTGTCTCCGCATTGAGACAGGACGTTGGACTCAAGAAGCACGGGAGGAAAGGCTTTGCCAGTGTTGCCACCAGGGCGCCATTGAGGATGAATGTCATGCCCTCCAGATCTGCCCAGCATTTGCCCATATCTGAGACCGGTATATTCGATTACTAGTGCCTGGCCAACCATTGCATGAGTTATTGAATACGGCACCAGTGGGTGTGCTGGGGTCATACCTCTAGGAGGTTATAGATGCACGGACTCAGCCGTGTCCTCCGGGGGGGAATTCCCAGCAGGCGCCCAATTTGAAGTACCACGCACCTTGTCACCGAAGGCACTCAAATTGGGCAGGCGCCCAATTTGAAGTACCATCATGTATATATTTTCCTTGTCAGTGGAGGCACTCAAATTGGGCAGGCGCCCAATTTGAAATACCATGCACCCTGTCACCGGAGGCACTCAAACCATCATGCTTGTATTTTCCTTGTCAGTGGAGGCACTCAAATTGGGCGCCTGCCCAATTTGAAATACCATGCACCCTGTCACCGGAGGCACTCAAACCATCATGCTTGTATTTTCCTTGTCAGTGGAGGCACTCAAATTGGGCAGGCGCCCAATTTGAAGAACTATGCACCCTGTCACTGGAATCTGTCTTGCTTGTCATTGGAGGCATCAAATTGGACAGGCGCCCAATTTGAAGTACCATGCATGTGTCTTCCTGTAGGCTCTTTGCCTACACAAGGCGTTTTCATTAGCATGTTCTATTGCAATTTTAGAGTACTTTTAGGGTAATTTTAATATCTCATGGAACATTGATCTCCTTTGGCTTTCTCTTGTCTTATTATGGCTTGCATTGACACAATGATCATGAGGTGATATGACATACCCTAAAGGAGGTCAAAAGCCCCTTCATCCTCTGGAACCAAGATGATGTGCATGAGATTGATGTCGAGCCAGCACCTTCGAACACCAAACGAAGGTGAGTGAAAGATAGTAACGGGACGACGTTATTAACCATGTATACTTTAATTGCTTTAGAATGTGAAATCTGGCACTCTTCTGATTCTATACCTACGGGAAAGGGGTTTATATCCTTTACAAACCCGGATGATGCGTCTGTGACTAGTTCCTACGATTGAAGACTATGGGTTCTATCTGCCTATCAATCTCACCTTTCTTTTCTGGACTGTTTCATTATATATGGACTACGCAATAAGGCAACATGCCATCTTGGGCTACTGCACTTTGCAGCACGTAAAGATTGGCACACTGTCTACTGGTGGTATGATACTTACAATAGGACCTTTATGGATGGTCGATCAGCTCATGGTAATGTTAGAAAATAAGCAGCAAATATTAGATATCAAATATGTCAAGTAAAACTTCTTTTAACTAGACAAATTGAAGCATAATTCATATCACTATAACCATTCAAACTATATTGATCACAATCAATATAAGAGACCACTTGTTCACATTAAATAATATAATGTTGAACCTGGTTTAATACAGGGAATCTGCCTCCACAATGATCTACAGATCGAAGCCTACAAATCAATCATGCTCTTTGTGTTTTTATCGAGAATGGATCCTAACCGGCCCAGGAGTCGGTTTTGGACTTTACCATTCGATGTCGAATCCACCTATTGTGAAGCTAGTTGACCGAGATCTTCCTGCTATTTTTTGTCTTCAACCATCTCGAATAATATAACCATTGTAACCATTGATTTAAATACCATATAGTTATAATATCCTATTCGATGGTCAAGCTAATATTTGACCTAATTCTTCAACCACTATAAATTCGATCATGAATTATTTCTCACATTCTCCTTTCATGAACGAATTTATTCCTGATGAACTGCTTGTATACCAAGTTCCCTTTGTAACTTTATGAATCTGTTAACTGATAGAACCTTTGTAAATATGTCTGCAATTTGATCTTCTGTACATTTATACTCAACTTTGATAAAACCTTCTGCTACCATATCTCTGACATAGTGTATATGAATTTCAATGTGCTTAGTTCTTTCATGAAGCATTGGGTTTTTTGTAATAGCTAAGCAGCTCAACTTATTAATGTACAGTACTGTAGGGTCCTTTTGAGTAGCACCAATTTCATTCAGTATTCTCCTTGCCCAGATAACTTCTCTAGCTGTTAGAGAGGCAACATTATATTCTGCCTCTGTTGTGGACATAGCAACACATCCTTGTTTTTTGCTTCTCCAAGCAACACAACTTCCTCCTACTTTGAGAATATATCCTGAGGTTGATTGTCTAGAATCTCTATCACCTCCCCAGTCAGCATCTGAATAAGCTGCAAGTTCCAAATTCCTATTTGAAAATGTAAGCCTTTCATTTAATGTTCCCTTCAGATATCTTAACACCCTCTTAGCTGCAAGCCAATGTTGTTTCCCTAGGTCAGTGCCAAATCTGCTCAATAAATTTACACTATAGGCTATGTCTGGTCTGCAACAGTTTGCAACATAAAGCAAACAACCTACTAGTTCACGATATGGGTACTTTGTCATTTCCAGTCGTTCACTATCATTCTTTGGGCTCATATCAGTAGACAACTTTAAACCTGTGGCTCATGGAGATCTTACACTGTTACATTCTGTCAGTCCAAATTTTTATAACATTCCCTGTATATTATTGCTTTGAGTGAGTATTATTTTATGACTCTTTCGATCTCTATAAATCTCCATACCAAGAAACCTTTTGAGTCCCCTAAATCAGTCATGTTGAATCTGTTACTCAGTACTTCCTTGCAATGATTCAAACAATTTATATCATTTGAAACAATGATGTTATCATCTACATACAAGGCAATAATGCAAAAATTACCTTTGTCTCGAAATATATACAAATTGCCATCATTTTGCAACTTCTCAAAGTTTTGTTCCTTAAGGAATCCATCAATGCACAAGTACCATTGCCTTGGTGATTGCTTCAACCCATAGACTGCTTTCTTCAATCTCCATACTTTATTTTCTCCATGCTTAAATCCTGGTGCCTCCTGCATGTAAACTTCTTCATCTAGCTTTGCATTCAAAAATGCAGTTTGTACATCCATATGATGCACTTCTAGGTTTAATGCATTAGCAAATGCTAGTAGAATTCTCAAGCTAGTGAGCTTAACAATAGGTGAAAATATTTCTTCAAAGTCTATTCCTTTTTTCTATGAAAAACCTTGTGCTACTAACCTTGCCTTGTATTTTTGTTCTCCATCATTTCCTAGCTTGACCTTAAAGATCCATTTGTTTCCAACAATATTTCATCCCTTGGGCTTTTCCACAACATCATAGGTTCCTGTCCTTTCAAAGGATTTCATTTTTTTTTATTTTATTTTTTTTAGAGTAAGAGTAGATTTTTCCATTAATCAAGAAAAACAATACATAGATCTGCTTAGACCAGCAGAATACATTTTAGCAAAGGTCTTTAACTATAACCTTCCATAAGGAGAGGAGGAGATATAGTCAATAAGTAAATAAAGCAAGTCAAGTCTGAAGAATACAGTGTTGACCAATAAAGAGAAATCAGCTAGTATGTAACAGTCTTCAAGTGAAAGGAGAGTAATCACGACCCCAACCAAAATTGGACCTTGTCAGCACCTATAAAAAGCAACCAAAATCCGAGCCAGATTAGGAGATAAAATTGAGCAATTGATGGCCAGCAGGATAGAAAATGAAGCAAGGAGTGTTGATAAAGGCTAGGCAGTTTAAAGGCACAGGGAGTCAAGCTTGGAGTTAAAGTAAGAATAGAAAGAGGCAGCAGATCCAAAAGAATAGGAATCATCAGTCTGCTCAGCAACTTCATCAAAGCAAGAGAGATCAGTCTCACTTAAGCAAAGCAAAGAGCCATATAGGTCTGCCAACAATTTGTGTGTATAGTACTGCTCCCTGAAAACTGATCCCTTGACATAAAGTAGTGGTACATAGAAAGGAAGTCGAACATACAATACACCTGAACCACTTCTCTACAGAATATTCCAGCTAAAGTTGTCTTTTTGCACAAATCTGACTCATTCATAGTAAGTTTGCTGAAGAACAAACTTAGATCATGGCCAACATCCTTTTTGAAAAGATTATCCCCCATCTCCCCCAAGCTCTCCTTACATATCCTCAAGTAAGCTAGCATCATCACAAAAAGCAAAATTAGAATTAATGACATTTAAATTGGATGCAAATAAATCAAAAGACCCCCTGAATAGACCAATTGAGTCCCATTTTCTGTTATACTTTTCAGCAAATTTTTTTTTGTGTGCTGGGGCAGTGGATTCAACATCAAGTTGAAAGTGCATCTTAATCCAAAAGGTTGAGAAACCATAAACAACTCTATTCCTTGCTTTCCAGACATTCCAAAGAGCAATAAACATAATAGTATTAGCAAAGACATAGTTATTTTGAATATATGACAATAAATTACCCGGGATCTTGTTGGGGAAAAGATAACCCAGCTTATCATTAAACCAAGACAAAAAAGGATTGAGTTTAGGACAAAGGAATATATGTTCAAGATTTTCATCCAAACTGCATCCAAGATGGCACAGGACAGAGATATCATCATTCCTATTGGAAAGCATTTGTAAGTTTGGTATACTTTTATTGGCCAGAAGCCAAATGAAGAAGTTTACCTTTGGGAAACAGTAAGACTTCCAAATCTCATGAAAGAGAGCCTTAACTTCCTCCTCAGAGATAGACCATTTAGATATTGCCTTGGAGGGGACATTAGATCTATTAATGGCTGAGTAGATCTTACTAATCTTGTAATGGCATTTACCTTCAAGGCTCCAGTTAGTTGCCTTAGGAACAACATTATTCAGCCAGACTGAGGAAGAATTGATTTAATATGTAGATAAATCTTTTTGTCACTTGAAGTACCCTGTATGATATTTCTCAAAGAAGTCCAAGAAATTAATTTGTTATTGATGTAAAGGTCACTTAAGAAATGGAAACCAAAGTCAGACCACTTCTTGTAGATCCTTGGATGTCTCAGAGCCAAGACTTTACTTGGATGATTCTTCAGAATGAGGTTCCAGAAAATTGTCATTTGCAGGTTAAGATCTTGAGGAGCAGCATAGTCAAAGCCAGATTGAACTTTATTCCAAGCCATAATAATGTTCCTCATAAGAGGAGAAGTATTAGCACCAGCATGGAAAACATTGAAGCAAGAATCAGGTAAAATATGACCAATTGAAGGATGACCATCAGGGTGAGAGCATGAGAGCCAATAGCTAATAAACTGAGAAGATGGGACTTCCATATATATTTTCCAGCTAGAGCACAGGCCTGCAAATGAAGATTTTTGCAACCTAAGCCACCATATTTTTTAGGCTTGGTAATGTACTTCCAGCTTACTAAATGAGATCCCTTCCACACAAATCTTCTAATTATTTTCTCAATCTCAGAATAAACAGTCTTGGGAGCCACTAGAGCAGAAGAGAAATAAATTGAGAACTAGCTAGAACAGAATTAGCAATTAAAGTTCTGCCAGCAAAGGATAATCCCCCTCTAAAGTTAATTAGTTTTTTCTTAATTCTGTCAATGATAGGCTGCCAAAGACCTTTTAAGCTAAGATTAAGAGACAGAGGCATTCCCAGCAAAGTGGAGGCTTGATTGCAATTAAGAACCTTGATATCAGCAAAATTTGGCTGAATTTTATCCTCAATAATCACACATTTGGCCAAATTTAAATGGACACCAGAGGCAGCTGAGAATTGCTTGATGATCTCAAGAAAAACTTCGATGTTGGAGATATCAGCATCCAAAAAGGCAAAAGTATCATCAGCATATTGTGAGATGGTGAGAAACTCCTCACTGTTTGGCATTTTGAGACCCTTAACTTTTCCAAGATCTTTGAAATGTAAGACAGCCCTTGTAAGCATTTCAGCCACAATAAAAAAATAGATAGGGAGCAAGAGGGCAGCCTTGTCTAACACCTCGAGCTAAAGGAAAGAAGTGAGAAGGGGATCCATTTAGAATGATAGCAGAGTTAGAATTGGCATTCAATCCATGAATCATAAGCTTAAGTTTGGGATGAAAACCAAATTTAGATAGAGCAAGATCAAGGAAATCCCATCTAACAGTATCAAAAGCTCTCTTGAAATCAAGCTTTAAAAGCACACAGTTTTGATTGGAGATTCTATTCCAGTGAAGGCCTTCCATAGCAGTGATGTAATTGTCCAAAATGAATCTATTAGATAAGAAGGCAGACTGATAATGAGAGATATTTTTCTGCAAATAAGCTTTGATTCTATTTGCAATAATTTTGGCACAGATTTTGTAAGAGGTGTTGGTTAGGGAGATATGCCTCCAATCCGAGAAAGCAGATGGATTATCTACTTTAGGGATAAGAGTAATGAAACCAGTTGAGATAGATGGATGAAGATAACTAACTTCCCAAAAACCTTTAACCATAGAGATAATGTCAGATTTGAGAATATCCCAAAAGTGAATATAAAATTCACTTGGAAGGCCATCTAGTCCAGGAGACTTACCTTTACCAAAGGATCTAAGAACCTTAAAGATCTCATCCTCACCAGGAGGGGCAACAATAGACTCCTCCATAGAATCAATGGAAGAAGGAATCACATTCCAGCAGATCAAAAAAATTCTTTTCTTTGACAGAGTCAATATGCTGAGCAGAAACTTTGGAGAAAAGGGAGGCATAGCTATCTTGAAAGAAGGATTTGATAAGCTTAGGATCATCTAAAGATAACCCTACATCAGTTCTAACATGAGTGATTGAATTTCTTAGGAGTCTGACCTTAGCCATTTTGAAAAAGAATCTGGAAGCTGCCACAATCCATGTCTTTATTAAACTTTATCTTGCATTTGATTGTTGAGCTTTTGGCTTCAACTTCCTCAATGCTTTTAAGATAGTTCTCAATCAGCTCCTCACCAAGTTGCAGATTTAGATTATAAGGATCCTCCTGAAGGAGAGATCTGATATCTCTCATTTTGGAAAGCAAGTGCTCTTTCTCATTAATTTTGGCCATATGCCTGCTTTTTGACCAATCCTTAATCCAGCTTTTGATCCTTTTAATTTTACCATAAAATCTTTTCATAGATTGCTGATTACAGTCTTCAGGAATGTGAAGATAGAAATCTTTGAAATCCCTCACAAAGGATTCACTCTAAAGAAGAGCACAGTTAAATTTATAGGACACATTACCATCCCTAGGAATTTGAGTTAAATGTCTAGTGCATACGAATTGGGGCTGATGGTCTGAGATAATATTCCTTTCATCACTAGTGACATAACAATCATCCCAAAGACAAGAGTTTGGACTACATACATAGAATCTGTCAAGAGCCACCCTTCTGCTTATTTGAACCATGTAAAGGAAGCAGTGGAAGAGGGAACATAGACAAGAGAAGAATCAGAAATGAAGGCCTCCCAATTACTTCTCTCAAGAGTGGACATGTTAAGATTATTACCAAGCTTCATATTCCAAGAGGGGGTATTATTGAAGTCACCCCCAACAATCCAATCTGAATTAGGATTATTTTGCATCCAAAGGTTAATTTCAGGCCAAAGCAATTCCCTATCCTTCGGGCTAGTGGAGGCATATATATTAATAATTCCAAACACAGAGTCTTGAAATTGAAAGGTAACAGCTTGCCACATTCTGGAAAGGGAATTAAAGAAGGAGAGATGCTTCAGATTTTTCCAAATCATGATAATTCCCCCACTTCTAGCAGAGGCCTCAATCCAGGTGGAGGAGGATCCAGGATAAATCCAATCACTAAGATTGGAGATCTCAAATTTAGGAAGCTTAACTTCCTAGAGTAGAATTATATCAGCATTGTAATTCCTGATTTAGGAGATAGCTCTTCTCCTCTTAATAGGGCCTTTAATACCCCTGACATTCCAAGAGAGAATCCTCATTTTGAAGCCTAAAGAAGACAGGAAGAAATGGACAGACCAAGGGATTAGTCTGTTAAGTTTCTTTTTTCCCCTCCCCCTTTTAATTTTACTTCTGGTATTGGCAGCTGGGGTATTATGCAAATTAATTAGCTCAGCAAGGGGAGTGTCGTACTTTTTGGACTTTGCCAAGGTTTTAGCACGAGGGGATTTAGGCTTGGAAATAACCTCAACAGAGGGGCAGTCAGCAAGAAATTTGTCACCATCCCAGTTTTCCTTGTCAATTTCTTCATCACTAGCCTCGAGACCCCCCCCCTCCCCCCCACAGGGATGACTTCAAACATTTTATTTCTACAAGGGGAGTGTTCAATTCTATTTATAGGCTTATCCAAAATAACAGGACAAATAGGAAGAGAAGAAACCTGATCTGATATATCAGCAACCACATTTTGAGCTCCCTTCATAGCATAACTGGAATCTTCAAAATTGAATATAACCTTCTCACAAGAATCTTGGCCATGATCAAGATTTGGGGAAAACAAGTCCCTATCTAGAGTATCTTGCACAATTTCTTCATCCATAAGGTTCCAATGACAAGCGAGTTTGAGAGCTAAGTCCCTCTCGCAAAGATGCCAATTGGTCAGCAATATCATTAGCTGTAATGGAGGGTGGAGGAAGAAAGGGATCAGAAGCTGGAGAAAGATCAATAATAGGAGATTGGCAGTGGTTGTTTTTACCATCAAGTGAATTGCTCAATAATATATCCAGATCTAACTCAGAATTAAGGTTAGCCAATACCTGGAATTGGTTGGTATTACCAATTATTTGGTTGGTGCTGTCCCTTGAATCTTCTTGAGGAAGATTACATGTGGCATTAATCTTCTCAACAGGATTGATGAGATTGCATGAACTCTTGCTTTAGCAGAAGCTGGAGCAGGAACAACTTCCACCAAGGTATCTTTAGGATCAATTTCATCACAAGGCAGCTGCTCACTATTTAAACAGACCTGTTTCAAGACCTTACCATGTTTGGTTTTCTTGTTTAATGAACCACTATTTTTCCCAGAACTTTTGGCATCCATAATAATCTTGTTCAAGGTGTCATGAAGATTGTTGACCTTGTCTATGTTTTTTGCTGAAGATTCAGCATTATGCAACACCTTGATTTGCTGTGAAGAACTCTTTCCAGTAAAGGAGGATTTCCAGTATTCAGCTTGAACTTTATTCTTTACGTTAGATGCCTCAACTGTATCCACTTTGTGAACCTATATGTCTCTCAATCTGAACGAGTTGTGAACCTGAATTCTTTTATATCTTCCATTGACCTTAGTCCATTGAAACTTATTGTCCTTGGAGATGATACTTGGAATGTCAAGATCCCTGGTTATACTTGGAGAAACATAATCAAGTGCTAAGCCTTTTGAATTTTGTCCCTTCTGCTGTCCATTGACCACCTGACTATTGTTGACCATCTGGTTGACTTGTTGATTGACTTGCTGATTGACTTCCATATTATCAGTTAGATTTGTAAGAGTACTCTTATTCTTGGCAGAATTAGGTGTTATCTCCTTGCAAGACTCATACCAGAAGTGTCTGACCTTACAGTTTTAGAAATGAGGTGGCAGTCCAGACCATCTTAAAGAAAGAAAGGTTTTTTGGCCAAACACATCAAGAAAGGGGATTTGAAGAGGAACATCCTTGGAAATGTCAATCTGGACAATGGATCGAGGTGGTCTATAGGGAGAATATTCCGTGCATATATAAGATCCAATTGAACCAAAAAGCAATTTAAGACAATCTTCATTCCAATAAAATGGATTCAGGCCATGAAGAGTGGTCGAGGCTACACACAGATTGTCCAGGTTAGCTACCTCAAATTTGGGATCCCATTTGAGGAAGGTGAGCTAAAAGGATTCAAAAGCCAGGGGACCATGATTGAGCAAAAGATTGGCAGTTCTTTTGTTACCACACTCAATCATAACATAGGGAGATTGTAGCCAATAGACCGCGTTGATCATAATTCCTTTGTGAAGGTTCAAGCAAAAAGCCCAGAGTTTATCTAGCTTGATACCATGCTTATTAACTTTTAACAATAATAGCAGAATCATGAAAAGAATTCAATTTTGCATAAAGAGAGGGTAGATCCAAAGAAATACCATTGAAGACGTCGGATTTTTTGGCACTGAGAGGGGGCTTGAATGGGCGAATTGTTCCGAGGGCCTTATCAAGAGACTCGTCTGGGTACTTCTGTTGATCCGATCTTTTTTCACCATAAGCAATGGGAATTTGAAGAGCAGGGTCCATGCATGGCAATTGGCCTCTGAAATCGGGATCTTTAGACAAATTGTCCCAGCAAGGAACTTTGAAAGACAGAGGATCTATAGAAGACTGTCCATTGAAAGAGTTAGCAAAGTCACCAAAGAAAATGAAATTTTTTGGGTTATCTTGAAAAGACCTTAACTGTTTGAGGAGCTCGGAGCGGTCAGAGGGCTCGAAATCAGCAAAAGCGTGAAGAATGGAAAGAAATTTAGGGTAATTTTTGTTTATAAGATCCATCCAGAAGGAATCAGGGGAAAACTACAAAAGCAGAATGAAAATGTGCGAAATAGCAGGAGGGGAAATCAAAAGGCACGGAAAAAACAGGGGAACGCGCAAATCTAAAATTAAGAAGACAGAAAGCCAGACTCAACACCAAAATGAAAGGAAACAAATACTAAAGTATGAATCATTGCTCAGAATACACCTTTACCACAATTTTGGAGTCACTCCAACCACAATGCACATGAAAGATGCCCGAAGCTGAGACCTCTTTTCTGCCAATGAATTCCTGGAGCCAAGAATCGATAATTTCAACTTCAAATTCAACCGAGCTTGGCACAAATGAGTATTCCAGGATGAAAAGATCTTTAGGGAAATTTTGTTCGGAGACCAGTATCGAAGGAGATCCTTTCAAAAAACCACAGGTTAATCTGGAATTATGTTTGATAATTGTGAAGATTTTGGTGTCCATCTGTAGCAAATGGTGAGAGGAATCATGGAAATTGAAAGCCCCTACAAGGCTGGCAGACTAGATCCTTCAAATTGCTTCAGAATCTGTCATGAATTAGCACAGCAAATCAAGAAATTGGTTTGAATCGAATAGGACAAGGAAATCAAGAAAAATGGCGGTGCATGTTCAAAATCCTTGGGTACTTCTGGTTCTAGTATAGCCATTATTACATTTATTTCAATTTCTTCTCTCTGAAACCTTTTGCTCTTCCCTGTGTCATATCTTCCATAATTCTCTCTTTTTAATTCATCTTTCAAAATCTCAAACCACGTATGTCTTCTAGTTTTTATTCTTCCAATGTTCTCCTGTTCTTCAGTATGATTATTCTCTTGTTCAGTCTCAGCTGGCATTTGTGGCTATAATTCTTCTCCATAGTAGCTATTGTCTTCATTTTGCATTTGTGCCTTAATTTCACTGTCATCATCATCTATATCAGTTTCTACACTATTTTTAATTGCAATTTTCTTTGTTTGTTATCATCGAGAAAATAGATTATATCTACTTGTCCAAGTCACCTCTATTTTTTATCTGAAATTTCTTCATTGAATCTCACGCCTCTCTGGGCTAATTATGGGTCATTATCTACAATAAAAGAAACGAAAGTTAAACTTATGTATAAGTGAGTACATATGCCTTGTGGCCAGAATAAAGATAACATTTCATGCGAGAAAAAATATGTAAATTGAAATATTCATTAGTCCATCATCAACATTGGAGGATAATCAATCCTCGCTTCTCACGCAATGCCTATGTAAAGCACGGAGCCTTCCGGTTAATGCTTTGAGGCTACACTCAAAGGTGAAATTAATGATGCACTTCACACTTTCATCCGGGGGCGTCTAGCAGAAGTGCAACTTGTAAACATCTCTTAATCCATGAAGCAACAATGTGCAATACTTAAAAGAAATCTACGCTCTTCACACAAAGGCTATTCCACAAGAAAAACCCAACCATATAAAAAAGAGCAATGCTCTAGCTTGAAGACAACTTATATAAAACATGGCTAACTTGTAACTTTAGACAAAAGGAAGGAAGGAAGGAAGGAAAAGAGAGATAAGCTGGCAAAAAATAAACCTGATGGACTAGGATCTGTACTACAATAAACCAATAACCCATCCACTAGACTAGCAAATGAGTAATATTGAAACTTATACAAATGGGACCCAAGCTATTGAAACTTATAGGAATGGAACTAGGTAAAAATATGTTAGGGTGTTCCTTAAAAAGTATCATTTAGTGACCAAAAAAGTACCTAAAAGTGTAGTCAGCACTGAATATTAATTTTAAGGTTTTATGCAGTCTTTTTAGTTTCTAGTAGGTTTATCTTTCACATACCATCAAATCTCAAAGTGTCATAGACTTATTTTGAGTTTTTAAATTGATTTTCATGAAGAAAGAAAAGAGAAAGTACCAATTTCTAGATTACCTAGTGTATGTACTTTGGCAGGTTCCAAAAATGAACAATAGATTCAAGGAAAATACAGACCAATGACAGACCCAACATGACAACGAAGAAATCTAGGTCAGAAATCTCTTCAAAGGTTGGACGAACAGGTCAGACCAAGAAGCCAACCATTTCTGAAGAATAAAACCTTAGAATCATTGAAGGCTTAAGAAATCATAAAACTCTTCCAATTCAAATTTGTCCTAGCTTTTTTAGCTATATGGCTCCCGAACTTGATCAATCCCACACTCTTTTATATATTACTCTACTCTAGTTTGCATGTAGAGCTAGATTGTATGAATTTGCATATAGCTTAGATTTGCATGTATTCTAAGGTTTTGACTTTAAATCTAAGTTTTTCAAACTCATTTTTTACTAAATATAAACATATCAAATATCTCTACCATTGAATTGTAATACTTATAGGACAAAACACATTCCCTACTACTAGCTAGGTTCGTTATAGTTCAGGGATAGGTTCAATACTCCGTACATTTTACACGCAATACGTATTACTCGTATGATACGGCACAAATTTGCCGTATAATACGTAAAAAATATGGTAAAAAACAATTCCGGCATTTGGAAGATTTTTGCATACGCAAAACTGTGAAAAACACGCACAAGAAACGGCGAAATTTCTTTTCTTTGCTTTTTATTTTTTATCATATGCGAATTATACTGTTCTGCGTGCGCGAAAGTTGTTTCACGTACGCAAAACAGTGAAAACCGCGTGGGCGAAAAGGCGGAAAAAAAATATCGCCTTTTCGCGTACAGGCGCAGAATTTATTTTCCGCATATGCGTATTATACTGTTTCACGTATGCAAAAGTTGTTTCGCGTACGCGAAATAGTATAAATCGAATACGCAAAAAAAAAAATCCGCCTTTTTGCGTAGGCGGTTTTCACTATTTCGCGCATGCAAAAAAACTTTCGTGTACGCGAAACAGTGAAAATCGCGTACGCAAAAGTCTTTTCGCGTACCCGAAAATTCTTTCCCCGACGAGAGAAAAATACGGGAAATATGTTTTAAATAATAAAATACGTCGAAATTTTTTATTTCGTACGTAGGGAACCTATTTCTGTTACAGTTCTTTCCATCCCCTAGGGTTCTTTTTGCTATAGCAAGGATAGACTGGGAATGATTGCGCATTATTGCAAAATATGTGTTATCTATAGCCGCATAAGAGTGCATGTGCCAACAACCACCTTTTCAACATAAAATCTGTGGCCCTGGTCGAGACTTCTATACTCGTCATTTGGAGCAAATTAATAGACTATGCTACAAAGCCATGCAATTGTCAAGATTTGGCTTAGAGAGATCAACAATGTTCATGGAATTCATTTTGCATACTTATTAGCCAACTGATGGTGCTAGTTTCATCATCCCGTCAGCCAAGGCTTCCCTCATTCACTTACCAGGGACAAGATGTAGAGGTGGCTCCGACCTACAAGTACTTGGGGATCGAGTTCTCTGCTACCACCCACTGGGATGCTGCCATCAGGTTGCGGGTCACCGCGGGTTGGAAAGCACTATATGCCATGCAGAACAACAGCCACAAGGCAGAGTTGTATGCCCAGGGCCACCGGTCGCACTTGTTTCGGGCCTTGGTCGGCCGCGGTCCTCTTGTATGAGGCAGAAGTGTGGGGTCCGGTGATATCCCTCAACATCTAAAATGACCTCGGCAGGGTGCAGAAAGCCTTCTTGGCACGAGCCCTTGGGGTAAAGTCCACAGTTCTATATCAGATCCTACCCCAAGAGACAGTTTTTTACCCCTTCAACGGGCTACATTGGAATGCATTTACTTCCAGAAGGTGGTTGCTATGGGTGATACACGTTTGCCCAACCTTGCTTTGACCATGGCGATGGGTCCCCAACGCCTCAAAGCCTGCTGGAAGGACAAGCAAGCTCAGTGGCTCTCACGTTGGGGTGTACAGGCAAACAGACGCGTACATGTAAAGACAAAGAAAGATCACAAGACACTTAAGCTGTACCTAGATGCTACTTTCCTTCGCAAGATGCTCTGACGCACGTTAAGCTGGCACACTATTAGCAGCAAGTCAATCCTAGGCTCACGAGAGGCCCACACCAGTACTTGTACACCCATTTGCCCATGAAGAAGCACAGACTTATAGCTTCCATTCGCATGGGTGCACATTGTCTCCGCATTGAGACAGGACGTTGGACTCAAGAAGCACGGGAGGAAAGGCTTTGCCAGTGTTGCCACCAGGGCGCCATTGAGGATGAATGTCATGCCCTCCAGATCTGCCCAGTATTTGCCCATATCTGAGACCGGTATATTCGATTACTAGTGCCTGGCCAACCATTGCATGAGTTATTGAATACGGCACCAGTGGGTGTGCTGGGGTCATACCTCTAGGAGGTTATAGATGCACGGACTCAGCCGTGTCCTCCGGGGGGGAATTCCCAGCAGGCGCCCAATTTGAAGTACCACGCACCTTGTCACCGAAGGCACTCAAATTGGGCAGGCGCCCAATTTGAAGTACCATCATGTATATATTTTCCTTGTCAGTGGAGGCACTCAAATTGGGCAGGCGCCCAATTTGAAATACCATGCACCCTATCACCGGAGGCACTCAAACCATCATGCTTGTATTTTTCTTGTCAGTGGAGGCACTCAAATTGGGCGCCTGCCCAATTTGAAATACCATGCACCCTGTCACCGGAGGCACTCAAACCATCATGCTTGTATTTTCCTTGTCAGTGGAGGCACTCAAATTGGGCAGGCGCCCAATTTGAAGAACTATGCACCCTGTCACTGGAATCTGTCTTGCTTGTCATTGGAGGCATCAAATTGGACAGGCGCCCAATTTGAAGTACCATGCATGTGTCTTCCTGTAGGCTCTTTGCCTACACAAGGCGTTTTCATTAGCATGTTCTATTGCAATTTTAGAGTACTTTTAGGGTAATTTTAATATCTCATGGAACATTGATCTCCTTTGGCTTTCTCTTGTCTTATTATGGCTTGCATTGACACAATGATCATGAGGTGATATGACATACCCTAAAGGAGGTCAAAAGCCCCTTCATCCTCTGGAACCAAGATGATGTGCATGAGATTGATGTCGAGCCAGCACCTTCGAACACCAAACGAAGGTGAGTGAAAGATAGTAACGGACGACGGCGTTATTAACCATGTATACTTTAATTGCTTTAGAATGTGAAATCGGCACTCTTTCCGATTCTATACCTACGGAAAGGGGTTTATATCCTTTACAAACCCGGATGATGCGTCTGTGACTAGTTCCTACGATTGAAGACTATGGGTTCTATCTGCCTATCAATCTCACCTTTCTTTTCTGGACTGTTTCATTATATATGGACTACGCAATAAGGCAACATGCCATCTTGGGCTACTGCACTTTGCAGCACGTAAAGATTGGCACACTATCTACTGGTGGTATGATACTTACAATAGGACCTTTATGGATGGTCGATCAGCTCATGGTAATGTTAGAAAATAAGCAGCAAATATTAGATATCAAATATGTCAAGTAAAACTTCTTTTAACTAGACAAATTGAAGCATAATTCATATCACTATAACCATTCAAACTATATTGATCACAATCAATATAAGAGACCACTTGTTCACATTAAATAATATAATGTTGAACCTGGTTTAATACAGGGAATCTGCCTCCACAATGATCTACAGATCGAAGCCTACAAATCAATCATGCTCTTTGTGTTTTTATCAGAATGGATCCTAACCGACCGGAGTCGGTTTTGGACTGCCATTCCGGTATCAGGTCCACCTATTGTGAAGCTAGTTGACCGAGATCTTCCTGCTATTTTTTGTCTTCAACCATCTCGAATAATATAACTATTGTAACCATTGATTTAAATACCATATAGTTATAATATCCTATTCGATGGTTGAAACCATGCAAATAATAGGTCAAGCTAATATTTGACCTAATTCTTCAACCACTATAAATTCGATCATGAATTATTTCTCACATTCTCCTTTCATGAACGAATTTATTCCTGATGAACTGCTTGTATACCAAGTTCCCTTTGTAACTTTATGAATCTGTTAACTGATAGAACCTTTGTAAATATGTCTGCAATTTGATCTTCTGTACATTTATACTCAACTTTGATAAAACCTTCTGCTACCATATCTCTGACATAGTGTATATGAATTTCAATGTGCTTAGTTCTTTCATGAAGCATTGGGTTTTTTGTAATAGCTAAGCAGCTCAACTTATTAATGTACAGTACTGTAGGGTCCTTTTGAGTAGCACCAATTTCATTCAGTATTCTCCTTGCCCAGATAACTTCTCTAGCTGTTAGAGAGGCAACATTATATTCTGCCTCTGTTGTGGACATAGCAACACATCCTTGTTTTTTGCTTCTCCAAGCAACACAACTTCCTCCTACTTTGAGAATATATCCTGAGGTTGATTGTCTAGAATCTCTATCACCTCCCCAACAAAGATCCTAATAAGCCGCAAGTTCCAAATTCCTATTTGAAAATGTAAGCCTTTCATTTAATGTTCCCTTCAGATATCTTAACACCCTCTTAGCTGCAAGCCAATGTTGTTTCCCTAGGTCAGTGCCAAATCTGCTCAATAAATTTACACTATAGGCTATGTCTGGTCTGCAACAGTTTGCAACATAAAGCAAACAACCTACTAGTTCACGATATGGGTACTTTGTCATTTCCAGTCGTTCACTATCATTCTTTGGGCTCATATCAGTAGACAACTTTAAACCTGTGGCTCATGGAGATCTTACACTGTTACATTCTGTCAGTCCAAATTTTTATAACATTCCCTGTATATTATTGCTTTGAGTGAGTATTATTTTATGACTCTTTCGATCTCTATAAACCTCCATACCAAGAAACCTTTTGAGTCCCCTAAATCAGTCATGTTGAATCTGTTACTCAGTACTTCCTTGCAATGATTCAAACAATTTAATGATGTTATCATCTACATACAAGGCAATAATGCAAAAATTACCTTTGTCTCGAAATATATACAAATTGCCATCATTTTGCAACTTCTCAAAGTTTTGTTCCTTAAGGAATCCATCAATGCACAAGTACCATTGCCTTGGTGATTGCTTCAACCCATAGACTGCTTTCTTCAATCTCCATACTTTATTTTCTCCATGCTTAAATCCTGGTGCCTCCTGCATGTAAATTTCTTCATCTAGCTTTGCATTCAAAAATGCAGTTTGTACATCCATATGATGCACTTCTAGGTTTAATGCATTAGCAAATGCTAGTAGAATTCTCAAGCTAGTGAGCTTAACAATAGGTAAAAATATTTCTTCAAAGTCTATTCCTTTTTTCTGTGAAAAACCTTGTGCTACTAACCTTGCCTTGTATTTTTGTTCTCCATCATTTCCTAGCTTGACCTTAAAGATCCATTTGTTTCCAACAATATTTCATCCCTTGGGCTTTTCCACAACATCATAGGTTCCTGTCCTTTCAAAGGATTTCATTTTTTTTTATTTTATTTTTTTTAGAGTAAGAGTAGATTTTTCCATTATTCAAGAAAAACAATACATAGATCTGCTTAGACCAGCAGAATACATTTTAGCAAAGGTCTTTAACTATAACCTTCCATCAGGAGAGGAGGAGATATAGTCAATAAGTAAATAAAGCAAGTCAAGTCTGAAGAATACAGTGTTGACCAATAAAGAGAAATCAGCTAGTATGTAACAGTCTTCAAGTGAAAGGAGAGTAATCACGACCCCAACCAAAATTGGACCTTGTCAGCACCTATAAAAAGCAACCAAAATCCGAGCCAGATTAGGAGATAAAATTGAGCAATTGATGGCCAGCAGGATAGAAAATGAAGCAAGGAGTGTTGATAAAGGCTAGGCAGTTTAAAGGCACAGGGAGTCAAGCTTGGAGTTAAAGTAAGAATAGAAAGAGGCAGCAGATCCAAAAGAATAGGAATCATCACTGCTCAGCAACTTCATCAAAGCAAGAGAGATCAGTCTCACTTAAGCAAAGCAAAGAGCCATATAGGTCTGCCAACAATTTGTGTGTATAGTACTGCTCCCTGAAAACTGATCCCTTGACATAAAGTAGTGGTACATAGAAAGGAAGTCGAACATACAATACACCTGAACCACTTCTCTACAGAATATTCCAGCTAAAGTTGTCTTTTTGCATAAATCTGACTCATTCATAGTAAGTTTGCTGAAGAACAAACTTAGATCATGGCCAACATCCTTTTTGAAAAGATTATCCCCCATCTCCCCCAAGCTCTCCTTACATATCCTCAAGTAAGCTAGCATCATCACAAAAAGCAAAATTAGAATTAATGACATTTAAATTGGATGCAAATAAATCAAAAGACCCCCTGAATAGACCAATTGAGTCCCATTTTCTGTTATACTTTTCAGCAAATTTTCTTTTGTGTGCTGGGGCAGTGGATTCAACATCAAGTTGAAAGTGCATCTTAATCCAAAAGGTTGAGAAACCATAAACAACTCTATTCCTTGCTTTCCAGACATTCCAAAGAGCAATAAACATAATAGTATTAGCAAAGACATAGTTATTTTGAATATATGACAATAAATTACCCGGGATCTTGTTGGGGAAAAGATAACCCATCTTATCATTAAACCAAGACAAAAAAGGATTGAGTTTAGGACAAAGGAATATATGTTCAAGATTTTCATCCAAACTGCATCCAAGATGGCACAGGACAGAGATATCATCATTCCTATTGGAAAGCATTTGTAAGTTTGGTATACTTTTATTGGCCAGAAGCCAAATGAAGAAGTTTACCTTTGGAAAACAGTAAGACTTCCAAATCTCATGAAAGAGAGCCTTCCTCCTCAGAGATAGACCATTTAGATATTGCCTTGGAGGGGACATTAGATCTATTAATGGCTGAGTAGATCTTACTAATCTTGTAATGGCATTTACCTTCAAGGCTCCAGTTAGTTGCCTTAGGAACAACATTATTCAGCCAGACTGAGGAAGAATTGATTTAATATGTAGATAAATCTTTTTGTCACTTGAAGTACCCTGTATGATATTTCTCAAAGAAGTCCAAGAAATTAATTTGTTATTGATGTAAAGGTCACTTAAGAAATGGAAACCAAAGTCAGACCACTTCTTGTAGATCCTTGGATGTCTCAGAGCCAAGACTTTACTTGGATGATTCTTCAGAATGAGGTTCCAGAAAATTGTCATTTGCAGGTTAAGATCTTGAGGAGCAGCATAGTCAAAGCCAGATTGAACTTTATTCCAAGCCATAATAATGTTCCTCATAAGAGGGGAAGTATTAGCACCAGCATGGAAAACATTGAAGCAAGAATCAGGTAAAATATGACCAATTGAAGGATGACCATCAGGGTGAGAGCATGAGAGCCAATAGCTAATAAACTGAGAAGATGGGCTTGAATTATTAATAAAGGACTTCCATATATATTTTCCAGCTAGAGCACAGGCCTGCAAATGAAGATTTGTGCAACCTAAGCCACCATATTTTTTAGGCTTGGTAATGTACTTCCAGCTTACTAAATGAGATCCCTTCCACACAAATCTTCTAATTATTTTCTCAATCTCAGAATAAACAGTCTTGGGAGCCACTAGAGCAGAAGAGAAATAAATTGAGAACTAGCTAGAACAGAATTAGCAATTAAAGTTCTGCCAGCAAAGGATAATCCCCCTCTAAAGTTAATTAGTTTTTTCTTAATTCTGTCAATGATAGGCTGCCAAAGACCTTTTAAGCTAAGATTAAGAGACAGAGGCATTCCCAGCAAAGTGGAGGCTTGATTGCAATTAAGAACCTTGATATCAGCAAAATTTGGCTGAATTTTATCCTCAATAATCACACATTTGGCCAAATTTAAATGGACACCAGAGGCAGCTGAGAATTGCTTGATGATCTCAAGAAAAACTTCGATGTTGGAGATATCAGCATCCAAAAAGGCAAAAGTATCATCAAAGATATTGTGAGATGGTGAGAAACTCCTCACTGTTTGGCATTTTGAGACCCTTAACTTTTCCAAGATCTTTGAAATGTAAGACAGCCCTTGTAAGCATTTCAGCCACAATAAAAAAATAGATAGGGAGCAAGAGGGCAGCCTTGTCTAACACCTCGAGCTAAAGGAAAGAAGTGAGAAGGGGATCCATTTAGAATGATAGCAGAGTTAGAATTGGCATTCAATCCATGAATCATAAGCTTAAGTTTGGGATGAAAACCAAATTTAGATAGAGCAAGATCAAGGAAATCCCATCTAACAGTATCAAAAGCTCTCTTGAAATCAAGCTTTAAAAGCACACAGTTTTGATTGGAGATTCTGTTCCAGTGAAGGCCTTCCATAGCAGTGATGTAATTGTCCAAAATGAATCTATTAGATAAGAAGGCAGACTGATAATGAGAGATATTTTTCTGCAAATAAGCCTTGATTCTATTTGCAATAATTTTGGCACAGATTTTTTAAGAGGTGTTGGTTAGGGAGATATGCCTCCAATCCGAGAAAGCAGATGGATTATCTACTTTAGGGATAAGAGTAATGAAACCAGTTGAGATAGATGGATGAAGATAACTAACTTCCCAAAAACCTTTAACCATAGAGATAATGTCAGATTTGAGAATATCCCAAAAGTGAATATAAAATTCACTTGGAAGGCCATCTGGTCCAGGAGACTTACCTTTACCAAAGGATCTAAGAACCTTAAAGATCTCATCCTCACCAGGAGGGGCAACAATAGACTCCTCCATAGAATCAATGGAAGAAGGAATCACATTCCAGCAGATCAAAAAAATTCTTTTCTTTGACAGAGTCAATATGCTGAGCAGAAACTTTGGAGAAAAGGGAGGCATAGCTATCTTGAAAGAAGGATTTGATAAGCTTAGGATCATCTAAAGATAACCCTACATCAGTTCTAACATGAGTGATTGAATTTCTTAGGAGTCTGACCTTAGCCATTTTGAAAAAGAATCTGGAGCTGCCACAATCCATGTCTTTATTAAACTTTATCTTGCATTTGATTGTTGAGCTTTTGGCTTCAACTTCCTCAATGCTTTTAAGATAGTTCTCAATCAGCTCCTCACCAAGTTGCAGATTTAGATTATAAGGATCCTCCTGAAGGAGAGATCTGATATCTCTCATTTTGGAAAGCAAGTGCTCTTTCTCATTAATTTTGGCCATATGCCTGCTTTTTGACCAATCCTTAATCCAGCTTTTGATCCTTTTAATTTTACCATAAAATCTTTTCATAGATTGCTGATTACAGTCTTCAGGAATGTGAAGATAGAAATCTTTGAAATCCCTCACAAAGGATTCACTCTAAAGAAGAGCACAGTTAAATTTATAGGACACATTACCATCCCTAGGAATTTGAGTTAAATGTCTAGTGCATACGAATTGGGGCTGATGGTCCGAGATAATATTCCTTTCATCACTAGTGACATAACAATCATCCCAAAGACAAGAGTTTGGACTACATACATAGAATCTGTCAAGAGCCACCCTTCTGCTTATTTGACCATGTAAAGGAAGCAGTGGAAGAGGGAACATAGACAAGAGAAGAATCAGAAATGAAGGCCTCCCAATTACTTCTCTCAAGAGTGGACATGTTAAGATTATTACCAAGCTTCATATTCCAAGAGGGGGTATTATTGAAGTCACCCCCAACAATCCAATCTGAATTAGGATTATTTTGCATCCAAAGGTTAATTTCAGGCCAAAGCAATTCCCTATCCTTCGGGCTAGTGGAGGCATATATATTAATAATTCCAAACACAGAGTCTTGAAATTGAAAGGTAACAGCTTGCCACATTCTGGAAGGGGAATTAAAGAAGGAGAGATGCTTCAGATTTTTCCAAATCATGATAATTCCCCCACTTCTAGCAGAGGCCTCGATCCAGGTGGAGGAGGATCCAGGATAAATCCAATCACCAAGATTGGAGATCTCAAATTTAGGAAGCTTAACTTCCTAGAGTAGAATTATATCAGCATTGTAATTCCTGATTTAGGAGATAGCTCTTCTCCTCTTAATAGGGCCTTTAATACCCCTGACATTCCAAGAGAGAATCCTCATTTTGAAGCCTAAAGAAGACAGGAAGAAATGGACAGACCAAGGGATTAGAGTCTGTTAAGTTTCTTTTTTTTCCTCCCCCTTTTAATTTTACTTCTGGTATTGGCAGCTGGGGTATTATGCAAATTAATTAGCTCAGCAAGGGGAGTGTCGTACTTTTTGGACTTTGCCAAGGTTTTAGCACGAGGGGATTTAGGCTTGGAAATAACCTCAACAGAGGGGCAGTCAGCAAGAAATTTGTCACCATCCCAGTTTTCCTTGTCAATTTCTTCATCACTAGCCTCAGAGACCCCCCCCCCACAGGGATGACTTCAAACATTTTATTTCTACAAGGGGAGTGTTCAATTCTATTTATAGGCTTATCCAAAATAACAGGACAAATAGGAAGAGAAGAAACCTGATCTGATATATCAAAGAACCACATTTTGAGCTCCCTTCATAGCATAACTGGAATCTTCAAAATTGAATATAACCTTCTCACAAGAATCTTGGCCATTATTAAGATTTGGGGAAAACAAGTCCCTATCTAGAGTATCTTGCACAATTTCTTCATCCATAAGGTTCCAATGACAAGCGAGTTTGAGAGCTAAGTCCCTCTCGCAAAGATGCCAATTGGTCAGCAATATCATTAGCTGTAATGGAGGGTGGAGGAAGAAAGGGATCAGAAGCTGGAGAAAGATCAATAATAGGAGATTGGCAGTGGTTGTTTTTACCATCAAGTGAATTGCTCAATAATATATCCAGATCTAACTCAGAATTAAGGTTAGCCAATACCTGGAATTGGTTGGTATTACCAATTATTTGGTTGGTGCTGTCCCTTGAATCTTCTTGAGGAAGATTACATGTGGCATTAATCTTCTCAACAGGATTGATGAGATTGCATGAACTCTTGCTTTAGCAGAAGCTGGAGCAGGAACAACTTCCACCAAGGTATCTTTAGGATCAATTTCATCACAAGGCAGCTGCTCACTATTTAAACAGACCTGTTTCAAGACCTTACCATGTTTGGTTTTCTTGTTTAATGAACCACTATTTTTCCCAGAACTTTTGGCATCCATAATAATCTTGTTCAAGGTGTCATGAAGATTGTTGACATTGTCTATGTTTTTTGCTGAAGATTCAGCATTATGCAACACCTTGATTTGCTGTGAAGAACTCTTTCCAGTAAAGGAGGATTTCCAGTATTCAGCTTGAACTTTATTCTTTACGTTAGATGCCTCAACTGTATCCACTTTGTGAACCTATATGTCTCTCAATCTGAACGAGTTGTGAACCTGAATTCTTTTATATCTTCCATTGACCTTAGTCCATTGAAACTTATTGTCCTTGGAGATGATACTTGGAATGTCAAGATCCCTGGTTATACTTGGAGAAACATAATCAAGTGCTAAGCCTTTTGAATTTTGTCCCTTCTGCTGTCCATTGACCACCTGACTATTGTTGACCATCTGGTTGACTTGTTGATTGACTTGCTGATTGACTTCCATATTATCAGTTAGATTTGTAAGAGTACTCTTATTCTTGGCAGAATTAGGTGTTATCTCCTTGCAAGACTCATACCAGAAGTGTCTGACCTTACAGTTTTAGCAATGAGGTGGCAGTCCAGACCATCTTAAAGAAAGAAAGGTTTTTTGGCCAAACACATCAAGAAAGGGGATTTGAAGAGGAACATCCTTGGAAATGTCAATCTGGACAATGGATCGAGGTGGTCTATAGGGAGAATATTCCGTGCATATATAAGATCCAATTGAACCAAAAAGCAATTTAAGACAATCTTCATTCCAATAAAATGGATTCAGGCCATGAAGAGTGGTCGAGGCTACACACAGATTGTCCAGGTTAGCTACCTCAAATTTGGGATCCCATTTGAGGAAGGTGAGCTAAAAGGATTCAAAAGCCAGGGGACCATGATTGAGCAAAAGATTGGCAGTTCTTTTGTTACCACACTCAATCATAACATAGGGAGATTGTAGCCAATAGACCGCGTTGATCATAATTCCTTTGTGAAGGTTCAAGCAAAAAGCCCAGAGTTTATCTAGCTTGATACCATGCTTATTAACTTTTACCAATAATAGCAGAATCATGAAAAGAATTCAATTTTGCATGAAGAGAGGGTAGATCCAAAGAAATACCATTGAAGACGTCGGATTTTTTGGCACTGAGAGGGGGCTTGAATGGGCGAATTGTTCCGAGGGCCTTATCAAGAGACTCGTCCGGGTACTTCTGTTGATCCGATCTTTTTTCACCATAAGAAATGGGAATTTGAAGAGCAGGGTCCATGCATGGCAATTGGCCTCTGAAATCGGGATCTTTAGACAAATTGTCCCAGCAAGGAACTTTGAAAGACAGAGGATCTATAGAAGACTGTCCATTGAAAGAGTTAGCAAAGTCACCAAAGAAAATGAAATTTTTTGGGTTATCTTGAAAAGACCTTAACTGCTTGAGGAGCTCGGAGCGGTCAGAGGGCTCGAAATCAGCAAAAGCGTGAAGAATGGAAAGAAATTTAGGGTAATTTTTGTTTATAAGATCCATCCAGAAGGAATCAGGGGAAAACTACAAAAGCAGAATGAAAATGTGCGAAATAGCAGGAGGGGAAATCAAAAGGCAGGGAAAAAACAGGGGAACGAGCAAATCTAAAATTAAGAAGACGGAAAGCCAGACTCAACACCAAAATGAAAGGAAACAAATACTAAAGTATGAATCATTGCTCAGAATACACCTTTACCACAATTTTGGAGTCACTCCAACCACAATGCACATGAAAGATGCCCGAAGCTGAGACCTCTTTTCTGCCAATGAATTCCTGGAGCCAAGAATCGATAATTTCAACTTCAAATTCAACCGAGCTTGGCACAAATGAGTATTCCAGGATGAAAAGATCTTTAGGGAAATTTTGTTCGGAGACCAGTATCGAAGGAGATCCTTTCAAAAAACCACAGGTTAATCTGGAATTATGTTTGATAATTGTGAAGATTTTGGTGTCCATCTGTAGCAAATGGTGAGAGGAATCATGGAAATTGAAAGCCCCTACAAGGCTGGCAGACTAGATCCTTCAAATTGCTTCAGAATCTGTCATGAATTAGCACAGCAAATCAAGAAATTGGGTTGAATCGAATAGGACAAGGAAATCAAGAAAAATGGCGGTGCATGTTCAAAATCCTTGGGTACTTCTGGTTCTAGTATAGCCATTATTACATTTATTTCAATTTCTTCTCTCTGAAACCTTTTGCTCTTCCCTGTGTTATATCTTCCATAATTCTCTCTTTTTAATTCATCTTTCAAAATCTCAGCTTCTGTATGTCTTCTAGTTTTTATTCTTCCAATGTTCTCCTGTTCTTTAGTATGATTATTCTCTTGTTCAGTCTCAGCTGGCATTTGTGGCTATAATTCTTCTCCATAGTAGCTATTGTCTTCATTTTGCATTTGTGCCTTAATTTCACTGTCATCATCATCTATATCAGTTTCTACACTATTTCTAATTGCAATTTTCTTGCTGTTATCATCAGAAAATAGATTATATCTACTGTCCAAGTCACCTCTATTTTTGTACAGAATTTCTTCATTGAATCTCACGTCTCTACTGACCAATATTCTTCTTTTTGTTGGCTCAAAAATTCTATACCCTTTTGACATATTGTCATATCCAACAAGAAAACCCAAAATGGATCTGTCATCTAGTTTCTTTCTAAGTTGTTTTGGAACATGTGACCTTACTTCCTTCTTGCTCCAAATTTGTTCAGCTATACCACCATGCAGACTGGATGAAGGCAATAAGTTTTGAATCAATGTCACTGTTTTCACAGCTTCCTCCCATAGGTAATTAGGCAGACCACAGTGTTTAAGCATCGATCTTACTCCATCCAAAATTGATCTATTTTTCCTCTCAGCAACACCATTTTGCTAAGGAGTATGACTGCAAGTGACTTGTCTTTTAATTCCTTGTTTTTTACAGTATTTCTTAAAAACATCATTAGCAAACTCTCCACCGCTGTCTGATCTAAGACATTTAATTTTTTTTACCTGTATCTCTTTCAGCTTCAGCCTCAAATATTCTGAATGCCCCTCTGTCACCCACACTTTTTGGCCTTTTTATTGATGAGATTGAGGCATGGTTAATGAACGCGGATGTGGGAGTGGAGGTTGGTGAATATTTTCTGAGACTTTTGCTTTATGCTGATGATGTGATACTTGTTTCTAGGACAGCAACGGGTTTGCAGCGTTTGTTGTATGTACTGAAGCAGTTTTGCAAGAAAACTGGCATGAAAGTGAATAAAACTAAGACTAAAGTTATGGTCGTTGGTTCTCGAGAATCAGTAGTAATGCATCTTGATGGGGAAACTCTGGAACAGGTAAAAAGGTATAAGTATTTGGGGATTGAGTTTACTAATGACTACAGGTGTTCTATGGCGGTGGGGAAACGCGTGTCTGGAGGTTTCCATGCTTTGTATTATTCTCCTCGAGCCCGGGCACAAAGAAACATCTGGTGTTGGTCTCTTAGGAGGCTTATGTTTAAAGTAATGGTGCAGACAGTTGTGCTTTATGGTTGCCCAGCTTGGGGGCCAGGTTTAGCCAGGGCAAAGTGGATGGAAATTGAACAGGTACAGAAGAGATTTCTGCTAGAGGAGCTGGGGGTAAAAGTTCAAACTCCTTATGAGATGTTATTAGCAGAGGCGGGATTGTATCCACTGGAGGTGGAAGCATTGTTTCAAACTCTTACCTACTATCAGAGGGTACGGAGCATGGGGGATAATAGGATACCTAAGCAGGCCTTGATAGAATCTCAAACACAGCATCATGCAGGGTGGTATACTCACCTGGTGGATTGGGTGGCTTTTTGGGGTATGGATCTTAATGATCTCCCACTTACAGATGTAGGTTTGCGTGCATATGTGATTGAGCGGGCATTACAGAAGATATGGCCAATTGGTGATATTGGGCTAAAGCGAAATTTCTATAGACAAGAAGTTAATGCTATGGTAGTATATGAAGAGCAAGCCTACCTAAAGATGGAGCTTAGCCGGAAAAAACGGCAATTAATTGCTAAATTCAGACTTAGTTCTCATTCTTTGCAGATTGAAAAGGGACGAGAGCAAGGGATCCCCAAAGAGCTGCATTTCTGCCCATGTTGTTTTGAAGCACAAGTGGAGGATGAAGACCATGCTTTGATTAGATGCTCGGCCTTTGAGTATATACGTGAAAGTCACCATATCACGTGTAGCTCTCTATCAAAGCTATTCGATCTTTCTCCATTAGATCTCGGAGCATATCTTTATGAATATCTGAAATCTAGAAATGAGTTATTAGCTCTATATAAGATAGCTGAAAACTTGCTCGCCCAAGGGTGAGCCTTTGTTGATTAATACTGTTGTTTTCTATTTTCGCTGATGGACCTGAGGGTCTGAAGGTGTGACAATAAATAAATAAATAAATATGCTTGATCTTTTGTTCTAAGAAGAAAAACACTTAGTTCTTCTTGAATGGTCATCAATGAAAGTAATAAAGTATTTTCTTCCTTGCATGCTTCTAATGTTAAGTGGTCCACATAAATCACTATGTACCAACTCGAGCAAATCTTCAGCCCTGTCAATAGTTCTTTTAAAAGGGAGTCTTGCACTTTTTCCCAACATACATCCATGACACATGAAGTCATCATTTTCTACTGCAGATATAAGGCCCTTTTTTGCTAGGGTTTTTATATTTTCAAGATGTGTATGGCCTAGTCTTTCATGCCATAATTTTAATGTAGGAAACTGGACAGAATTAGTACTTCCACTTACAGACTGATTATGAAAGCCAAACAAGTTGCCAAACCGTTTTGCAATGAATCTCAATTCATCATTCATATATATTTTACATGCTAGTTTGTCAAAACAAACTTTGTAGCCCATGTCTACTAACTGGTTGATAGAAATCAAGTTTCTTACAATGTTTGGAACACATAAAACATCACTCAAATTAACTATTTGTCCATTCAAATCAAAGAATTCTAAGATTCCTGATTCTTTCACTTGCTGCAATTCTCCATCTCCCATTTGCACGAAAACTCCATTTCTTTTTCTCCTTTTCTTAAGAGCATCAGTAGTTTTAACTACTGATCTCTCTGCTTCACTGTCTAACACAAGCATATTGTCATTCTTGTTAGTTTTCCCATCAGAAATTGAGCAAATAGTATTAGTTTTTACCTCAACATCTGAGTCTTCCTCTTCAAGTGTTGTCTCTTATGTTAGGTTCACACTTGTTGCCTTTTCATTTTTTCCTTTGGAATAAGTTCCTTTTCCTTTGGCAGTATAGCTATTCCCTTTATTTCTTCCTGCACCTTTTGGACTCGGGCATGCAGAGGCTATATGTCCATAACCCTCACAATTATAGCACCTATTTTCATTCTCTTTGATCTTGGGACAATTATGTTTCAAATGCCCATATGCCTTACAATTAAAACACGACTCCAGCTTACTTTTGTCTTTAAAATGCTGAGTTTTTCTTCTCCCTGTATACAATATTTCTGCATTCTCCTCTTCTTCTCCTTTAATTTTTTTTTTCTGTTCAATTTCAGTCCTGATCATGAGTTCTGCCCTTTCTCTATTTCTGGCCACACTCCTTACTAGTGTGGATAGTTGGTCAAAATCTGAGAATGCTCGTGACAATGATAGTACATGGAAGTCTTTTGTTATAGGAACACCTGTTGCTTCCATGTCAGCAACTATATTATCATATTTTTGAAAGAATTGTGTTAAATTATCCTCCTCTTTGAATTTTAGTTTTCTCAACTGCGATCTAGCATTTCTATTTGAGAGGAATTCTTGACTTCATAATTCTTAATCAAAAAATCCCACATTTCCTGTGGTGTCTTGTTTCTAAGCTTAAACATAATACTGGAGCTAAGTTTGCTAGAGATTACGCACCTTGCTTGTTGAGCCCTTTTGAGTTGTTCCCATCATTTCCAGTATTAACTGAGTCTCCACTAGCACCATTTCTTCCATGAACAGTGGTGCTACTTTCTGCTTCATCAAGTCCAGTTCCTGCAACAATATCCCAAAGATCTTCTGCCTGCAAAACATTTTTCATTCTTTCCTTCCAAGCTTGAAAGCCAGCTTCTCCTTGAAATGTTTCCACTCCATTTAACAAGGATGATCCAAGTCTGGTTGCCATTGGCTCTGATACCAATGTTAGAAAATAAGCAGCAAATATTAGATATCAAATATGTCAAGTAAGACTTCTTTTAACTAGACAAATTGAAACCTTGCTTATTCTTTACTAATTGGCAACCAACTTATTTCTATGCTCCTAACGAAGAAGCATAATTCATATCACTATAACCATTCAAACTATATTGATCACAATCAATATAAGAGACCACTTGTTCGCATTAAATAATATAATGTTGAACTTGGTTTAATACAGGGAACCTGCCTCCACAATGATCTACAGATCGAAGCCTACAAATCAATCATGCTCTTTGTGTTTTTATCAGAACGGATCCTAACCGTCCGGAGTCGATTTTGGACTGCCATTCCGGTATCAGGTCCACCTGTTGTGGAGCTAGTTGACCGAGATCTTCCTGCTATTTTTTGTCTTCAACCATCTCGAATAATGTAACCATTGTAACCATTGATTTAAATACTATATAGTTATAATATTCTGTTCAATGGTTGAAACCATGCAAAAAATAGGTCAAGCTAATATTTGACCTAATTCCTCAACCACTATAAATTCGATCATGAATTATTTCTCACAGGTAAGACCTTCATGAATGGCCCATCATCTATAAAGATCTTGCCATGAAATTCTTCTTGCAATTGGATAATGCATTTGTACAGAACAGAAATAGGTATGTGTTTTTATATCTTTCATATATTTCCAATAAACATGTGCCCTAACAATCATTACTACTAGGATTAGAAGGTGCTGCGCACGACGGGTTGCCCTCCAGTGGCCCGAAAGTGTGTTTTCATGTTTCGTCTTTTTGTGTCAAATAAGCAGATTTGAGTGACTAGTTTTCAGCACAGTATTTCGTATCAGATCCCTTTGAAATTGCACAATTAAACAAGCAAATTCAACAAACATTAACTAGTCCACAAGTATTAATACAAATCTGAACTCTCTACTTGCTAAGGAAATGAGAATCAACAAAAACTATGGTACCTAGAAGTTATGACTCTGTACTTTATAAAGCAAGCAAAGTCTAATATATCCACAAAGCTAGACTCTTAAAAGATAAGTGCAACAGGCTAATATCTAAACAAGAGGAAAAATAATATTGGATCTAAAATGCTTCCAAAGATAGCCTTCCACTTAGTAAACCTTAAACTCCACCACTTAACACATCTTGCATTGGAAAAAATCTGCAAGCTTTGTGTTCACCACTTTTATTTATCATTATTACCACTACAGGTTTATCTAATGCACCATAGACCATGAAATTTTGAGTGGTATAAAAAAATTATGTTTTAATCTAAATGAACGAAATGTGTTAAGAAAAAATTAATCTTCATATCTTCCTAATTCTAATGTTCCCATGCATTGTAGCATGAGTAAAATCATCCATGTATAGATGTGGGTTGCCTTATAGCTTTCAAATATACCTTTAGCTTCCCTAAAGTATGACCCAAAAGGGCAACATGCGCATACAATGATATAGATATATGTCTATGCTATGGCATTTTAGCATTGCACTAAGGATTGCAGTGAGCAAGATATTTCGCCCGATCTTGTCATAGTGCTGCATACTCTAGAGGTAAATTACAGCCATGCCAAGATCGTCATCACCCAAGGCACATCCTGTTATCATTTTAAGTGATAATGCCACGTCCCTTCAGATGGCTTATCAAAGACTGCACGAGTCTCCTCCATGTTTTCATGCCTTGCAAACATATTATTTTTTGGTTTAAGAACAAGTTCACGCATGCACTGCCATGCTCTTTAACTCCAACGCTACCACATGCTTTGAAAATGCTTGAGGATGTAATTTCATTTTGCATATCATTGCATCTTTGTAAAGCAAAAAAAGCCTTGTCATGTGAAACCCGGTGATATCGGTTGGGCCCTAGACACATCTATTGCCACAGTAGCAATTGCTTTTCCATAGCCAAGCTCTTTTTGCACTAATACTTCATATTGCAATTGCAAGTGAGATGTTATATCTATCAGACATTTATTCCATCACATTGTTTGTGAGCTTTACACAACCTTATGCTGTCCCACCTTCAATCCTCGTAACCTAATGTTTGTCAAACCTTATACATCATTTGATGCTTAGCTTGTAAAATAAATATTTCTTATTTTTTATGCTTTCAACTTCTTAACATGTTCAAATTCATAGCAATTATGGGAAATAAATCATTGAAGAAGACTTTACCATATGTTCTTTTGAATGAGCAAAAGCACAAAGAATATCTTTTCTGCTTGCTGCTGGCACATCAAATTTTCACAGCATACTATGTGATAGCATTCATACGTTGATTGCATCACCTCTTTATTTCTGAGACACTCAAGGTTGTAGTCTACATCCCCTATGTCATCGTTTGAATTACCTGTAATATATATAGAGTTAAATAAACTTCCAGCGGGGCTCCTTTCTTTAAACAATCTAGACTACATGTTCAACTGGCTTATCCAGTTCTTTGGATTTGAAAGATCAGTTGCCTGAGAGCTTTGGTTGTTAAACAAATGCGAACAAGACATATGCAAGATATGATCTCTATTTTGCAGTAAAGAATGAGAGTGATAAATAAATACCCTTGTTGAACTTGGCAGGGTTGGTATTAATGCCAATTATTCTGGAAGCAGCAGCCATTTTTGCACCTATCATAACCTGCATAAAAATAATTGTGTCAATAAAATGCACATGTGCAACATTACGTTTAATATAAATTGAAAAACCTTAACAGGACGTTCACTGCAAGTCCAAGTGCACCTAGACCAAAGACTGCAATGGCGGACTACTTTCAGTGCCGATACATAACAACAGAGATTGAAGTGCAAAGCACTTACACGAAATCTATCTCTAAGTTCCCTGAATTTAGGCGAACTGCAAAAGCAAAGGAATGCGCCTTAGAAATCTATCATTTCTTGCATATAAAAGGCCTTAGTAACCGTGAAGTTCTGGAACCACTGAAATAAAACACCAGGGAAAATATTAATCCAACAAAACTTCTTAATTCGTAGCCAATTCTCAAATTTATCTGTAGCTGAAGCAATCTATCAGAGTAAGAAATGCACAGCAGGGCATGATTAAGCAACCAGTGATCAAAAAATACATATGAGGATTCATAATAGAAATTATGAGAAGATTTCATGCGATGGAGCATGGAGCAGAATATGTAAAGACGCGACAAAGCTAATCTTCGTAGTAAGCTTGTTAATCTAACAAGTAACATCTCAAGAACAAATTATGTGTTGGTATAATAAACTCAAAGATTCAGCAAGCATACTCTTCAGATATTCATTTCTATAATAACAGTACTGAAGGAGAATTACAGCTATACTGGACTTGTGCCATAGTAGGGAACAATGGAATTGTTCAAGGAAAATCGTATGGCAATCTCATAAATAGCCATGACATGACAATGAGCACAAACGATGCCATAACAAATGAATTTGAGACGCACGTTGGCAGAAAGACTACCATATACCATATAATAGCAATCTTTTAGGGTTTTAGAGATCTTTTGCAACTCCTTTGGAAACCAAGTTCTTGTTATAGATTAGCTTTGTCAAATAAAACATCTAATAGACCTTTCTTTTGTTTTTTCCAGCCAATCTTCTGAAGAAGCTCAATTTATAGTCACAGATCCAAAGTTTAATATCTGGTGCATGCAAATCACTAAATACTATTTTAAAGCACTTTTAGAAGCAAAGGATCAAAATATGCTTACCTTAGGCATGCATTCTTTCTGTCGGTGGCAGCAATATATGCATGGTCAAGATGATCTGGAAGCCTGGCATACATTAGAAACATGTGTCCATGTTATAAATCTACACATACATAGTTACAAATTTGACATCTTATAGAAAAGACCTTAACACTATCTTTAGAAAAGATGTTAACACCAGAGAAATATTCTATGGCTTGAGCGCCTTCCCCAGCAGAATAACTGATTTGGTGGTGACAAACAATATTAGCTGTACCAGTATTGCCAGAAGTAGAGAAGTTTACCCCTTCCTTTGTTACTGATATAACAACTGTGTCTCCTTAGAATCAAATCACAGCATATCCTCATAGATTCTAGAGATGGCATCTTCACAATCGCCTGGTATGTATCGTCAGGAATTCCCAAATGTTCACTATCTATATCCATCGACTTCATTTCAAAAATCTGAGATTCTATCTTGAGTTGGGCCATCAAACATGAAGGTGATAGTGTCCCCCATCGTCGCCCTTGATAGTAATGCGGTATCATCATTTCCAAAGACATTTTAGCACCTTGGCCATGTTATTCATTCATGCCCATTCAACTGCTTTCTATCGCAACAAAAATGCTCAAAACCATCGGACACGAGAAGCAAAGCCATGAGAGCGACATGGCTAGAATCCATGGCCTGGAGAGAGAAACCAAAGACCTAACAATCAAAGTTTGCATCGGTAACCGTGTCTTGTATAACAAATATTGAGGCCCCGGTGACCCTTCTAACTTTTGCCATTGCCAAATGCCCGGTACACAAGCTGAACTGAATCGCAAAATCGTACTAATAATAGGACAATAAATGGATGCAAGGTAATACAATAGAAGAAATAGCATAGCACCCAACTTCATCTTAGCTTCGGGAGAATGATTACGTCAAAAATCTCCAAATCTCACGATACAATTTCCACTTGAACGACCCCTAGTAAAAAACTTTTCTTATTGAGGATCAATTGGATTGTATGAATGAGTTAAACAAAGTGATGCGGTCGAGAGAAAATTTTTGTTCCGTAGAGTGATCATCTAACATTGCAATGATCATTTCTTGCATGTAAAAGGCCTTAGAACCCGTGTAGTCCGGAACCACCTTGAAATAAAACACCGGAAAAAATATTGATCCAACAAAACCTCTTAATTCATAGCCAATTCTCCAATTTTTCGTAGCTCAAGCAATCTATCGAGCAAGAAATGCACAAAGCCGGGGCATGATTAAGCAACCAATGACCACAGACACGTATGAGGATTCGAGAATAGAAATTATGAGAACATTCTATGCGATGGAGCATGGAGTAAATTCATACCTCAAATAAAGAGCGAAGCTAAAATTGCAGCTTTCACCACGGTAAAAGATCAAACCCTACCATGCACCAAAGAAATCCAAAGACCAAATCGAAATACAACATCATTGTCGGTATGATCTGACCCATAAGCGAGAGGTGCATGCATCGTTTCTTGCATGCCCACTTTCAGTGGTTATGGCCATCGATATGTAGTTGCTAAGAAACAAATGGTAAGAAGCGTAAGAAATATAGACTCAAATGAATAAAACATGCAATAAACTCCTTCGCTCATCCTAAGCCCATCATGGAGCTCGGACCAGAGAATCAATCTTGAAAAAAGCTCGCATGCAATCTCGAGATTCCAAGCCCATTTCCAATCCCTTCTTTGCTTATCCCACTCAAGCATTTCCGTTGTACCCGCCCCCCCTCTCCATCCTCCGCGTGCATTATTCGACCCAAATGCCTCGCAGATTACTCTTGGATCCCCTCGCCGATTTTCTTAGCACTTTGCCGACTCATTATCATCCCTTTTTCTCAGCAGATTTGTTCCAACAATGAACCCCAAATGCTCAAGAAACTATCCCCTTGGGCTATTCTCGAAAAAAATTCTTCCTATCCTTATCTTCAACTCCCCAAACGCAAAAATCCGGTCTCTGGCTGATTTCTTAAGAAGCCAACTTCGGTGGAAACCGATCTCAAGTGAGATTTAGGGCGAAACTTCCTATATCCTCGCTCAAACACCAAAATGTAGGCCCTAATTGCTTTTTACATGAGCCCAACTCAAATATAAGCCACCGCTCATCTTTTGGGTGATTCTCGCCTCCTAACTCTTTTTCATCGATTGAGCCGCCAGTTATCTTGTCCCGAACATCCTTGATCCACAACGCAACTGACCGTGCATTTACAGGGAACAAAGGGTTTTTAGCAGTCATTAACATATACTGAGTATATTCCAGCATATACTCAGTATATCCCACAAACCCACATAAACAAGGGTTTGCCCCCCTAGGGGCAATCCAAAAAACCCCTGCCTCGAAAGGACATCTCTGATGGTGATGAGAGGTTGACCGAGCACAATGGCCCTCTAGCTTTCATGTTTGTGACGAATGAAGAGTTGCAGTACCTGAACCACTTGCTACCATCACTCCTGGTTATGTTGGTCTATCATCTGGGCTGTCTAACCAGCCCTCAAGCCCTGAAGAATGCTCAATTGAACAAGTACCATGCAGGATGCTTCTAGAGCTCTTCTTACTCTACTCCCTAGCTTGTGCAGGTAATCAGGAAGAACTCTCAATATTAAATTAAATATCTTCTTTTGTCGACGGAAATTGCAAATCATCCAGTTATACTGTAAAGCTCTTCTGTTCATAAATTGGAAAAAATGTTGCAACCAAAAGATTTTCACTTCAACCAACAATAACTTACTCTATGCGCATGAGATAGTCGAGGAGATTAATTTAATTTGACTTGAATAACATTACATTAATATTCCATTGCCAGACAGGATTCTAACAATAAGTGAGTTAGCTTAGGGGCTTGGCATTTCCCTTTGTGGTTGACTTCTATACACACGGGGGGTTGAAAAAGAGACATGTTTGCGGCAACCTTGGGCGCCACATAAATTTCTTGTAAGTAGTAAGGACCACTTAAATACCTTATTGTGGATCAAGGTTGGACCCAATTTTTTTGACACACTTCATTCAATGGTTTAGATTGAAACAAATAATTTTGTGTTGATCCATTATTGAAAATCTTGACCCATTTTACATGGTCCACTATTAGACCATGGTTCACCATCGGTGACCCTCCCCTAAATACTTATATAACCAGCATTGACATTTTTACCTTATCTATGAAGTGGTTTACTTTTCGTGAAGAACGTTTCTTAAAAAGTCAGATTTTCCTGTGGGTGGAGAAAAAAGCGTTCGTTGATATTGGTCTACAAGTTTGCATAAAAATGCTGATTTCTTGTTGAATGGACAAATGTTTGAAGGAAAAACTTAGCGCCATATGCAAAGCGGGGAGGTTAAAGGAGGCATCCAAGCTTTTGGATGAGATTGACCAGAGGGATACTCGTAGTTACTCTGATGCCTGCCACGTTTTACTGCGGGCCTGCACAAGAACAAAATCTCTCGAAGTTGGAAGAAAAATCCATGACCACATCATCAAACGTACATTCAAAGCAACAATTTTGGTGGGCAACACATTGATTAATATGTATTCCAAATGTGAAAACGTGCAGGATGCGCGTAAGACATTTGATCAAATGACTGAACGAGATGTGTTTACATGGACGACTATGATTACAGGTTATGCTCAACATGGGGATGGCCATGAGGCTATTAAGCTTTTTGGACAAATGGAAGGATATGGTTTTAGTCCAAGTAAGGTAACGTATATCAGTGTTTTGAGTGCTTGTGCAGTAGCTGGAACATTAGGATGGGGTAAATATATTCATGTCCGTGTAATGAAGTCCGGTTTACATTCAGATATATTTGTAGCAAACACGCTTATAGGCATGTATGTAAAATGTGGTAACATCCAGGATGCAAGATGGTGGTTTGACCAGATGAAAGTGCAAAATTTAGTTTCATGGACAGCAATGATTTCAGGATACTTACAGCATGGTGACACTAGTGAGGCTATGATGCTTTTTCAGTGTATGCAAGGTCAGAATTTTAAGCCTGACAAGGTTATATATGCCAGCATTTTAACTGCTTGTGCAAGTGTCGGAGCTTTAGAATATGGGAGACACATTCATTCTGATCTTATGAACTACAAGTTAGAATCTGACACTTTTGTGAGCAATACATTACTTGGAATGTATGCAAAATGTGGGAGCATAAGTGAGGCTCGTTTTGTATTTGACAAAATGTCAAAACGAGATATCTTTACATGGACAACACTAATCAGTGGGTATTCTCAACTTGGCTATGGTGAGGAGGCGATGATACTTTTCAGAGAAATGCAAGAAAAAGGTACAAATCCCAATGAAGTTACTTATGTTAGTATCTTGAGTGTATGTGCCGCACAAGGTGCAGTAGAGTTGGGGAAGCATATCCATGCTCATTTAATGAAATTGGATTTGGAGGATGATGTTTTTGTTGGAAGTACTCTCATTGGTATGTATGCAAAATGTGGAAACATGAAGTATGCTTGCCACATGTTTGATAGGATGTCCAAGAGGAATGTAATCTCATGGAATGCATTGATCTCAGGATATGCGCAATATGAGGACAGCAATATAGCTATCATGCTTTACCGCAAAATGCTAGAGTTTGGCTTGGTGCCAGACAATGTCACATATGTCAGGGTGCTAATAGCATGCTCGAATATGAGAGATCTTGAATGGGGCGAGCGTATTCATGAGCATCTCATGAAAGCTGGGCTAGAAGCAGATATATTTATAGCCTGTACACTTGTTGCAATGTATGCGAAATGTGGAAGTACCACGGTAGCGCGCGAGGTATTTGACAGGATGCAGGTACGCAATGTGATCACATACACTGCCATGATTTCAGGATATGCTGAAAGTGAGGAAGGCCACAAGGCTCTTGAGCTTTTCAGGCAAATGGAACGTGAAGGAATTAAGCCCAACAGGGTCAGTTATATCAGTGTCCTGAGTGCATGTGGAAATATAGGTGCCCTAGATTGGGGTAAACATGTGCATAGACAGCTTGTGCAAGCTGGGCTGGAATCAGATATAGTTGTTGGAAATAGCCTCGTTGCTATGTATGCAAAATGTGGTAGCATTGATGACGCATGTAAAGCTTTTAACAGGATGACTGTACATGATGTTATCTCGTGGAATGCATTGATTTCAGGAAATGCTCAGCATGGCAATGCACGCAAGGCCATCTTCTATTTCGGCCGAATGCAACAACATGGGGTCAAGCCAGATAGAGTCACCTTCATTTCTGTTCTTTCTGCATGTAGCCACATGGGCTGGGTAGAAGCAGGCCGTGAGCTTTTCAAGTCTATGGGTAAAATTTACGGGATCGTAGCAACACCTGATCATTATGCTTGCATGGTTGATCTCCTTGGTCGAGCAGGTTGTTTGCAGGAGGCAAAGGATCTTATTGATACGATGCCTATGCCACCAGATATTGTTATTTGGAGAGCCTTTCTTGGTGCTTGTAGAAATCATGGTAATGTTCCTCTAGCAGAATTTGCATTAGAGCAACTTCTTAAGTTGGATCATGAGAATGCAGCAGGTTTTGTGTTAGTATCTAATGTGTATGCCAAAATGGATAAGTGGAATAGTCAAAGTAATTTAATAAGATTAGCCGAAGAAAAGGCCATAGAATGTAGCTGGAAAGAGGTGGTTAATGCTATAAATTCATTGATTGTAGAAGATAGCTTACACTTGCAAAATATGACACTAGAGACGGGATAAGAGTGGACAATCTTACTCTGTCGCTTGCATATGCTACATACGATTAATACTACTTGATCTGACTTCTCTTTTTGAAGTCATCTTGACAACTGAGAACAAAAGAAACTGCTTATATGTGAAATGGAAACTATTGCCATTTGGTTAAAAAAATTGCAAGACATGCTATCTCCGCAATTAAATCTACACTGGACAATGATCGTCCTCTAATCATTTATATAAGACATGCTATCTCCGCAATTAAATCTACACTGGACAATGATCGTCCTCTAATTATTTATAATAAACGGTGTCTAAATTTCAAGTTGCCTTGTTCTATTTGTATGATCGTCCTCTAATCATTTATAATAAACGGTGTCTAAACTTCAAGTTGCCTTGTTCTATTTGTATAACCCTAAGCCATCCAAATTGCCAGAGTTTTATCCATATAACCTAAAATTCGCCAAGAAAGAATTTTTACGTGGAGTTGGATACTAGGGATTTGATTGGCTTGATGGAGCTCCAGGGAAGAAAGCACAAAACTGAACGCATTACGATGGAGGAAACCGCAATGGGGAGGGGGTTTCCTGAAATAAACCCCCTGGCGGCCGCCATGAAGCGGCGGCAGCCGAAGAAGGCGCCCGCCAGGGGTTTATTTCAGGAAACCCCCGAGCCATTGCGGTTGCGCCACGTAAATGTCCGCAAGGCGGAATTTTTTGCTACGTGGCAAAAAAATTAAGTCTATGGCAAGTTCTGGCCCCTCGCTTTCGCGGACGCCCTGAGTTCCGGAGTCGATTTGCCAAAAGGCAGTCGGTAGTCTCGAGTATTTGCAGCTTTGAAGGAAGCTTGGATGGAGATTCTTGGCGGTATTGCAGTAGTTTGTCGCCGGGTGCATGCTCAAATCCAAATGTAACCCTAACCTAGTTGAGTAGATCCCAAGAAAAGATCTTGCCCCGCCTCAAGAACTTGAACCTTGCAGGCTTCTCTAAATCTCTCAAAATCTTTCGTGGCAAAAGAATCGAAACTTGCACCTATTCTTTGAGATCTTCGACCGCCGACCGTTTACGCCTCGCAAAGATGTTGCCCTCGCTAACGGCCTTGGCCTGTGTGTAATCCCTCTACCTTGCAAAGATCTTGCAACCTTATGAAAAAATAGAGACGATCCCAAGAATGACCGTGGCTCGCTCATGACGGCGAAAAAAATGAAAAGGGATATCGTGGAACCGAAGTTCCGTGAGCTCTTGGCATTACTTTGAGATCCTCCAGAGCTCTGGCGGCGCCGCCTGGGCTCCCCACCAGGCCGGTTTCTTGTTTTAAAGAAAGACATAAAAAACACGAAAATTCCGCTTTGCGGACGTTTACGACAAGACAAACTGAACACCACAAGACAAACTGCATCGAGACTTCTCAAATTTTCAGAGAAAGGAATGTCGGGACATTCCTGGTCCTGGCTGGGATAGGAAACAGGCGACGCGTTGAGCACTGGAGCCTGGTTTGTCTTGCATTCTAGTTCCATGAACAATGCTTGAATTTTACGGTCTGCTTCCTTTAATTGTCCACGGATAGGCAAAATAATTTTACGCCTTTTGGCATGACGTAAAGTTTGGTTAGGGTTCATTCTGGCCAATCCACCAATGAGCTGCCGCCACGTGTCATATTTTTTTTTCCTTCGCTTGCATTCTAAGTTTTTACATGTATTCTGAAGTTTACTTGCATACTGCTTTCTTGTTTTAGTTTTACTTAGCATTCTGTAAGTTTTTATCTGACATTCTTGTATAAGGGAATGTCCCTTTACTCGACATTCTGGAGGTGGAAACAGGGCGACGCCGCTGCCGGGCCGAGCCCCGCTTGACACCTCCGCACGTCGAATAAAGGGACATTATTTTACGGGATGACACTTACGCGTCATCCTCGCTGGGGCCACACCAACGGCTGAACTCTCGTTTTTCCTTTTTTGGTTACCTCCGCTTTGGCCGGAAGACGAACCCGCGGGCGCGATTTTTTCGAGCCGGCGCCGACGCCCGTCTAAAACATTCTTGCTTGCATTTTTTGGCTGGCGCCAGCATTTTTGGGAGTATTCCAGAAGTTTTTGGTAGTTTTTTTGAAGTTTCTTCAAGTTTTTTGGTGAGTTTATGCTCATGCTTACTGCAATGTGTATTCCGGCCAAAAAGGTTTGTTAATAACTTGTTATTTTGTTTTTCTTGCAGGTCTGATGTGGAATCTTGTCGAAGATTTGTAAGAATACCGAAGATTTTGAAGATCGAAGGTAAAAGGGGTCTGCATGCAAGTTTTTTTTTGAAGAATGGCGTCTGCATGCAAGTCTTTTAACCGAGATTTTATCCGCTATGGCGGATCAAACCGATTCAAGTCGCGATTTTTAGTTGTATTTCTTGCCGAAGATTCGTGGGAAGACAACACCTAGGGAACATTCTGGAATACAAGGTATAAAGATTGAGTTATTGTAGATTTTAGTGTCTGCATGCTAGTTTTTTAGTAGATTTAGAACATTTTAAGTTACTGCATGTTTATTTTTCGTTGTCATTTGTGATCTTTAGGGTTCTTATGCGTGTTTTTTTTTTCTTATACAGGAAAAATATGGTACTGGAAGATTCTGGAGGTTGGATGATGGAATTCTATCTACTAGCTGGATTCTGTTATGTGTTATTTGGAGTTTCTGAGCATGCTGCCTGGAGGCTTGCAGGCATGGATTCGAGTCAACGTTTTAAGCCAAGCTTTGATCTGCATATATCTCAAGCTGGTGGTAGTTCAAAAATTTCCACTCTGTGTGATATAACTAACCCGCAGGATGAAGATGGTAGCTTTGAAGATGAGTTTTGTGAGGAGGCAATTACCAAATATCTCGAAGAAGCTGAATGTAATGGGCATCTAAGTGTGCTTGTTCCATGTGAAAGTGAGAAGGAGAATTCGGGGAAAGCACCAGCAGTTCCTTTTCTGGAATTAGATAATGATTTGTTGCAAGAAGTTCATAGCGGAGGGATTAGCAAGTCTGAGGCAAAAATTCAGTGGGCAAGGAGGCGTTTTGACAGTTGGAGAGTCCATTCAAAGATTGCTACTGATAAGAAAGTTGAAGAATTGCCTTTAAAGGAGTTCGCAGACATGTTGGAGTTGTTCATGCTTCAAGTTGTCAAGCTAGATGGATCGATGTTCCCATCTGAAACGTAAGTAAAAAATATTTAATTCAATTTCCTTTGCATTCTGGTCAATTAATTTAGTTGTATTATTCTGGTCAATTAATTCAGTTGCTTATATAATTCTGACATTTCTTTTTTCAGACTTCAAGATTTGTTTAGAAGATTTGGAGTGATGATTCGACGGCAGCAGGAGCGCAGGATTGCAGAAACTGGTGTGGAAGAATTTCCATTCCATATTAAATATAGTGCTGTGTTCACGAGAGCAAGGCTTGCATGTGTTGCTGCAATGAGAAGGTCACGGATGACACCAGGGATTTGTAAGAAAAGAAAAAAAGTAGATGAAATTTCTTTTGCAAATGAGCAAGCCCTTCTATCTGATGTCGACCATGGAATACAGCATTCCATTGGTCTGCAAAAGAGGATTATGTTTTACTGTGTATCCAGATTCGTAATTAGAGGCCAGGAAGAGTTAGAAGGTCTGAAGGTAGGAGATTTTCAGATAGGGGCAGAAAGGAGTTTGTGGAATATAATGAGAGACTTTCAAAGCAATATGACGTGAGCATGGATAGGTACTAAGAAGAACAATTTTGGATGCCTCTTCGTGTTTATGAAGATGATGTCATTGTTACCTTCAAACAATTCTTTCGCCACTATCCGTACACCTGCATCTGTAAAAAAAGAAAGCATTAACATCACAAAGCTTAAAAAAAAACAAAGAATGCTGTAATCTTACCAAGAAAGCTTATCTAAAGTCTCCAGCGCCTTCAAAGCGCCATAGCCATAGCTGGTGCTTCAGAAAGCCAGAAGATAAATAGATGACAACAAGATCATCTTTTTCTACAACTAATGCAAAAGCCGCCTACATCAAGCTACATCGCCTCATCTTAACCTGCAAAATGATCCATCGCCTTCATGGCGCCATAGCCATGGCCGGAGAAGAACTGCTGCGAAGAAAAAAAAAGCTTCAAAAGAAAGCAAAAAAGCTTCAAAAGAAAGCCATCGCTGGAGCCATCGAAGAAGCAGAAGAAGGGCGCCATTGCAGGAGCTGGAGTAGGGCGCCACAATCGGAGCAGGGCGCCATCGCCATCGTCGGAGCCGCTAGAATGAACCCTAACAAAACTTTACGTTGCAACAATGTCCCTTTAGGGGACATTCTGGCGTGTCAGCCACGCCTCCGCACTGACGCACGTCGGCATGGCTTCCCCGCCTCCACGCCAACGCGCGACACGCAGCTTCCACGCCTCCGCGCTGACGCGCATTGGCGTGGCTTCCACGCCGAAATGTCCCCTACAGGGACATTCTTGTATACAGAAATTCCTAAATTCAAGCCCTTCAGATGCAACTAGTGAAAAACACTTTTGATTACTTTGAAAAAGATTAAAATATGGAGAAATTGTATGTATCTATGGTCATGAGCTCCATAGTTCAAATAGTCACGGTGCACGTATAAAGAGTATGCAAATACGATGTAAATTTAAATGCTAGGTTTATAATGAACTCAGGTTACTTTATTAAGTAGTAATGGTGGATTTACAATGTGTTTGGTAATGATTTAATTTCCATCATCATGTAGGTACTAAGAAGACAATTTAATGGCGTATCACAACATATATAAAGCACACTCATTTTTTGTTTGAGGCTAATATTTCCGTCTCAAAAAAAAAAAAAAAAAAAAAAAAAAACTGAGCACAACACGTGTACTTTGAAAAATAACAAAAATTTAAAAAATCCCAAAATTCTTGCACGACCTTCCCCTTTCTTGCTCTTCAAGCAATCTGTGACGGCTAGCCAGCCGCTAGATCTTTGTGCCACTTCTCTGTGCCTTGCCACAAAAGAGGGCCGCGAGCATCCAAGCTTCTTCAATGGAGCTTACTTTGGGGCTTATCTGCTCAAAAACTAGGAGCGTTGGGCTTTAGTTTAGCAACATGAAGCCTATCCATAAAGAACTGGTAGACGTAACAATAGCTCGATCCGGTAAGTAATGCATCTATTCTTGCTACATCTTTTCGAATAAATTTTATCAAAGCCAATCCGCCGGAAAAATACATTCTCATCTTCTAGGCATTTTGCTTGGCATTACCCTAAAACTAAGTTTTTACTTAGCATCCAGTAGAGTTTCTTAAATTTTTACGTTTTCTTGTGACTTAATTTAAGGAACTCAGCTATGGCGACCATGGCCGGTCTTTACTAGTCTTCTAACATCACTTTCAAATCCAAAAGCACGGCTCATGTCAGAGCATCTGGAACTATCCACAGCTCCTGTAAAGGTGCATATTTTTTTCTTTTCAAAATCTCATTTGATGCAACAAGAAGATTAACTATTAGGGCACCAGAACAAAATACAGAGGATAAGGGTAGTGGCATATCTGAAACCTCTGAAGCAGATCTGGAAGCTTTAGAAGCCAGATTAGTTGTAGGAAGAAGACGAAGAAAGGGTTCTGAAACAGAGGCTGAAGATATTAAACCCCCTTCTGAGAAAAAGGATTGGAAATCCATGTCTTTGGTAGAAAAAGCATGGGAATTTTATATTGGAGAAAACGGTCTGCTCTTCTAGTCTTCTTCTGCTCTTCTGATTAAAGACTGTGGCAAAACTTCAGATCTGCCATACGAAATTCGTCCAAGCCAGAATCAAATCCCTGAGATGACCTGAAACAAGTCAATTTGCCTGAGGGAATTTCTGATTTTGCCATACTTGGGCTTGGGAATGGTGAATTTTGCCATACTTGAGCTTGAGATAAAAAAAAAATAGTATACCTTTGTTGGGCCAGATTAAGTCTGCAGATCGATGATGCCACAGCAAAATAGCCTACAGAACTAGTCGGAATCTAGGCCACGAGAGCCGATTTGCTGTGAAAGGGTCTTTGCTAGGCTGAAGGTGTGGAAATTGGAGGCTGAACGTCTCCTTTTTTGCGGCTATTCTACCAAGACCTAAGAAGATCAACCAACCCGATTTGGAGTTTGGAATTTTGTTAAACGATAATAAGTAAGAATAACAATATAATATGTGGGAGTTAAGAATATTATATAGGGGCATTTGAATTGTCGATAAAATTTCGTTATTAACTTATTAGTGAAACTATAAGTGATTCTAGGTAAAGGAAGATGCCTGAGAATTTGAAGTGCAGGTTTGGGTGCATAGTCGAAGTATTATTGACGTAAACGTATATTGGGTTGTATATGAAATCGTGATTGAGTACCTATCAACATGCTTCTCATGTTGCTCAAATGAATGTTCACAATCAGCTACTTACTTACTCGTGTTCCCAATACTCGTTTCATAGGAAAGAGAAATGTTCGCGGTGGCTAAGGCCGCCACGATAAATTTCTTGTATGAATAAGAATGTTGGATTATCATTTTTCATTTCCCCTTCTACCTTTTGTTTTATTTTCATAAGGATTGCATTGAATTGCTTGCTTAGAAACCCTAGCTTATAGTGAGAACACAATAACATAATAGGGTGGGAATGTATATTGCATAAAAATAGTGCATTCACACTTAGCACAAGGATAAATGATAAACTTTAAGATGTATAATTCAACATTTGACAATACTAGTTCCATTTGTTCCAGTTTCATGAGAACTGCTTAAATTGCTTCCTCAACAATCTTAGGGTACTAGTAACGATGCCTAGCGTTGCAGGGCATAAGTTGAAAGTTCGTAGATGTTTTGACCACAATGAGAAATGTGTGGAGTTGAATTTTTTCCCTGTGATGAGTTTGAACTTCCCCTCCCTCTTTTTTCAAGTGTAGTGCTGGGGGATTTTTGGATAAGTGTATTCATGCGCTGCTGGATGCATTTGGGTGGTTTGGGGGGGGTTTGGTTTTTCTAGAACCATATACAACTTTTCTTAATTATAACATGCAATTGTATTTATTTATCGATACCAAGATCCATTTGAGAACAAATATGGATATATAACAAATTTGCAAGTTTCCAACTTTTCTAGTTTTTTATTATAATAACTGAGCAGGGCTTGATGGTTTGCTTCAATATTGGGATGGATTTCCCGCCGGTTGTCGGATGCTTTGCCCGCTGAACTATCTGCTCGCGTCGCTGAGCCGATGTTTTCTTGGCAATGGTGCCATCCCTCTGCAATCGGGTCTTATAATCCACACCTCCCTTTACGGGTTTTGTATTCTTCCTCTTCCTATTAGCCCACTCCGTATTCTTCCTATTCCGGGCTCCGCCCTGATCTACATGTTGATCCACATTTTGATCAGCATTTTGATCAACCTGCTGGTCAACATTCTGATCCCCCTGCTGATCAACCTGCTGGTCAACTTGCTGGTCACCCTGCTGATCCACCTGCTGGTCCCCGCCCTGCTGGTTTTGGGCATCTTCCTCTTCCTTACGGAGCCTCTTCCTCTCAGCATTCCGGGCTTCCTTGTCCAAGCGCACTTGTACCCGCCGGGCAATCTCCGTGTGGTACCGGGCCGGACGAGCTCGCATGTCCGCTTGCACAAGGTCCATGCGGTCTTGTGTAAAGGTAGGGGGAACATTTTCAAAAACAAAGGCATACAATTCTTCGTTCCAAAAGAAAGTGGGGAGAGTGTAATGGTCTCTGTACATAAGTACATGGCCTTTACCAAGGTAATAGAATTGGCTAGCCCGCTCCTCGGGTAGGGCACTAGCTATTTGTTGAAGGTCTTCTACCCTAGCAAGGTGCTGAATCCGTTGGGCCTCTGTCCGGATAAGCTCCGCGGGATCTTCGTCCTCGCTGGCTAGTGGGTAAAACTTGACAAGGGCCCAAGCTTGATCAGGCTGCTCTACAAGGGTGTAGGGTTGGTTTGCAGCATTTAGCTTCATGAGGAAACGGTCGTTGAAATGGAAAATGGGGTAAGGGATTCTACGGCCTTCAGTAAAATGAGTCACAAGAATGTCTAGAACAGTGTCAATCATAGGGTTCTCCTCCGAAAGATAGTCCACTAGGACACTAAACAGCTGGAAGATAGTTGCCTTCTTTAGGTCTACAGTGAGCTTAAAGCGCGACATCATAGTACTGGCGACGGATAGCACAAGGGAAGAAGTAGGGCGCTCAAGCTTGAATGGGTGGCGCTAGCGGGTAGGCAAAGGCGCTAAGGGTTTAGGGTGGTTGCGAGGTGTCAGGGGAGGTCGGCTATGGCGAAAATGGAGCTCAGGTCCGACGGCTATGGCGGTAGGAAGTCGTCCAAAGAAACACACTTTTGAAAAAGTGACACAATTTTAAATTTAACTTTTAACTTTTTTCGAAAACAATTTCAAATTTTAAAAAAAAAAAAACGCCAGATAAAAATACGCTGGATCAGATATAGGCGCGAAGTTATACGCTCCTAACTCTTTGAGATAAATGCCTCGGACGACAGCAGCGCCCCTTTTGACTTTTCGGCCTGCTGTTGACATTCCGCCCTCGGGAGACGTGCCCTCTAGGGTATTTGGGAGGTGCCCGATCCATTGGAGCCATTTCCGCCTTCATCCGAGCTACCTACAGAAAGTTATAGCCCTTCCAAACTTGGGTCCTCCAGTCGCCCTAAATCTCTTAAGAACTTGCAATCTATTACATTAACCTAGCACAAAACCAAACATCAAGGAGCTAAACAATCACACTAGCTTAAACTCCCTCCTAGCTACCGAACTACGAGTTAGGGTTTGGTCAGTGCTATGATTTCGAGTAACCGAAATCACGGCTCTGATACCACTGTGACGCTCCCTGAACATATACGACCCTCGGACGTATACATACGGGGACTTTCCCCTCCCATGGCGACCAACTCGCCACGAGCAGGGCCCTCCGTCTAACTCGGGCCATCTATAGAAGATGCTCGGGTGAAGGACACAGAGGGGTCATTCAGCCCACGCCTTCAATGGGGCTCCTATGTCGCGGAAGCGTGAATACAAGGTTAGCACACAGCATAATCATATCGTAAAATACCACCACGAAGGGTGGCACATCCATCCAAGTGACAACAACAAAGAAGATGCATTTAATACTAGGGATAACACCCCAAACCCCTGGTTCTACCCCGGCTCAGACTCCAGTGAGGATCGACTGACGGCTAGGTCTCAAGAGATCAGCAGACCGAATCTTGGCATGGCGTTGGCTGGCATAGAACATCGGCTAGGGTTGTCCACTCCATCCGCCCCTCCTGTGTAAATTGCAGATGAGTCGAATCACGCTATGGCATCACTATAGCCTTCCGGAGACGCAGACTCAAGGTATCACCCTTCGAGCCTACTCCAGGGTTCATGACGCCCCGGTTCGATGAGGCAGGTCCGGGAAGTGTCCCCTTCCAGGATCACAGTGGTTCCATGGGTGAGCTAGAGAATACGTGCCGCATCAGTGACCCCCGCATCCATACCCGACTTACTCACCCTAAATCTACTCAAAGTGCAGGGTGCCCCATACGGGTCACACCTCTGCACCCAGGGAGTGTCAGACCCATACCCGGCCCTCTACGTGACCGGCTATCAGGCCTAGCCCACTGTAGGAGTCCCAGGAGCCTTGTATGTTCGTGCAAGACCCCACCCCCACTTCACCACTGTGTCCCTTCTCTGGTGCTAAGCAATCCCATAGCATCCATGACCCGGTGGTCTCTTGTGCACAGGCCGCAATAACTGGGAATTAAAGGAGCTACTAGGAGTATACTAAAGCATATGGCACAGAGGTCTCTACCCCCCTCTAATCCCTGCTTTATGGAAGTTTAACAGAGCTACTTTCACATACACATCCATCCATCATACATAATCCATAATTGAAATGTAATCTTAGATACTAAAGAAGGGTTAATCCTAAGTAAAACAACCAGAGAAGACTCAAAGGACCTAACTGAACGCTAGCCTTAAAGATATCAATTAGATTAACGACTGACCCGAGTTCCAGCTTGATCCATTGTCATGAGGCGCCTCCATCTCTCAGTAATCTGGTGTTCAGCAACAACTGGGGTGGTCAGCAACAGTTCCAGGTGCTTGGACGCTCAACTGCTCCTCCTCTTGGCTCGATTTTGAGGTGAAATGGGGGTAGTGATCCACCTTGATGGCCCAAGTTAGCATTCCCATGCTAGCCAATCGAGTTTGGCCAAGTGGCGCCTTCCTAATCCATTAATTAACTTAATTAACCCACTTAGATATTAATTCCTGAATTATAGGTTATTATCCTTAATAATTAAATTAACATAGCTAATTTAATCCCTTTTAGGTCAACCCCCTAGGTCACAATACCCCATGGTGGCGTACCTTTACTGGGTGACGTGTCAGTATATTTATGCGTATACCGTATAAATAGCTCGCGTGTCCTGATCCACGATGAGATGGAGTGCGCGTTTGCGTTCCTTACACTCAGCATCAAACCATCTGTTACGCGGAAAGCTTGCGGCCTCTGATCTCTGGCATAAGGGAGGTCTCCCAAAGCACCTGTCTGCCCCTGTTCTGAGGAGCTCAACCAGCTGGTCGGTTTGCTGCTCTAGCGTATGGGCCCGCAGAGAAGGTGATGTTTTCAAAATCAACACCAACTAAGTGCAACGTCAACACCAACTAAGGGCTGCTAATCCAACAGCATTTGCAAAACCTTGGCCAAGAGGACCTGCAATAAAATCAAAGAGAACCTGAGACACTGCACATTTGAAAAACAAAAAAGGAGACCATCAGTTACTTAGTTACTTACCTGTTGTGACTTCAACAAGTGTCTCAAAATTTTCAGGATGTCCTGACCTGATGGTTCCCCATTGTCTAAACTATTTTCATTGCAACATGAGATGGCATGTGCAGGCATCTGCTTTGAAACAAATCTGCATTCTAAAACAAAAACCATTTTTTACCTTAGTTTCATTGACTCGAACAAAGGCATAGCTGCTATCAACAGATCTGATACATAAGGCACAAACGTAACTGGCTTCCATACTTGGATTCGAACTCTGTTTGTAATCGAATAAGCCAGTGTGACGTCCCCTACTCGTATACGGTGCACTCACCGTATACAAACAGGAGTTCTTCCCCCACACCAGCTCCATGCTGATACAGGGCCCTCCACATATCACTGCACCCGTAACGAGTCTCAGTGGGGAGAGTGAAGGTGTCATTCTACCCCGTCTCCCTCAGGGCCTACCTAGCTGCGGAAGCGTAAACATACATGTCAGTAGCACATACATCAACATCCTGTGACCATCTCGAAGGATGGTCCCCTCATATCTGCATAGACAAAGGTCAGCACATCACATAGGGGATCCTACCCAAGGCTCAGACTCAAAGGATGACTGACGGCTTGGGTCTCCAGAGTTCGTTGCAGACAGAATTCATGGCAATGGATTTGGCTGGCATAAGAACATGGCATAGGGTTGTCCACTCCATCCGCCCCTCCCCACACACACTTTGCGAGTAGGCTTTGAAAAGTGTTGGGACCTCGATCAGCCGCCCGGATGCATAGCCAAAGGGGCTATTCCTGGGTCTCATCCTCCCAGTTCCGATGGGGCAGGTAGGGATCACTCCCTCCAGAGATCTACATGCTAACTCAAGGTGACTAGAGGGCCACTGCCCGTATTCGACTGAACCCACTGGAAAGTGTACACCACTTCACGGGTGTCGAGCCCATGCCTTACCCGCACTCAGTGGTAAGCCATTAGACCTAGTCACAATGATCCCCCAAGAGGCTTTACACACCAGGGGGATCGCTTCAAGAGTCGACATGAACCTCCTTTTTAGCCGGGCCTCGCCCCTTCACCCACAACCCTGTGTGGCTCTTGTACACACAGCCGAATCTACAAGCAGTGCTAGAGAGGCTACTCTAGGAGCATCAACTACAAGCTTTAGGGCCTCTACCCCCCCCTTCCCAATACAAGGAGTTCACGAAATACATCATCCAAATATATCACGTAAGAACTAAAGAACTAGATCCAATCATAGAGTTAGGTTCTTTAGTTAGTGTCCCAGATCTAAGATCTAGATAACTACTATGGGCAATTTAATAGTCTAAACCTACTGATTCTATGACTAGAAGACGGTTTAAGCTATTAAATTGACCAAATACCTGATCCTTGAGTGGCTCCTCCTGACCTGAGTTCAACCATCCTGCTGAGCTGATCGAATTCAGGGAAACTGATGGCGCAATTCGCTTGGGCAGCGTCTGGGAGGCGGTTTTGGCTCCTGGGGCAGCCAAAACTGAGCTCTAAAACCCTAAGGACGAAAAACTAGCAAGCTAGGGTTTTCCTACCCTAAATAGACATGGGGTTTAGGCTAGGGTTTCCAATTACCCAATTTGGCATGTGGGATAATTGGAAAGGCCCCACTTGCCTTTAGTGGCTAGGTGGCAAAATATGCCAACATGGAAAGGTGTGCCCTCATTAATGTGCACATGTGCACATTAATAATATATGAACACTCCTAGCAAGTTGCCCCCTAGGGCTACTTACCTGGCTATCCGTTGGCGTACACGTCAATCGGGGTGGCGTGTACGCTGCGTGGCGGCAAAGATAATGTACGCCCCGGGAGCGTATCTAATCGCGGCCGAACGTCACATTCTCCCCACCTTGAAATGATGCTGTCCGCAGCATCGTGGGTCTCCCCACCTTGGGATCTTCCTAACCTGCAACCTGCAATCAACGTGATACCTACAATATAATCTTTATACATTTATCGCGATTACTCTAAGGTAATTACTTTTAGAACATTATTACGTTATTATATTATGGAATACTTATCAATTCATAACACCATTAACAAGTTATTCACTATGTTAAGTTAGACAAAATTTCAGCATTTCATATCTATAATTACTGTCCGAGGTACTCTTCATTCCTTGCAACACATTCCAACAAAACTTGTGTTGCAAGTCTTAAATAAGCTCGACCTCCTTGCCCTCCCGAGCTCCTCCGGCTGCTGCGTCGACACTACGCTAGTACCGTTTTAATTGTTTAATAAATTTTGGTTATATGGTGACCACCCCACCTATCTACATGAATGCATGGCTAATCTCCCTACTGTAGGGAAGAGGATGAATCTTCCATAATGGCGGGGAGACAAATACCTATATGCCTATATGCCGCTCATGCCTACACCTCTAGTTGCCCAAATGGAGGATATCCTTCTCGTGGGGGGCGTGAAGGATGGATTCCTCCTATCAAAGCATATATGGGGCTAAAGGTGCTTTCCCTATCAATGCATTCCTTATGACCTCTTTTCTCGAGGCCGTCTCCTTCCGTGGGACAGAAGTAGACTTTCTAATCTACCTTCCACTCGCCCAAGCGGAAACGCGGTCATGCCTACATTGACATTACACCACGCCCTAGAGATCACCGTAGTGGTCTCATCATTTTAAGAATAACAAGATGCGACCCATACCGAAGCATAGGTTGCATCGTGATTAATCTATACAAGAATTAACCTACGCAAATCGACATGCCTGAGCCGATTTCTTCGGAGATGACCTTGCCGTCCCATTGCTCCATAAACTGTGGGTACTGCTTTACCAAATCCTTCTTAAGTACCCACGTCGCGTCTTCCACTGGCAAGTGTTTCCACTTGACCAAGTATTGGAGGAACTCCGACCTCCTTGTCTTCTTGAAAGCTTTATCAAGAATCATTTCTGGAACTATTTCCAGCTGCTCCTCCGTCATTTCCAACAACGTTGGAGTGTCCAAAACTTCGTCTGGATTTGGAGTATGCTTCTTCAACAAACTCACGTGGAAGACCTTATGAATCTTTAGGTGTGCTGGCAATTCTAACTTGTAGGATTGATTACCTACTCTCTTGATTATTCTGAAGGGTCCAGCCCACCTTGGAGCAAGCTTCTTGCAATTGCCAATCCTGAGCTTCGCCTGCTTCACCTTTATCTTGAGCCATACATCATCTCCAACTTTGAACTCTCTTACCGTTCGATGCTTATCGGCGATGCTCTTTTGTCGACTTCTTGCTGCTAGCAGATACCCTCGAACCTCTTCCACGAGCTGCTGCATATCGGCCAACATCTGCTGCGAAACTTCTACTTTTGACACGGGGTTGTGCCAAGTGTCTGGAGTTAGGCACTGATAGCCATAATTGATCATAAATGGCGACATTTGGGACGATTCCTGCTTGGTGCTATTGTATGCAAACTCCACCAAGTGAATAAATTCTTCCCACATACTTTGCTTATTCCAGACATAGTTTCGTAGCATGTCTTCTAAGATCCTGTGGTGGTCCGCCCCCGCCCGCCATCCGTCCGGAGAGGATGATACGCCCGTGCTCATGGATAGCTTGGTCTGAATTGTCGCAAAGAGGTCTTGCCAAAAGGCACTCATGAACTTCGGATCTCGGTCGGAGATAATCTCCCTTGGCATGCCATGAAGCCTGAAGATCTCTTTGGTGAAGAGCTTTGCTGTATCCATAGTCAGATTCGTGGTCCCGCAAGGCACAAAATGTGCCATCTTTGACAACTTGTCGACCACTACCATCAAGGCATCCTTGCCTCTCGGGCCGTTCTTAGGAGTCCCGTGATGAAATCCATGCTGATTACCTCCCCACTTAGCGTTTGGCAATCGCTAATGGCTCTAATGCCCCCGAATTCAAGCTGCTTCGCCTTCGTCACCGGGCATAGCCGACATTCCTTGATGTAGCGAGCTATTTGCTTCTTCATTCCTGGCCAATAATAGCTGCTGCCAAGCAAGACTTTGAAATATGTTTTCATGAATCCCGCATAGGCCAGCTATTGGGCTGTTGTAGCGTGTCATGGAGGATCAACTTCCTTACACCCGATGATTCGCACGCACAACTTGTTCTTATGGTATAACAGGTTGCCTTCCTTCTTATAATGCTTGAAGGCCTCCCCTCTTTATCTGTTCTAGCCTCCTTAGAGAGGCTTGCCCATACTTCCCTCGAATCCACATCCGCTTGGCAAGGACTCTTCAATCCTCTTACCAAAGTCGCTGGAGAGCGTCGAAATTGCGTTGCAATGCACTCTAGTTGTCAGGGGATGCCTTGAAAGCGCATCTGCTACCACATTGAGTTTCCCTGGCTTGTAGACTATATCAAAGTCGTATTCCTCGAGGAACTCCATCCATCTCCGCCCGCCTCCAGTTGAGGTGTGGTTGCGTGAATACATATTGGAGGCTCTGATGGTCGGTATCCAATTGGAACTTCCTTCCCAAGAGATAATGCCTCCATATTCTTAATGCCCTGACAACTGCAAGCAATTCCTGATCGTGCGTTGGGTAGCGCGTCTCGGCGTCGTTCATTTTTCTGGAATCATACGCTACCACACGCTCTTCTTGCATAAGCACTGCACCTGTAGCTATCTTACTCGCATCCGTTGCTACAAGCTTATCTTTCTCCGGGTCCGGCAGGGTTAAGGCCCAGGGGCTGTTGTTAAAGCTTCCTTCAACAATTCAAATCCCTTTTGGGCTTTCTTGTGCCAATGCTCTACCCAATCTTTCACCTTCTCTCCCTCGTCCGGGTCTGTTAATTGGGGCTGCTATCTTAGCAAAGTTCTTCACGAACTTCCTGTAGTACCCTGCTAGACCGAGAAAACTTCTGACCTCGTGCACATTCTTCGGCGCCGGCCACTGAATCACTGCTTCAATCTTGGCGGGGTCCGTCGAGATGCCTTCTGCCGAGATCACATGACCAAGGTATTCCACCTTCTCTCGATTGCGCGGTGGCACCGACAACTTGGCGTGCATAACCGTGCCTCCTCAACTTCTCTAGCACCCTTCTCAAGTGTTGCACGTGCTCTTCAAGGGATCTGCTATACACCAAAATGTCATCAAAGAAAACAATCACAAAGGTGTCCGTGAACTCCTCAAGATATCGCTCATGAGCCTCATGAACGCTATGGGGGCATTTGATAAGCGAAAGGCATCACCGCGAACTCATAATGCCCATACCGCAAGCGTCCGAAGGCGGTCTTGTGGATATCCTCCTCCTTTATCCGTATTCGATGATAACCCCGACTTAAGTCGATTTTTTTGAGAAGATCTTTGCTCCTTGAAGCTGATCCATCAAGTCGCCTCGATCTTGGAAGCGCATACTTGTTCTTAATGGTGTGCTTATTCAACTGCCTATAGTCTATGCACATTCTCAAAGATCCATCCTTCTTCTTGACAAAAGAATGGGCGCCCAAACGGGCGAGACACTAGGTCTAATGAAACCTAGGTCGAAAGCAGCTCCCCGCGCAATCGCTTTTTAGCTCGACAACTCCTCGTTGTCATTCTATATGGAGCCTTGCTTGTCGGTTTTGTTCCCGTTCGAGTGCTATCTCGCACTCGACTCCCCTATAAGGAGGGAGCCGCTTGATCTCATCCGAAAGAGATCGTGGAACTCCGTGATCAACTTAGCTATTTGCCTCGGAACTTGTCGAGCATCTTGTCTTCTTTGCTTCCTTCCAATTCCGGCTCACTAATCTCAAGCTTGAAGATGTATGCTACCTGCTCACTCTTGATGCACTTGAACAGCCGTTTAGAAGACATACACTGCATGATGGGGACAACTTCTTTACCTGTTATCTCAATGATCTTGCCGTCGGGTGTTGGGAAGGTCACCTTCCGCTTTCCACAATCAATAATGGCCCCTGCTGGTCCAAGGTACTCCATACCTATTATCAAGTCATATTTGCCGATGCTCATTACCTCCGCCCCTATCCGGATCTTAATCCCCGCAAGTCGATGTCAAAGTTGATTCTTTTACCTGCCGTCTGCCTTACTGCTCCACTTGCTAAGACAACGGGCCTTGGCTTTGACTTTAATGGTTTCAACTTCAACATTTGAACCATTCTGGGAGATGCAAAGTTATGGCTACTTCCCGAATCTATTAGGACTATAAATGACTTGGCCTTGGCCTTTCCCACTGTGGGAAATTACTTTATACCGCTCTCTCTTGCTCTCAGATCTATTAAGGCAAAAGATATGACACTCACCCCTGAATGTAGTCGCCTCCCTCCTCGCCGTCGCCGTCGCATGTGAGTGTCCCAATCTCCCCAACTCTGCTAGCAAGACTCATGACATATGGGCGCTTTGTCCCCTATGGCCCGGGCTGGAAACACCTGAAGCAAAGCTGCTTTTCTATGCACTCCCCTCTCTTTTTCCTTGGGCATGGCCTCGCAGAAAGGATCGCCTTTGCTTTGGAGTAGTTTGACCCTTCCTGCTTGTCTTTGAAGGACACCCGCTTCTTCTCCTCTTTGTTTCCCTTGATTGCCACTATATGGGGCTCTAGGGCCGGTCCCTGGCCGGCCGTTTTCTCGCTAAAAAACGCCTGCTTTGCCTTGCCTTTATCTTGGTAATATCTTGTTCTCTCTGCCCGCTATTCTCGAGGTCCCTCCCTTTGCAAGCTTATTGCCTTGGACTCCGCTTCGAGATACCGTTCTAGGGTTTATTGCCCTTACAAGCTTGCGGATCTCCTCATTCAGACCTTCAATGTAGCTTTCCACCGCGATGCTTCTCACCTAACTTTGGCACATACAAACCTTAGCCTCATAAATTCCTCTCGTGTATTTCTCAGACCGACTTGTTGCCTTGCCGCAACCTCGTAGAACTGCTGCATCATACCGACTTGTGCTCTCTTGGAACGTAATGGCGCTTTTGAAGGCTTTTTAGCAAACTTCTTGAACCTCGCAAGCATCCCTCGCTTAAGCCATGAGCCTTGGCATAGCCCTTCCACCAAATGCGTATGCTCCCCTTCAGTTCGGCCAAGCCACCCCCGCTTTATCCTTATCCTTCATACCATAGGCATTGAAATGTATTAGCTCATCTCGTCAAGCCAAGCCTCTGCTTCCATACGACTGTTCCTGTTCTTTGAGAATTGCTTTCGAGCTTCCTGGCCTTCCAAACATTTCCCAATCACGAGTCTACTTTCTTACGGTAGTCGAGGTTCTTGTGTCCCTTTGTGTCCCTCGGGTGGTTCCTCTCTGCCTTTAAGGCCTTTCCGGACTTGGTTACGCTCTTCTTCTTCCTCGAGTCCGGTCTGAATGTCGAGCTTAGTCGGGAGGAGTCAAGGCTGGGGGACCTTCCTCTCTTGCTCCTCTTCACGTCTCTACTTGTTCTCCTCGAAGCTGATGCTTGGCGGCCGGTTGGCGTTACCCACCGAACCTGCTCACGCATGCGCGGCTAGCAAGGCCTTTATCTGTTCGAGGTCTGTCCTCATTTTGCGATATTTCTTCTTTACGGAGTCATTTGTCCAAACTCTTCAAGCGGGTTCCTTGCGGAAGTGGCACAGGCGGGGACTCTGTTCCCCAGAAGTTCCCGCGATAGCTTGTCGCTCTCCTCAAGGCCAGCCTCTAGCTGCATACACAAGTGGTTCATATCTACATGGTTAGTTTTCCTTGCTTTCTTGCATTATTTATGTTTGTTGGCATGGTTGAGGGGACACAAAATGTATCAACAAAACATTTATAGTGCAAGAGAATGTTATATTTATATTTTATATTACACTAATACAAGAACTTGCAACTACTGCTAATCACTTCTGTTGATGCCGGTAAGATGGATTATCCTCCAAGAACTTTTTCACTTGGGCTGTTCCCACTGAATGGCCCAAGTTCCTAAGGACATTGGCTGGAGATCCACCCCTCGTAATGCTCTTGCTAAATCTTCTATTCTCATGGTGGGAGGTGTAAGTCGTCACATCGACAGCCTTGCCTTGCCCTGTAAGGTATGGCGAAGTCGAAGACGCCGAAAGTGCTACCGCTCTTTTCACCAGGATTGCATACTGTGTTAAGGGGTAGCCGTGCATGCCGGGCCAATCCTCGAGAGTGCAATCAGCAACGATACTCCTTCCTCGCCTGGGGGGTGAACTTAAGGTGGATAACCGCTATTCTTCCATCCATCAGCAATGGCGGTAATAGCGTAATGACCTGCCGCGTTGAGATGGGTCCTCGGCCACTCGGTATCCAGCTCAGGTGCGCTTCGAAATCATCAACCTCCACCGGGTGAGCTCCCTCGTAGTCCTTGATCAAGGTCGAAGCCCTCCCCGAGGTCGGTTACGCTCTCTATCCCGGGAGGTTCTCAAGGACGAGCTTGCCGTTAGGATGTTTGAGGTCGCATAGCGGATCCCCATCTGCTCCCCGGAGAGCAAGGAACTCTTCCTCCGCCGGTAGCTTGTTCTCAGCCTTGTCTCCGCCCCATGATCCGCCCTGATGTTGTCTGTAGGCTTGATGTCTGGAGGTAAACTCTCCCTGTAAGTGTCGGCTTCCCTTACTTGGGGGGGAAAGTCGACTCTCCTGGACGATGAAGTCGCCCAAGTCCGCTTCTTCGAGTTGGTGCAGCAACTCTTCGTGCCTACATCCCTTTCCCCGCACTCCGAGGTTTTGAATGTCGCCAGAGTAGAAACTCCTCACCTTCGACGATAATGGGAGCCGGGCTTGTGATGCCTAACCCGAGGGGTGGCGCTGACTACGAGAGTCCGCCGCTTCTTCGGGTCTTGCCACTCCCGCTCTGCTTGTCGCCGCTCCTCTGGCTGGGTCGAGCTCAACATCGTCTTCCTCCTCCTCGATTCCTGTTCATCCGAGTCTTCTTCCTTCCCTTCCTCGCCCTCGCTCATATCGTGGTGAGGAGCCGCTTGTTCTCGCTGCTACTGCTAATGGATCCACGTCCATGGGGAATAGAGGTTTCCCCACAATGTTCTCGCACTTGCGGGGGTGAGAAAGATTGCCGTGGCGTGTTGAAAGAGAAGTACTTGGTCCCGCTGACGCTAGGACCATTGGCTCGTGTGTCTTGGTGCGCTTTGTTTGTGAGGTATTTGGCGATGTTCGGGACATCGCCTAATGCCGCCGCAGGGACCCTGCCTAGGAACAAAATATCCTATACAAGGAGGGAGTTGCACTAGCTGGTTCTACCCTAGCTTGGAACTCACCAAGACTCTACTATAAGCCGGGTCGCTGCGTGCAAGGTTGCTTGGACGCTTACCTCCTTCCCCGAAAAATCTGAAGATTTGGTCGACGCCGCCTCCTCCTCGGATGAGCTACCGGCGCCGTACCATCATCTCGAAATCAGAAGTTGCCATTGATTAATTGCGTAAGAAGGTAACAAATGGTTGCAAGAGCCTCGGGGAGTTAGGAAATCGGCTAGAAGGGCAGGAGCAGATTTGTAGGGTGCTATGTGAGAAGTGACGGGTCTATTTATAGAAAAGGGGAAACCCTAATTTTGGATGACTTGGAAATTTCCTAGGATTGGGTAATTCTAACTTATCCGAGGTCAAAATAGGAGTTTGAGGACTATAGGAGATGCTTGAACAAGGCTAGGTTACCTAAAAAGATGCTATGCAAGGGTTGAAGGTGACTTTGACAAGTCCCGGTGAAGAATTGGTAAGAGGTCTCACAAATTTGCCTCGCCTCAATCCTAACTTTTTGTTTTTTATGACGAGGCGCCGAGCCGTGAGACATCAGTCCCATTTCGATTAAAGGTGTCCAATTTGGGTAAACTAATGGTGTAAGGGTGATGGGCTCACCAAATTAGGCGTAATCGACCCTTTATTTGGTCAATTTGGAGCTGTTTTGGTCAAGTTTAAGCGAGGGTCTCACAACTTAGCGCCTCGCTTCAATCCTAACTTTTGTTTTACGACGAGGGCGCGAGCTGTGAGACATCATGTCTCTCGGCTCCCAAATGTCCTATTTCACTGAAATAAAAGCTAAAACTTATTAATTTGCTCTAATTACTCAAGTTTATGTCATCAAGGTACACAAAATTGCTCTATATTACAAAATTTTTAATTATTTACAACAAAAAGTTTCTATATGCTTCCCTTATCGCGGTCGCAAGACTCATGTCTTGTCGCATTAAGGTTACCCGCTTGGCGTGGATAGTGCAGGCTGTTGAATCTTCAAAATGTTGCACTATCTTTGCCTCACCCGCCTCTTTGCATTGCCGCCAGCCACCTGCCCGTGACTCTAAAGTCTCGTTCTATAGGCCTCGCATAACTTCACGCACCAACCGAAAGCGGGGGGCACGGGATTAGGAGACCGGTTGCTTGAAGTGTCTAATCTCCCTTAACGCTCTTCTCTCCACCTCCTTCCTATCCGCTTTCTTCCTGGGTGGCGGCTTGGGAACCTTGGGCTTCGGTGGTGGCGGCCTTAGGGTTTGCTGCTTCGTTGGTCGCCCTCCCTCGATGAACTTAACCCTGTTTTCTTCATAATATTTGTTATAGGCCTCCCATTTCTTCATGTAGGCCTCGTGCTCTCTCATCTTCCTCTCATAAATCTTCACCCTGTCGGTGACGTAGGCTTCCCGGGCAGGTCGTGGTTGCTTCCTTCTATCCCATGCCGGGTATTCAGGGGGGGGCGACTTGGTCTTGGTGGGGTTGCTTTCGGTGCCGGCTGCTTTCGGTACTTCACGCTTTCGTTCGCTGGGTGCTTGGAAGAGCTTCCACCTGCGGCGTTAGGGTTGAAGTCTTCATCGAGAAAAGTCGTCGGGAAGGGTTTGGGGGTTAAATCGGGGTTGCCGCTCCTTGATAATAATGTTGGGGTTAGGCCTCTTCCTTGGCGGCCAGTCCTTTGTTCTCCCTTCGCCCGACCCGAACTTCCCTTTAAACTTTCTTCTTTTCTTCTGCCCTTTACCTTTTGTTCCTCCTCCTTCCTTTTCCTCTTTTTGTCTTCCCTTCTCTTACGGGCGCCGTGCTTCTGATGAACCTTCTAAGATGCGCTACCTCCGGCGGCTCCGGACCACCTGCTCATCCCGCTTTCGAGGATTTCCGTGGAGTGCGTCTCGAATGGTCCTTGTTCACGCTTTGCTTTGGATCTCCCGCTCTATTTCTTCGTACACCTCCCTCGCCTCTTCGTCCATGGAGTTCGGTGATGTGGCCTCGTCCTCCTCCACCGCTGGTTGAAGACATCGATCAAATCGGAGGTGTCTTCCTCTTCGTCCGGTTAAGGCTTAACGACCCCTCTTGAGCCTCTCACGAAGCATCTTCCTAATGATCTCTCGCCTCGCTGGCGCTGGTGGTTTCGCTGGGCGGCGCTTCCCTTTGCGGTCTGTTTGGTTCGGGCCATGTTTTACTGGATCGTCAATCGGATAAAAGCGCCCAAAAAGATCGCCCTAAATTGGGGAGAGCGGGTTTCTAGGGCTTGGACGAAAAAAATGAGGGGGTTCTATATCTATTTATAGCTTGGGGAATTTTAGGTCAAAACTCAAGTTGCTCTGTTTAACATGCTAAGGCACCAATTTATCTAAAACTTATACTTATTTCAGACTTTTTCTACCCATTGGTCTCAAACTTAGCCTCGTTCCAATACTAATGTTTAGTTTTTGCGACCAGGTGCGGTCATCGAGATCTCATACATTTCTAGGGTTTTTAGGTAATTAAAACATGCTATTCTAACTAATTCCTACCTTAGAATTAGCCTTACCACATTATTTATCTCAAATTCATCATGTTTTGGTGTTCTTGGCTCGATGTCTCATAGCTTGCGCCTCGCTTCAAAACAAAAAGTTAGTTTTGCGACGAGGCGCGAGCTGTGAGACCACCTCACTTGGAAAATTTTGGCTCGTTCTTTTTAATCTTGTTAAATTCCAATTCACTTAATTGTTACTAGCTTAGCATAACTACAAAGGTGAGAAAAATTTTTCCCACTTTTCGAGGCTTGAGGATCCTATCAAGTTAGTACTACTGGGAACATGGTCAGTGCTTTGCTCTTGGTCTCCAAGAACATTGCTCTGATACCACCGCGGACGCCCCTACTGCATTATCATATTGCACTCACCGTATACAAACAGGAGTTCTTCCCCCACACCAGCTCCATGCTGATACAGGGCCCTCCACATATCACTGCACCCGTAACGAGTCTCAGTGGGGAGAGTGAAGGTGTCATTCTACCCCGTCTCCCTCAGGGCCTACCTAGCTGCGGAAGCGTAAACATACATGTCAGTAGCACATACATCAACATCCTGTGACCATCTCGAAGGATGGTCCCCTCATATCTGCATAGACAAAGATCAGCACATCACATAGGGGATCCTACCCAAGGCTCGCACTCAAAGGATGACCGACGGCTTGGGTCTCCGTGAGTTCGTTGCGCATGCAATTCATGGCAATGGATTTGGCTGGCATAAGAACATGGCATAGGGTTGTCCACTCCATCCGCCCCTCCCTGTGCACACTTTGCGAGTAGGCTGAAAAGTGTTGGGACCTGATCAGAGTCTCACGGATGCATAGCCAAGGGGCTATTCCCGGGTCTCATCCTCCCGGGCCGGATGGGGCAGGTAGGGATCACTCCCTCCCGAGAGATCTACATGCTAACTCAAGGTGACTAGAGGGCCACCGCCTGTATTCGACCGAACCCACCGGAAAGTGTACACCACTTCACGGGTAAATGAGCCCATGCCTTACCCGCACTCGGTGGTAAGCCATTAGACCTAGTCACAATGATCCCGGTGAGGCTTTACACACCGGGGGATCGCTCAAGAGTCGTGACATGAACCTCCTTTTAGCCGCCCTCGCCCCTTCACCCACAACCCTGTGGCTCTTTGTACACAGGCCTAATCTACAAGCAGCTAGAGAGGCTACTCTAGGAGCATCAACTACAAGCTTTAGGGCCTCTACCCCCTTCCCAATACAAGGAGTTCACGTAAATACATCATCCAAATATATCACGTAAGAACTAAAGAACTAGATCCAATCATAGAGTTAGGTTCTTTAGTTAGTGTCCGAGATCTAAGATCTAGATAACTACTATGGGCAATTTAATAGTCTAAACCTACCGATTCTATGACTAGAAGACGGTTTAAGCTATTAAATTGACCAAATACCTGATCCTTGAGTGGCTCCTCCCCGACCGAGTTCAACCATCCCGGCCGAGCTGATCAATTCAGTGGAAACCGATGGCGCAATTCGGCTTTGGGCAAATGCTCGGGGGGCGGTTTTGGCTCTGGGGCAGCCAAAACTGAGCTCTAAAACCCTAAGGATCTAAAAAAACTAGCAAGCTAGGGTTTTCCTACCCTAAATAGACATGGGGTTTAGGCTAGGGTTTCCAATTACCCAATTTGGCATGTGGGATAATTGGAAAGGCCCCACTTGCCTTTAGTGGCTAGGTGGCAAAATATGCCAACATGGAAAGGTGTGCCCTCATTAATGTGCACATGTGCACATTAATAATATATGAACACTCCTAGCAAGTTGCCCCCTAGGGCTACTTACCAGCTATCCGCTGGCGCATACGCCAATCGGGGTGGCGTGTAATGCCGCGTGGCGGCAAAGCACAATGTACGCCCCGGAGCGTATCTCGCGGTCGAACGTCCACGCCCCGTGATTCGCGGTTGCCTTGGGCCAGGGGCATAGACTACCTAAATGAATGCAAGCCCTGCTTGCTCCGAGCAACCACGGTTCTTCAAATCGAAGACTTTAAGCAGCAACCACGGTTCTTCTAAGCCTCTGCTTAGCTGCGATGCCAAATCCCAGGTATGAAGCCAACCTTGAAGTCGTTGAACAGACTCAAAGAAATTATATACATGATGGCATCATTCCGCAATTTTGGGGCATCGCATTTTGCATCCTGTTTTGGCGTTTGAAGCACCTCAGGCTCTAACCAAGAAGAGCTCCCACGGTTTGCTGCACTCTGGGTGATCCATGGCCGATCCGTGGTTTAGCTAAGCGAAGAAAGCTAAAGGGGACTGAATCTTAGCCCTCCGAGAGATGTCAAACAATCTAAACCGCCTGATCTAGGGCGAGATTCAAGACAGACATACACCAAAATTTTATAATATAGGAGGATGGTGCTTGCTCAAAATGTTTAGGAAATGGTGGATCATAGTGGTGTGAGAGTGCATATTCAAGAAGCACGTCCTACATAAATAAACATTTAGTAGGATAAATGACAACTTAAGATGCAAGTTGAGCAATTCATAATGCTTTCTTCAACCATGCACATGATCTAAGGAAATAGGATTGGATGGGACACTTGCAAATGGATTTGCATTTGCTTACAAATGGGTTCACGCTCATGCTTTACATAGACAATAAATTCTTTAAAACAACAAATTTTAAGCTTCAAAGGAATAAAATTTGTGAACACTGGTTAAAACTAGTTTTCCTTTTGATTAAACACCAACATCTCACCCTTCTATACTAAAAGACTTAGCATGCATAAGGGAAGCAACAAAACCTTGATGAACAAAGTTGAGAAGTGGTTACAATTCGATCTTGAAACGCAAATATGCAATTTATTGTGCTCCTTTTATGGTGCTTCAATCTTTGAGGATCGAGGAGTTCGAGGTTAGAGGAGAGCAAAAAATAAGAATACAAACATTTGTAGTGTTACTATCAAATAAGACTGCCTTGTCAACTACCTTATGTTTGGATGACTTCATATAGTCAATCTTCTTTTAAGGGTTACCAAAGAAATCTACATTTGCAAATCAAAGAATACATGTCTTTCACCGGCAAATGAAGTTTTCTCATAAATCGTTAAATGAATTGAATCCAACCATAAGAAAAGAAAAAAGAAAAGAATCATTCCTGAAATTTCTATAAGACTATATATTTGTATCAAAAGGTCTCACATAGTTATTACATATCAGAACAGGAATTGCTTCTGCACTAAGTATTCCAATAACCGATAAGACGAAGGGGCCGCCCTGTCGACACAAGCCCGAAAGTAGAATTCATAAGGTCTCTGTAGTTATATTTCTTAAATAATGCTTTGCCTTGCTTGCAATTCTGTGCAGGAGGAGGAAACCGTCTTCTAGTTAGTGCAATACAGACATTCCATTATTCAATTACCTAGAAGCAAAGGCGCTTCTCAGAGTATCGTCTTCGAATCCCAAACATTTAGCACCATAAAAACTCACATATCTAGTAAAAGGAAAGTGATTATTGCACAATTACCTCCTTTCCCCACAATATTGAACAACCTTTACATCATACAAGAGTTTTCTAAACTAGCAAGAAAAGTAAACAAGCTAATTTGCTTCAGCGTGCTTAGAGTGAGTGGTGGGTTTGTAAATTTGAACTGATCATTTCTGCATCTATCTCTATATATTAATTTGAGGCCTGCTATGCAATCTCTACTAGATAAAGGAGGGCAAAATTCAATATAAATTAGACAATTGGTTTAACCGATTTCTTTACGTTCCATGTTTTCATTTTTAGAGCACCAATATTTATTACCCACATTTTAGCTTTCTTTCTATATTGCGTATCTCTATTGATGATAGCTCTTATACAACTCATTTTTCAAGCAATGCACTTCATCTTTCATAAGTAACAACTTTGTCTTTATACCATGGCTCTAAAATGACGAACTTAGATTTGACTCGTGAACATTCACATTAACAGCGGGCAAACTTTTTAAATCCTATCACAAAAAATCCTACTGCTTCTTCAACATAGTTAGATTCGTGTTCCCCATCAAAAATTGTATGGCACACATAGAAGTATGCATATATATGCATTTCCTCCAATAAGCTAGTTTGACTAGAGATCACTAATTTCAACCAGAACAAACCTTCTTTACTTCGTAATTTGGCCAACAGTCCCAAATGTGCACAAACATGCTTAAGAATTATATGCTGACCTGCATTTCTAGCTATTCAATATAAAAATATCTTATTTGCTTTGAAGTTTAAGCAATACATTTACTTTATCTAGCACTATTCTTAGCGTAAAAGAGATGACTCTTGCTTTAGAAAATGCACCGATATTTTGCTCTCAACAAAGATTAGAAAATTGATTTAAGTTGAATTAGAAAAGAAGTCTCTTTCTTTGTAAGAGACCTAATTTGTTGTCAAACGATCTGATTCATGCTTCAAAAAATGTTTTGAATGCATGTACTATCAAATTATAAAGCCTTTGTTTCAGACGTAATGAGCTTATCCATATCAATTTGCATCTCCAAGGAATAAGAAGTTCTCGACAAGTTTTGATAGCCAAGACCATTTGAATATGAAAATTTGATTTGCTCCGACAAGGATAGCTTCTGAAAAAGTTCCTTTGAATTCAAAGACCTCTATATAATTAAGGCTTTAACTGACTAAATTTTCTATTTAAATAGGTTCTATCATAATTTAGAATTTATGTAAGATTAGTGCTATAAAACATGGCAGGGACTCGATTCTTATAAGTTCTATTTGTTGAAGCTAAATACTACATCTTTTATAGACCGAACTTTCAAATTGCAAGCGCAATATTGATGTCCTGATGCAATGCATCAGTTTTATGCATCCATATTTAATAATTACTTTAGCTAGATGTCTCAATGCACCGTAGAAAGGAAGTACCAAGAAGGCCAAAAGAAGCTCAAATCATGACAACTAGCTTAATATTAGAGTTTTAATAATTTCCATCATAAATAACTATATTTGCTAATATCACATTTGGTAACAAATGATGTGACAAACAACATACCAGAGAAGCCTATTCATCCTATGAAATTCACAAAAGTAAAGCTTAAAGCTCTTCAATTATACATTTTCAACATTCATAGACTTATGTAATATATCTTTTTGCCTAAATCTTGCACAAGCTTTGAGATATTTTTCTCTTCTACATGTTCAACTCTATTTCTCTTATTTCTCTATTTTATTCTATTCTTATAAAAGCTTTGAGATATTTCTCTTCTACATGTTCAACTTTATTTCTTTTTCTACAAGCTTTGAGATATTTCTCATCTACCATATTTCTCTTCTACTCCTATATTTTAGTGTAGCCAAAATAGGTTTAGCTAAACTACCTTCAAATTGGGGCTAGAAGTTTCTAACACTTGGCTAAACTAAATGATTTTTCTCCATCACAGTTTCTTGCTTTTGACTAAACTTTCACAAAATGGAAAGGCAAATATTAGTCATCACGCTATAATAATTTAAAAAAATCCAAGCATTTTGGCAAAGACATTGAATTTATTGTAAATACATAAGTCAAGACACAAACATACATGAACATGTTCAAAAACCTAAAAAAAAAGGGACTACATTGTTCCTTATTCGCTAATGCTTCAACTTTGTACTTGGAACAAGAAAGAAAGTGGAAAAAAAAAGGAAAATATATAAACCCTATTTGAAATTTCTTAAAGTTAGTACATACATTGGTGTTAAATTTCGAGCTAACCTATCCATTTTTCCAAGCCCACTCTATCTTAGGTTTAGCTAATCGATGTCTTGATGGATATGTCTGGAGGTAAAGGTTTGGCTATTCAACCTAAACACTTACTTGGGCGTCAAAAAAATTGGGCTAAAATTTTCTTTTTTTTGGGCATTTTTTCCATTTACTTTAGCCATTTTTCTTGGCAAAACTGCTATAAAATAGCCATTTGGCTAACCTTAGCCATTATTTTATTCCATGCTTCTACATGTTGAACTCGATTCGAAGAAACAAACAATTTGAAGAATGAAGCTATATCTTATATTATAAATTATACCGTATATCAGTTGTGAATGGTGCCCGATATCGGACGGTTGAAGATTTGATCGACCAATGGTGAAGATGATGCATGCATGTCTTCAACCAAATTTCATCTTGACCATTGCTTCAATACGATGCGCTCAAACTGACAGTCAAAGGGCGAAAGGTGAAAGGTAAAAAGGGAAAATAAAGGGGACAAGCAAAAGGGAAGGGGAAATGAAAAAATAGCAAAAGGAAAAGGAGAAAGGGAAATAGGAAAAAAAATTAAGAAATGGAAAAGGAAAAATTTGAAAAAAGAAAACGTGAAACGAAAAAAAAAAGGAACAAAAAAAGTTGAAGGGAAAATGGGAAAGGGAAGAATAGAATAGAATAGATTTTTTAACGTCCACGAAGACCAAGAGGCCATGGGACCCATACAATGGCCTAGTACAACCATCACTACTAAGATTAAAAAACCCCTGCCTCAAAAGTTTTTCAAGGGAAAAGCCTTTGCAGTAATGATGATACTAGACAAGCAAGAAGAAAATATAAGTAGGCGATAACTAATGAGGGCACAATAATTGAAGACACTCATCCATAACCTCAAGTATGCATAATGCTAAGTTACGCATAGATGGGGCTCTGAGAAGTTGGGGAAGCGTCGAATGGAATGCTAGTCAAATAACGGTTCCTGACCATCTCAAAAGCAGGACATCTTAACAGAGTATGGCTTTCATCTTCAACAACCTGTAAGCGGCAACATGCATATAATCTCGCCTCTCGTAGCAATTGTGGCCGCTCCCATCTACCTGTCTCAATCCGTAGTTTGTGGGACCCTGTGCGAATTGATGCAATAGCTACAAGCTTTTTCTTGGACAAGGAAGCGAGCAAATAAGCTTGTGGTCTTGGTGCCAAAGTGGAATTTATATGTGCATGATGATGACCAGTTTTAACTTGGGCTAAGGTAACTTCATCCCACATCTTCTGAGTAAAACGACCATCAGGATATTGTTACAAAAGCTCAGGGTCAGAACTAGCAAGCACCATGCAATGTTCCGGTTGCACAGACCAATGGGCAAACCATGCATTACAATTCTCTTTCCAACATCATTTCAAGCGCTAGAAAGATTCATCCGTGGTAAGCGCGAGAAGAGGGTACCTATCATCATCCATGTGATGCACTTTGCTGATATAGTGGAGATGGGCTTCATGACAAAATATTGAAGAGGCCAAAAACTTGTCTCCTACAAAAGAATAGCATAATGCACCGTAGTTTTGACTCCGAGGCTGTAAGTGAGAAAGGACTTTTGCACTCATTCTAAGCTCTTCTAAGCACTAGTACTAATCGCCGAAATTCCCTCATTCCGATAGTAAAAAGGGGAAGTGGAAAAAGGAAAAGAAAAGGGGCGGAGGAAAAAAGAGAAGAGGGAAAAAGAGGAATTAAGGTAAAGAAAAAAAAAAAGGAAAGAAGGAAAAAATAAAAAACATAAATGTAAGGAAAAAGAAGGAAAAACAATAATGGAAAAAAAAAAAAAAAATAAGGAAAAAAAGGGGGGGGCAAAGGGAAAAAAAGGAAAGAAGTGGAAAAAGGGAAGGAAAAAAAAAAAAGAGAGAAGGAAATGTAAAGAAAGGGAAAAATGAAAAGAAAAACAGGAAAGGAGAAAAAGAGGGAGGAAAAAAAAAGGGATGAATCTGCACAAATCTCTTATAGACCAGCAAAAAAAAGGAAGAAGGAAGAAGAAAGAAGAAAGAAGAGAAAAAAAAAAAAAGGAAAAAAAAAAAAAAGAAAAAGAAAAGAAGCAGAAGGAAAAAAAGGAGAAAAGCTAAAAAGGGAACAAGAAAAAGTGGAAAAGTGAAAAAGGAAAAAAAGGGGGGGGGAGGGGGAGGAGAAAAAGATAAAAAGAAAAAGGAAAAAGAAAATAAAAGAGAAAAAAAAAAGTTAAAAAAAAACTAAGGGAAAGTGGAGGAAAGAAAAAGGAAAAGAGAAAAAAAGGGGAAAATAAAAATGCAAAAGGGAAAAACTAGTCAAAAGCACGTTTGGTTACTTCATACAGAAATTACATGTTTTGATAATGTTCTTTTACCTTTGTAATTTGTAATAAAGTTTCCCATATAAATACCATCAAAAGCAAATTAAGTTCTAGTTATAAAATAAAAATGTAGTTTCCATCTTCCAAATCCTTGGCAAAGATATTGCAATCTCCTCAAACATGGACTCTCTAGTATAATCTAACAATACTTTGCAAGAAATCATTTGAAATTCCATCCTCTAAGAAATCATGATTATGTTGCAATAATATATTAGGCTTCTCATTCATCTCAGTAGTTTTTCTATAATGGTATAGTGGGTAGGTGCACATCGCAGTCTACCCAAAAAATGAAAAACATAGGGAATATCCAGTCATAACACCTGGACCCTAGGCTTCTCATCATTCATCTCAAAGAGTTTTTCTATAATGGTATAGTGGGTAGGTGCACATCGCAAGCTACCCAAAAATGAAAAACATAGGGAATATCCAAATCATAACACCGACCCCAAATAAAATTGTGTGCTACGACATTGGCTAGTGTACCGCCGAGAGCTTATCGCGGATTAAAACCCCGCCCTTTCGGGTTTCGAGGAAAAAGCCTAGCGATAAAATCTCGGCAAGGGGCTTGACAATGCAAGGCTACTAAACGCTCCCACAAAAAACCCACGCTCCACAGAGAATATCGAAGTCGCTCATCGCCCTGGACCTGCAAATCACCAACAAAAGAACCAATAGAGAAAAAACAACATTTACACCTCGAAAGAGCGAGGGGGTGGTCACGCATGCCATGCGACACAAAAACAACATTTACAATAATATATACATTAAGGGAAAGCGGGGAGTCTAGGGAACTGCTGAGAGAGGAGAAAACGCCGATGAGAAGTCGATGAAGAACCTGCAAGAAATAGCGATCCCCAAACGAACTAGAGCCCCAGAAAATGCATGCAATGCATGCATGTATGGGAGAATGCATGCTCGCCTCTTCGAGAATACCGATCCGATGGCTCGGATCGATGGCATTATCGGTTGCAATATTATATGACGATTATGTTGAATTGATTATATTTCTGAATGTCATACTTGATATTAGAGCGAGGTATAAGTACCCATACCCACGGCATGATTATTAGAGAAGTTTGTTGAGTCACATTGGCAAAAATAGCTAGGCATATGACAATGACGTGAACATGTTTATTGGCCATTTGGAACAAAGTCCACCCTTTCAAGATTATAAAATGCTTTGTTGCAAAAGACTATGCTCAGCAAACAGATATTGCATAATAAGTAATAGAGAAAATAAGACAAATGATACAGTGTTATTCCATGAGCAAATGACAAGACGAACAAACCAATTTAGGGAAATAAGCATGTCGCACGGATAACAAGTTAGACAATGTATCCTATTGTGCAGATAATGATTGTGCAGATAACTCCCCCAGCTTTTGCCAATTCTATCAGCTGCTTCTCCTGATTACCTTTGCAAAATATAAATCAAACATAGTATGATGATGGTCATCATGAAGAACAAAGGAGCCTAATACCTGGTATATCCGTATATTCCCCAATTTATCACATGGCAATTAAACTTTTGTGAAGAGCTCAACGTCTATAAGAGCCTTTGTCTTCGAATTTTAAAAATGAGGACGGAGAAGCCATTTTTGTAGGTTGAGTTCTACAAGCTTCTTCTACTAGGCAGTCTGTACAACTGGAAAATGCAGAATTAAATGCACCTCTTTCTGGGAAATCCAGTTTAAAGAAGGATTTTTTCAAAGAATTTGGCTTACTTGATGAAAATGTACATATTATTGTGCACTCTGGTAGTAGAACAACATGTGAAGCATATGTTGAATTTTGTGGACCCTTAGAATCAAAGGCTGCCATGAGTAAGCAAGATGAAACTCACGCAGTCGGTATGTGGATCTGTTTCCTTTGAGATGTGGATCAGGTGCAAAGATGTACTTCAGTTAAAATTTTAATTAACATTTTAAAATTAAGCCTGGCCATTTCGTGCATTGGTTGTAATTGTGGATAGGTTTTGGAAAAAATAAAAAGAAGCTTCATACGAAAATGAGAAAATCCAAATAGAGCATGCTTGGAACGCCATAGATTTATAGAGAGAGAGAAACACAAAAAGGTTTGTAATTCTCTTAAAAGCTTAAAATTCATAACTTCGTATAAAATTCAAGCATTTTATACGCAGAAAACAAAAATTTAAAAACTTTGTTTTGGTATGTTATGGGATATGTATTGTTTATATCTTTGTTTTGGTGTGTTATGAGTTTTTGAGAACATATGTCGAAGAACATCTTCAACCAACCAGGATAAATTGGCCAAAACATTGCTTTCCTAGCTCTAGCTTGTCAAGTACTTTGCATGAACTAAGCAAACACAAATGTCATCCCGAATATTAGATTCTAGCATATCTAGCTTCATGAAGGCAGCTTGCATGGGACAAAAGATCAACTAGACATGCATGGTGACAAATACTAGGAGTAATATGATTGTCTAACATACTTCATTCACTAGTCCTGCGTGACTGCACGCAACAAGCACGCTCAAAGAATGTCTTGTCTGGCATTATTCCTCTCTGTTGCATCTCTTGAAAGCATTCCAAAACATGTCATGCTGGGCATATGCTGTAAATTTGGCAAATTTTCATAGACTTTCATTGCTTCTTCTAGACCCCCACATCAACAAAGGCACTTCCAATAATCTGTGACTGAACTCCACTTTCCCTAAACTGAACATGAATTAGCCTGCATTGCACTTTGGCCCCTAGGCTGGCACAAGACTTGAAAGCGTGCATCCAATAAGTTGTCAAAGATGATGCGGCCTTCATTTAGGCTCCCGCATTTAACATACATATCGATTAGGCTACTTCCTAGGAGATCGTCTGATAAGTTAGCATCTTTGATTAGTTGCAAATGGAATAACCTGCCATACTCTATAGCTCTTGCGTTGGAGCATACTTTCAAAATGGCTACAGTACGGCTGTATCAAAAATGTGATATTCGTTGGCTTGATGCCTTCATGTCGCATCTCCTCAAATATTTCCAACACAACGAAACTTTCATTAAGCTACGTGTATCCTATAATTATTGCACTTCAAGATACAACACCTTGATCTAGCAGGAGCTTTCTCTACCCACATTTTTGCATATAGATCAAGAAGTATATTACCCCAATATTCAAGGGTCTACGTCAATAATTCCATCATGAATTATCCTGCTATGCTCAATAGCTCATGTCCCAACATGGGCTTTTAAGCATAGAACAATACAGTATCAGTTGCATTTATTCTTTCTTTTTGCATCTTAACAAAGAACTCTAGGGCAAGGATGTATATTATACACCATGCTTAATACTTCCATTGTCGACTTTGCCCATATTGCATTATCCTGCAATTATTGCACCCCATGAGTACACATCCTAATTGGGCAAATTTTCATAGACTTTCCTTGCTTCTTCTAGACCCCCACATCAACAAGGGCGCTTCCAATAATTTGTGATTGAATTCCACTTTCTCTAAACTGAACATGAATTAGCCTGCCTTGCCCTCTGGCCGCTAGGCTGGCACAAGACTTGAAAGCGTGCATCCAATAAGTTGTCAAAGATGCTGCGACCTTAGTTTAGGCTACAAATCGATTAGTCTACTTCCTAGGAGATTATCTGATGAGTTAGCATCTTTGATTAGTTGCAAATGGAATAACCTGCCTTCCTCTATAGCTCTGGTGCTGGAGCATGCTTTCAAAATGGCTACAAATGTGAGGCTGTTTCAAAAATCTGATATTATTTGGCTTGATGCCTTCCCATTGCATCTCCTTAAATATTTCCAATGCAACGAAACTTCCATTAAGTTGCATGTATCCTGTAATTATTGCACCCAAGGTACAGCATCCCGACCCGATCTAGCAGTTTTCAGGATGATCTATCAGGATGCCAGTGCAAGCATTCAAAATGCTCAAGAATATGACTCTATATGGTTTTAAACCTTCCTGTCACATTACCTCAAAAAGCTTTACAGCCAAGATCCAGAGATCAGTGCACCCCATGACACCACAGTTCTATCAGGCAGCTTGTCAAATAAGTTAAATGCCTCTCCCACACTGTTACACTTGACATACGTATCTAGCAAGGTATTCCCCAAGGTACCATCCGCATGCAATTCACTTTTATATATCTGCTCATGCGCAAGGCAGACTTTAAGAAGAAATGAAGTTGTAGCACATGCTTTGAGAACGACAGCATGATGTGATATAACTCAAGGGCAAAGTCGCCATGCCCAAGCTTGGCATTTGCTTGGATGACTGCAATCCCAAGTGTGTGCACTTGGTCTTGCAATTTTATTAAATGCCTCATTTGACTCAATTAATTTTCATGATAGGTAAACAATCTAATGAGATCATCAGCTAAGATGGCCATTCGGCTGGGACTAAGATGATCATTAGCTAAGATTGACCATATGGGGCTGCAGACGCCTACTGAATCCCAGGTCCTTTTTGCTGATATATAGAAACATTTTTGCCGATACATTCTTGCATTATTTCTGTGATCCGGGTCGCTAGACAATGTTAACTCGGAAGCTGATGCTGATGTTAATGCTGACGATGGGACCTGGGGAACATAGCTCCATGAGAATATCTCCAAGGAACCCTACCATTACAATTTGTCGCCGAGACTGCCACAACAACCACCTAACTCAATTCGCCAAGCCGGGCATAACTTCCCAACCGCACCCCTGAATAGCTGGAATTTCCACAGCTGAAATTTCCAAACTAAGGCTCTCCTCGTGCACAAAAATCTAACGATTCTAAGGCTCTCCTCGTGCACAAAAATCTTAGCTGGCTACAACATCGATAACCTTAAATTACTTCAAAGTCTTAACCTGTGTTTGTGCAAACATGCGAAGAAAAAAGGAAAGGAGGAAACGAAAAAAAAGAACGGGTGAAAAAAAGAAAAAAAATGGGAGGGGAATTTGCACAAACCTCTTCTAGCCTAGCAACCCTGGGCTTCGTTTCTAGTTCATCATACGAAATTGTAAAAATAAAGCTCTTCAATTGTATGCTATATAACAACATCGATGTGTCTCAAAGAGAATATTATGATGCAGCCAAATTTAGATTTGACTTCCGAGATCCATAGTGCACTGGCAGTGCAAGCGCTAAATTCTTGTATATCAATTTATTTTATCAATCATTCAAGCATATCGAAAAAAAATTTAAAGATACACCATGAGAAATTTGTCAACAAATTCTAGTGGAGATGCACACTCTTCTACTTGAAACAAACTCTTTCCCCACTTTGGCACCAGGGCCCCAAGCTTATTTGCTTATTTGCTTATTTGCTTATTTGCTTGCTTCATTGTCCAGGAACAAGCTTGTAGCTATTGCATCAATTCGCACGGGGTCCCACAGGCTACGGATTGAGACAGGTAGATGGGAGCGGCCGCAATTGCCGCGAGAAGCGAGACTATGTGCCTGTTGCCAGTTACAGGTTATTGAAGATGAAAGCCATACTCTTCTGAGTTGCCCTGCTTTTGAGATAGTCCGGAATCATTTTTCGACCTTAGCATTCCATTCCACGCTTCCACAACTTCTCAGCGCACCATCTGTGCATGACTTGGCATTATACATACTTGAGGTTCTAGATAAACGTCTGCAATTACTGAGCCCTCAGTAGTCATTATCTAAGCTTGTCTAGTATCATCATTACTGCAAAGGTTTTTCCCTTGAAAACCTTTCGAGGCAGGGGTTTTTTAATCCTAGTAGTAATGATTGTACTAGCCCATTGTATGGGTCCCATGACCTATTGGTCTTCGTGGACGTTAAAAAAACTATTCTATTCTATTCTATTCTATTCTTGCCTTTTTGGGATTGTCCACCTCTAGGGGCAACCTAGACATTGCAACTCCTACTGATCTGCCATGCCCTTTAAACTAATATCCTAGCTCGAACTGTACGATGACATTGACAATGATGTGCATAGTATGAAACTAGCAAAGAGTAATAATAGATAAGAAAGTGGTTTACAGGAATTTGTTGAAGCATAGCATACATAATGACAAGGAACACGATACCTGGATCCAGCAGCTCCGCCTTGAATCTGGTCAGCAACCTGGAGGCGAGCGGCAAGTCGCTCCTCTGAGGCCAAGCGTTGAGCGGATAGCCTGCTGCTTTTCAGAAACATGGGCACGCTCTTCCTCGGCAGTGCGGTGAACGTTTTGGCGGGCATCCTTATGAAGGGGATGCATTAGGGGTGGCCACATGATCATTTTTCTGCCTTCAACGGCAGATTTTGAGGCAAAAACGGAAGTGGAGGCCTCCATCTTGAAGTCGGAGGCCAGTTTTCAATCTTCCATTCTTGCAGGGGAGCATCCACAAAAATTAGTGCAATCTGCTGGTTCCCCTCTCTTCTGAAGCTCTTCCCCCTTTATTCTGCCACTCTTCACCTCTCTGGTATCCGCTCTCGTATGAAATTGAGATACGGAGGTGGAGGCAGCAAATATTGCATGTGGCCACCCCTATTGCTTTTTGCATTGTTTCTTTGGCAGAGGCCAAGCCACGATCCACTAATTAGTTAGCACCACTGCATCCTCCTTGGCATTTGCCCGAGCCTCCCTCTTTGCTGCTTCCATTGTATCCTCCGATGCCATTGCCAAACAACCCATACCATTCTCCTCTAAGTAACCACGTGCCAACTTCTCTCAAGCTAACCATTGTCTTTCTTTTTTTATTCACCCATTATCACCTGCTTTTACTTCTCCTTGTTAAGTAAAACACCAATTGCAATAGCATGGCATACATTTACAACAACATAATGCTTAGCTTAAAGCAAATTTGAATGTGCGGACCTCATCGCAAACCGATATGCAATGAATCAGTACATCATTGTCATTTATGAAGTTAAGACGATGTGATGATTTGGGACAATGCCTAAATGAAAATAATCAAAATAAGCAAATGTAAAGCAGTTGAAATTGGCTATAGACATAAGAACTTTACCTTGCCACAATGCAAATCCAATCTAGTTGTGCATGAAAAACTTGCCAATCAAATGCACTCAAATAACCATACAAACATAAAGCAACCCAACTTAAAATGAACCTGCGGGTATGTAATAGTAGGCCTTAATCCAGTAGCTTGCAGAAACTATCATGCTAGAGCTTTGCTAGTAGAAGCAACCGTGACCATGAACAAAGACAAAACATGAATTGTGAACACCAGAAGAAAAAAGAATAGAGACGTCTTGAATGAAGAACTGTGAGGCCTTAAAACCCACCATTTCAGCCCGTTGGTTGCACCATTGCTATAGTTACCCTTTCCATTCTGGCTCCCTGGTTGCACCATTACCATTGTCATGGTTATCCTTTCCATTGCGGCTCCCTAGTTGCACCATTGCATAGCTTTTTTTTTTTTTAATAGTAAAATAAGACTTGTCTTTTAATCAAGATCTTCTCTTCTAGAGGCAATTAACTACCTTTATCCAATATACAGGAGTCCCTATCATTGCACAAGGGTAATGTGCACCAGAACTTTATTTCAGTCTATTGTTAAGTGATACACAATGGAAGTGCAAATATTACATGAAGACATGTACAAGGTCTCCTTGCTTAGTGGTGTGGAGTACAAGATATGGGGACTACTCTATATTTGTCTTCCAGATAGTAAATGAGTTTCAACGTTGAGATAAATTCTATTATGCATGCAACTTTTGGGTGCATGAAAGGTACCTCGACGTGTGGAAGTCATCGAAGTGTGCAAGGGACAGATGCAATGGACTTTGAATTGTAATTGTTTCTGTGCACTTTCAATGTGTCAAGCTTGTAGTAAAAGGGTGCCCGATGATCCTGAACATTATCCGAAAGAGACAGACATTGATGCATGTGTGATTTGATGTGATTCAGTACTATTTTTTTTGTAACCTAAAAATCCTTCTTGATAAGGTAGAACCTGACAACGCAACCCTTTGGGGTCATCTCCAAGTTTAAAAGCTCTTGATGCAAAGTCATAACATCCATCTTCTGTCCATTCTCTATGTGTTAGTAGTTGTGTCTTAAATTGATAAATCAATAAATAATGGTTAAGGTAGGGGGTGAGGGAAAGTGGCAAATGGTAATTATGAGAAAATAAAGGATGGATGTATCTGCTCTTATTATTAAGAATAAGTTCACATATTCTGTGCACATTTTATGTTGGTAGAAGAGCAAACTAAATGTGTGTGAATAGGAAAGGTTAAATGCTTGAATGCCTATAAGAAAGAATAAAATTACTGTAGGATGTTTAAAAGCAACCACTGTAGTGAGAAGAAACCCTCCCAATATTTATATACAAAGACAATGACTATTAATTAATCTTTGAAGGTCAAAGATTCCTTCTGAGATGTTATGCAAATCGTCAATCATCAACAAAATACAAACTTAATGAAATATTGAACATAAGAATCTGTTAACAAACACCATGGTGTTTTGTAAAGAGCTTGGCTCATTAACAGGCACGTAATTTACATTTCCTTATTGATGCTTACGGAGAATATTCTAATTGATCATTACATGAGAAATACACATTATGTATGAGGAGTTTATACTAAATTCATGTCATAAAACCAAAGGGCATCATTTCTATGAGGGTTTCTGGAAGGAAGCAGAAGGAGCAATTTTTGGGCAGTTTTGTTGGCCGAAATTTGGAACATCATATCTCGGCAACCCGAGATCCAATTCCGGTAATTCTTACTTTTTTAAAAAGATTTTGAAATCAGCTTTCCAGATTAGATCTGATAAGGCCAAAATTCATCCGTACGAGGGAGATATGGCAGAAAGAGTGAAGCGGCATCAGAATTGACTGCACCATTGTATCTCTTTGTGCAGCTTTCTTCTTGGAGCTAGGAGCTGAAAGGAGGGGATATTTTGAGAAGAAAACAGGTACAAGGAGTCAAAGGATCATCATTGAAGTGGTTCTCAGGTGGGTGGTTTGCCGCTTACACCAGGGGAAGCTTAGATTGCTTAGATTGTTCTTGTTGAAAGAGAATCATAATTTAATGACTTAAATTAAGAGTATAAAGGAATTGATCCTGAATGTGATAATGTGGGATTGAATGTCTTTTGCCACATTGGTATATAAGAAGAAGTAAGAACTAAGCTAAGCTTATTGTAAGAAGTCTGGGAATAGTCCTTAGAATTGTAGATAGTAGGGCAGACCTTGTATATAGTAAACGGGATCTTGGCAACAACAATATAGAGATTGTTCTGCTTGGAGAAGCCAGAACTCAATTAGAACCTTGAGATCATGTAGCTTATGGGGGCTGCATGGAGGTTCTAACAAGGGCACGAAAGGCGCCATCGGCTCCATGAGACAACCATGCACATGATCTAAGGAAATAGGATTGGATGGGACACTTGCAAATGGATTTGCATTTGCTTACAAATGGGTTCACGCTCATGCTTTACATAGACAATAAATTCTTTAAAACAACAAATTTTAAGCTTCAAAGGAATAAAATTTGTGAACACTGGTTAAAACTAGTTTTCCTTTTGATTAAACACCAACATCTCACCCTTCTATACTAAAAGACTTAGCATGCATAAGGGAAGCAACAAAACCTTGATGAACAAAGTTGAGAAGTGGTTACAATTCGATCTTGAAACGCAAATATGCAATTTATTGTGCTCCTTTTATGGTGCTTCAATCTTTGAGGATCGAGGAGTTCGAGGTTAGAGGAGAGCAAAAAATAAGAATACAAACATTTGTAGTGTTACTATCAAATAAGACTGCCTTGTCAACTACCTTATGTTTGGATGACTTCATATAGTCAATCTTCTTTTAAGGGTTACCAAAGAAATCTACATTTGCAAATCAAAGAATACATGTCTTTCACCGGCAAATGAAGTTTTCTCATAAATCGTTAAATGAATTGAATCCAACCATAAGAAAAGAAAAAAGAAAAGAATCATTCCTGAAATTTCTATAAGACTATATATTTGTATCAAAAGGTCTCACATAGTTATTACATATCGTAAGCGTGAATTGCTTACGCACTAAGTATTCCAATAACCGATAAGACGAAAGGGGCATACAATAGAGCACACAAGCCCGAAAGTAGAATTCATAAGGTCTCTGTAGTTATATTTCTTAAATAATGCTTTGCCTTGCTTGCAATTCTGTGCAGGAGGAGGAAACCGTCTTCTAGTTAGTGCAATACAGACATTCCATTATTCAATTACCTAGAAGCAAAGGCGCTTCTCAGAGTATCGTCTTCGAATCCCAAACATTTAGCACCATAAAAACTCACATATCTAGTAAAAGGAAAGTGATTATTGCACAATTACCTCCTTTCCCCACAATATTGAACAACCTTTACATCATACAAGAGTTTTCTAAACTAGCAAGAAAAGTAAACAAGCTAATTTGCTTCAGCGTGCTTAGAGTGAGTGGTGGGTTTGTAAATTTGAACTGATCATTTCTGCATCTATCTCTATATATTAATTTGAGGCCTGCTATGCAATCTCTACTAGATAAAGGAGGGCAAAATTCAATATAAATTAGACAATTGGTTTAACCGATTTCTTTACGTTCCATGTTTTCATTTTTAGAGCACCAATATTTATTACCCACATTTTAGCTTTCTTTCTATATTGCGTATCTCTATTGATGATAGCTCTTATACAACTCATTTTTCAAGCAATGCACTTCATCTTTCATAAGTAACAACTTTGTCTTTATACCATGGCTCTAAAATGACGAACTTAGATTTGACTCGTGAACATTCACATTAACAGCGGGCAAACTTTTTAAATCCTATCACAAAAAATCCTACTGCTTCTTCAACATAGTTAGATTCAGGTTCCCCCATCAAAAATTCGTATGGCACACATAGAAGTATGCATATATATGCATTTCCTCCAATAAGCTAGTTTGACTAGAGATCACTAATTTCAACCAGAACAAACCTTCTTTACTTCGTAATTTGGCCAACAGTCCCAAATGTGCACAAACATGCTTAAGAATTATATGCTGACCTGCATTTCTAGCTATTCAATATAAAAAATATCTTATTTGCTTTGAAGTTTAAGCAATACATTTACTTTATCTAGCACTATTCTTAGCAGAAAGAGATGACTCTTGCTTTAGAAAATGCACTGATATTTTGCTCTCAACAAAGATTAGAAAATTGATTTAAGTTGAATTAGAAAAGAAGTCTCTTTCTTTTGTAAGAGACGAATTTGTTGTCAAACGATCTGGATTCATGCTTCAAAAATGTTTTGAATGCATGTACTATCAAATTATAAAGCCTTTGTTTCAGACGTAATGAGCTTATCCATATCAATTTGCATCTCCAAGGAATAAGAAGTTCTCGACAAGTTTTGATAGCCAAGACCATTTGAATATGAAAATTTGATTTGCTCCGACAAGGATAGCTTCTGAAAAAGTTCCTTTGAATTCAAAGACCTCTATATAATTAAGGCTTTAACTGACTAAATTTTCTATTTAAATAGGTTCTATCATAATTTAGAATTTATGTAAGATTAGTGCTATAAAACATGGCAGGGACTCGATTCTTATAAGTTCTATTTGTTGAAGCTAAATACTACATCTTTTATAGACCGAACTTTCAAATTGCAAAGCGCAATATTGATGTCCCGATGCAATGCATCAGTTTATGCATCTATATTTAATAATTACTTTAGCTAGATGTCTCAATGCACCGTAGAAAGGAAGTACCAAGAAGGCCAAAAGAAGCTCAAATCATGACAACTAGCTTAATATTAGAGTTTTAATAATTTCCATCATAAATAACTATATTTGCTAATATCACATTTGGTAACAAATGATGTGACAAACAACATACCAGAGAAGCCTATTCATCCTATGAAATTCACAAAAGTAAAGCTTAAAGCTCTTCAATTATACATTTTCAACATTCATAGACTTATGTAATATATCTTTTTGCCTAAATCTTGCACAAGCTTTGAGATATTTTTCTCTTCTACATGTTCAACTCTATTTCTCTTATTTCTCTATTTTATTCTATTCTTATAAAAGCTTTGAGATATTTCTCTTCTACATGTTCAACTTTATTTCTTTTTCTACAAGCTTTGAGATATTTCTCATCTACCATATTTCTCTTCTACATGTTGAACTCGATTCGAAGAAACAAACAATTTGAAGAATGAAGCTATATCTTATATTATAAATTATACCGTATATCAGTTGTGAATGGTGCCCGATATCGGACGGTTGAAGATTTGATCGACCAATGGTGAAGATGATGCATGCATGTCTTCAACCAAATTTCATCTTGACCATTGCTTCAATACGATTAATTTATCAAACCGATAAATAAAGGGCTTAAAGGTGAAAGGTAAAAAGGGAAAATAAAGGGACAAGCAAAAAGGGAAGGGGAAATGAAAAAATAGCAAAAGGAAAAGGAGAAAGGGAAATAGGAAAAAAAATTAAGAAATGGAAAAGGAAAAATTTGAAAAAAGAAAACGTGAAACGAAAAAAAAAGGAACAAAAAAAGCTGAAGGGAAAATGGGAAAGGGAAGAATAGAATAGAATAGATTTTTTAACGTCCACGAAGACCAAGAGGCCATGGGACCCATACAATGGCCTAGTACAACCATCACTACTAAGATTAAAAAACCCCTGCCTCAAAAGTTTTTCAAGGGAAAAGCCTTTGCAGTAATGATGATACTAGACAAGCAAGAAGAAAATATAAGTAGGCGATAACTAATGAGGGCACAATAATTGAAGACACTCATCCATAACCTCAAGTATGCATAATGCTAAGTTACGCATAGATGGGGCTCTGAGAAGTTGGGGAAGCGTCGAATGGAATGCTAGTCAAATAACGGTTCCTGACCATCTCAAAAGCAGGACATCTTAACAGAGTATGGCTTTCATCTTCAACAACCTGTAAGCGGCAACATGCATATAATCTCTCTCGTAGCAATTGTGGCGCCCCCATCTACCTGTCTCAATCCGTAGTTTGTGGGACCCTGTGCGAATTGATGCAATAGCTACAAGCTTTTTCTTGGACAAGGAAGCGAGCAAATAAGCTTGTGGTCTTGGTGCCAAAGTGGAATTTATATGTGCATGATGATGACCAGTTTTAACTTGGGCTAAGGTAACTTCATCCCACATCTTCTGAGTAAAACGACCATCAGGATATTGTTACAAAAGCTCAGGGTCAGAACTAGCAAGCACCATGCAATGTTCCGGTTGCACAGACCAATGGGCAAACCATGCATTACAATTCTCTTTCCAACATCATTTCAAGCGCTAGAAAGATTCATCCGTGGTAAGCGCGAGAAGAGGGTACCTATCATCATCCATGTGATGCACTTTGCTGATATAGTGGAGATGGGCTTCATGACAAAATATTGAAGAGGCCAAAAACTTGTCTCCTACAAAAGAATAGCATAATGCACCGTAGTTTTGACTCCGAGGCTGTAAGTGAGAAAGGACTTTTGCACTCATTCTAAGCTCTTCTAAGCACTAGTACTAATCGCCGAAATTCCCTCATTCCGATAGTAAAAAGGGGAAGTGGAAAAAGGAAAAGAAAAGGGGCGGAGGAAAAAAGAGAAGAGGGAAAAAGAGGAATTAAGGTAAAGAAAAAAAAAAAGGAAAGAAGGAAAAAATAAAAAACATAAATGTAAGGAAAAAGAAGGAAAAAACAATAATGGAAAAAAAAAAAAGGAAAATAAGGAAAAAAAGGGGGGGGCAAAGGGAAAAAAGGAAAGAAGTGGAAAAAGGGAAGGAAAAAAAAGAGAGAAGGAACAGAAAGAAAGGGAAAAATGAAAAGAAAAACAGGAAAGGAGAAAAAGAGGGAGGAAAAAAAGGGATGAATCTGCACAAATCTCTTATAGACCAGCAAAAAAAGAAGGAAGAAGGAAGAAGAAAGAAGAAAGAAGAGAAAAAAAGGAAAAAGGAAAAAAAAGAAAAAAGAAAAAGAAAATAAGCAGAAGGAAAAAAAGGAGAAAAGCTAAAAAGGGAACAAGAAAAAGTGGAAAAGTGAAAAAGGAAAAAAAGGGGGGGGGGGGGGAGGAGAAAAGATAAAAAGAAAAAGGAAAAAGAAAATAAAAGAGAAAAAGTTAAAAAAAGAACGAAGGGAAAGTGGAGGAAAGAAAAAGGAAAAGAGAAAAAAAGGGGAAAATAAAAATGCAAAAGGGAAAAACTAGTCAAAAGCACGTTTGATTACTTCATACAGAAATTACATGTTTTGATAATGTTCTTTTACCTTTGTAATTTGTAATAAAGTTTCCCATATAAATACCATCAAAAGCAGCGCTAAGTTCTAGTTATAAAATAAAAAATGTAGTTTCCATCTTCCAAATCCTTGGCAAAGATATTGCAATCTCCTGAAACATGGACTCTCTAGTATAACGGAACAATACTTTGCAGTAAATCATTTGAAATTCCATCCTCTAAGAAATCATGATTATGTTGCAATAATATATTAGGCTTCTCATTCATCTCAGTAGTTTTTCTATAATGGTATAGTGGGTAGGTGCACATCGCAAGCTACCCAAAAAATGAAAAACATAGGGAATATCCAGTCATAACACCTGGACCCCAAATAAAATTGTGTGCTACAGACATTGGCTAGTGTACCTGCCGAGAGCTTATCGCCGGGATTAAAAAACCCCGCCCTTTCGGGTTTTCGAGGAAAAAGCCTAGCGATAAAATCTCGGCAAGGGGCTTGGACAATGCAAGGCTACTAAACGTTCCCACAAAAAAAACCCACGCTCCACAGAGAATATCGAAGTCGCTCATCGCCCCTGGACCTGCAAATCACCAACAAAAGAACCAATAGAGAAAAAACAACATTTACACCTCGAAAGAGCGAGGGGGTGGTCACGCATGCCATGCGACACAAAAACAACATTTACAATAATATATACATTAAGGGAAAGCGGGGAGTCTAGGGAACTGCTGAGAGAGGAGAAAACGCCGATGAGAAGTCGATGAAGAACCTGCAAGAAATAGCGATCCCCAAACGAACTAGAGCCCCAGAAAATGCATGCAATGCATGCATGTATGGGAGAATGCATGCTCGCCTCTTCGAGAATACCGATCCGATGGCTCGGATCGATGGCATTATCGGTTGCAATATTATATGACGATTATGTTGAATTGATTATGTTTCTGAATGTCATACTTGATATTAGAGCGAGGTATAAGTACCCATACCCACGGCATGATTATTAGAGAAGTTTGTTGAGTCACATTGGCAAAAATAGCTAGGCATATGACAATGACGTGAACATGTTTATTGGCCATTTGGAACAAAGTCTGCACCTTTCAAGATTATAAAATGCTTTGTTGCAAAAGACTATGCTCAAAAAACGATATTGCATAATAAGTAATAGAGAAAATAAGACAAATGATACAAAGTTGTTATTCCATGAGCAAATGACAAGACGAACAAACCAATTTAGGGAAATAAGCATGTCGCATACGGATAACAAGTTAGACAATGTATCCTATTGTGCGAGATAATGATTGTGCGTGATAACTCCCCCAAATTTTGCCAATTCTATCACCGCTTCTCCCCGATTACCTTTGCAAAATATAAATCAAACATAGTATGATGATGGTCATCATGAAGAACAAAGGAGCCTAATACCTGGTATATCCGTATATTCCCCAATTTATCACATGGCAATTAAACTTTTGTGAAGAGCTCAACGTCTATAAGAGCCTTTGTCTTCGAATTTTAAAAATGAGGACTGAGAAGCCATTTTTGTAGGTTGAGTTCTACAAGCTTCTTCTACTAGGCGATCGCATAACCGAAAATGCGTAATTAAATGCACCTCTTTCTGGGAAATCCAGTTTAAAGAAGGATTTTTTCAAAGAATTTGGCTTACTTGATGAAAATGTACATATTATTGTGCACTCTGGTAGTAGAACAACATGTGAAGCATATGTTGAATTTTGTGGACCCTTAGAATCAAAGGCTGCCATGAGTAAGCAAGATGAAACTCACGCAGTCGGTATGTGGATCTGTTTCCTTTGAGATGTGGATCAGGTGCAAAGATGTACTTCAGTTAAAATTTTAATTAACATTTTAAAATTAAGCCTGGCCATTTCGTGCATTGGTTGTAATTGTGGATAGGTTTTGGAAAAAATAAAAAGAAGCTTCATACGAAAATGAGAAAATCCAAATAGAGCATGCTTGGAACGCCATAGATTTATAGAGAGAGAGAAACACAAAAAGGTTTGTAATTCTCTTAAAAGCTTAAAATTCATAACTTCGTATAAAATTCAAGCATTTTATACGCAGAAAACAAAAATTTAAAAACTTTGTTTTGGTATGTTATGGGATATGTATTGTTTATATCTTTGTTTTGGTGTGTTATGAGTTTTTGAGAACATATGTCGAAGAACATCTTCAACCAACCAGGATAAATTGGCCAAAACATTGCTTTCCTAGCTCTAGCTTGTCAAGTACTTTGCATGAACTAAGCAAACACAAATGTCATCCCGAATATTAGATTCTAGCATATCTAGCTTCATGAAGGCAGCTTGCATGGGACAAAAGATCAACTAGACATGTATGGTGACAAATACTAGGAGTAATATGATTGTCTAACATAGATATTAAATACAAATAGCCTTCATTCACTAGTCCTGCGTGACTGCACGCAACAAGCACGCTCATAAAGAATGTCTTGTCTGGCATTATTCCTCTCTGTTGCATCTCTTGAAAGCATTCCAAAACATGTCATGCTGGGCATATGCTGTAAATTTGGCAAATTTTCATAGACTTTCATTGCTTCTTCTAGACCCCCACATCAACAAAGGCACTTCCAATAATCTGTGACTGAACTCCACTTTCCCTAAACTGAACATGAATTAGCCTGCATTGCACTTTGGCCCCTAGGCTGGCACAAGACTTGAAAGCGTGCATCCAATAAGTTGTCAAAGATGATGCGGCCTTCATTTAGGCTCCCGCATTTAACATACATATCGATTAGGCTACTTCCTAGGAGATCGTCTGATAAGTTAGCATCTTTGATTAGTTGCAAATGGAATAACCTGCCATACTCTATAGCTCTTGCGTTGGAGCATACTTTCAAAATGGCTACAAAGACGGTCACGTATCAAAAATGTGATATTCGTTGGCTTGATGCCTTCATGTCGCATCTCCTCAAATATTTCCAACACAACGAAACTTTCATTAAGCTACGTGTATCCTATAATTATTGCACTTCAAGATACAACACCTTGATCTAGCAGGAGCTTTCTCTACCCACATTTTTGCATATAGATCAAGAAGTATATTACCCCGAATATTCAAGGGTCTACGTCAATAATTCCATCATGAATTATCCTGCTATGCTCAATAGCTCATGTCCCAACATGGGCTTTTAAGCATAGAACAATACAGTATCAGTTGCATTTATTCTTTCTTTTTGCATCTTAACAAAGAACTCTAGGGCAAGGATGTATATTATACACCATGCTTAATACTTCCATTGTCGACTTTGCCCATATTGCATTATCCTGCAATTATTGCACCCCATGAGTACACATCCTAATTGGGCAAATTTTCATAGACTTTCCTTGCTTCTTCTAGACCCCCACATCAACAAGGGCGCTTCCAATAATTTGTGATTGAATTCCACTTTCTCTAAACTGAACATGAATTAGCCTGCCTTGCCCTCTGGCCGCTAGGCTGGCACAAGACTTGAAAGCGTGCATCCAATAAGTTGTCAAAGATGCTGCGACCTTAGTTTAGGCTACAAATCGATTAGTCTACTTCCTAGGAGATTATCTGATGAGTTAGCATCTTTGATTAGTTGCAAATGGAATAACCTGCCTTCCTCTATAGCTCTGGTGCTGGAGCATGCTTTCAAAATGGCTACAAATGTGAGGCTGTTTCAAAAATCTGATATTATTTGGCTTGATGCCTTCCCATTGCATCTCCTTAAATATTTCCAATGCAACGAAACTTCCATTAAGTTGCATGTATCCTGTAATTATTGCACCCAAGGTACAAAGATCCCGGCCGATCTAGCGGTTTTCGGATGATCTATCAGATGCCGCAAGCATTCAAAATGCTCAAGAATATGACTCTATATGGTTTTAAACCTTCCCGTCACATTACCTCAAAAGCTTTACGTGACCAAGATCCGTAGATCGGTGCACCCCATGACACCACAGTTCTATCGAGCAACTTTGTCAAATAAGTTAAATGCCTCTCCCACCTCGTTACACTTGACATAATGTATCTAGCAAGGTATTCCCCAAGGTACCATCCGCATGCAATTCACTTTTATATATATCCGCCATGCGCAAGGCGTACTTTTTAAGAAGAAATGAAGTTGTAGCACATGCTTTGAGAACGACAAAGATGATGTGATATAACTCAAGGGCAAAGTCGCCATGCCCAAGCTTGGCATTTGCTTGATGATCGCAATCCCAAGTGTGTGCACTTGGTCTTGCAATTTTATTAAATGCCTCATTTGACTCAATTAATTTTCATGATAGGTAAACAATCTAATGAGATCATCACTAAGATGGCCATTCTACTGACTAAGATGATCATTAGCTAAGATTGACCATATGGGGCTGCAGACGCCTTCTGAATCCCAGGTCCTTTTTGCTGATATATAGAAACATTTTTGCCGATACATTCTTGCATTATTTCTGGTGATCTGGTCGCTAGACAATGTTAACTCCTAAGCCGATGTCGATGTTAATGCTGACGATGGGACCTGGGGAACATAGCTCCATGAGAATATCTCCAAGGAACCCTACCATTACAATTTGTCGCCGAGACGCCACAACAACCACCTAACTCAATTCGCCAAGCCGGGCATAACTTCCCAACCGCACCCCTGAATAGCTGGAATTTCCACAGCTGAAATTTCCAAACTAAGGCTCTCCTCGTGCACAAAAATCTAACGATTCTAAGGCTCTCCTCGTGCACAAAAATCTTAGTCACACAACATCGATAACCTTAAATTACTTCAAAGTCTTAACCTGTGTTTGTGCAAACATGCGAAGAAAAAAGGAAAGGAGGAAACGAAAAAAAAGAACGGGTGAAAAAAAGAAAAAAAATGGGAGGGGAATTTGCACAAACCTCTTCTAGCCTAGCAACCCTGGGCTTCGTTTCTAGTTCATCATACGAAATTGTAAAAATAAAGCTCTTCAATTGTATGCTATATAACAACATCGATGTGTCTCAAAGAGAATATTATGATGCAGCCCAAATTTAGATTTGACTTCCGAGATCCATAGTGCAATCGGCAAAGGTAAGCTTAAATTCTTGTATATCAATTTATTTTATCAATCATTCAAGCATATCGAAAAAAAATTTAAAGATACACCATGAGAAATTTGTCAACAAATTCTAGTGGAGATGCACACTCTTCTACTTGAAACAAACTCTTTCCCCACTTTGGCACCAGGGCCCCAAGCTTATTTGCTTATTTGCTTATTTGCTTATTTGCTTGCTTCATTGTCCAGGAACAAGCTTGTAGCTATTGCATCAATTCGCACGGGGTCCCACAGGCTACGGATTGAGACAGGTAGATGGGAGCGGCCGCAATTGCCGCGAGAAGCGAGACTATGTGCCTTACCCGCCGCCATGTGTTATTGAAGATGAAAGCCATACTCTTCCTCGAAGTTGCCCTGCTTTTGAGATAGTCCGAATCATTTTTCGACCTTAGCATTCCATTCCACGCCTAATAACTTCTCAACAACCATCCGTGCATGACTTGGCATTATACATACTTGAGGTTCTAGATAAACGCCTCGCAATTATCGAGCCCTCAAAGAGTCATTATCTAAGCTTGTCTAGTATCATCATTACTGCAAAGGTTTTTCCCTTGAAAACCTTTCGAGGCAGGGGTTTTTTAATCCTAGTAGTAATGATTGTACTAGCCCATTGTATGGGTCCCATGACCTATTGGTCTTCGTGGACGTTAAAAAAACTATTCTATTCTATTCTATTCTATTCTTGCCTTTTTGGGATTGTCCACCTCTAGGGGCAACCTAGACATTGCAACTCCTACTGATCTGCCATGCCCTTTAAACTAATATCCTAGCTCGAACTGTACGATGACATTGACAATGATGTGCATAGTATGAAACTAGCAAAGAGTAATAATAGATAAGAAAGTGGTTTACGTGAATTTGTTGAAGCATAGCATACATAATGACAAGGAACACGATACTGATCCAAAGCAGCCCGCTTTGAATCTGGGTCAAGAACTGAGGCGAAAAATCCCTCCGAGGCCAAGCGTTGAGCGGATAGCCCGCCGCTTTTCGTAAACATGGGCACGCTCTTCCTCGGCAAGGTGAACGCTTTGGCGGCATCCTTATGAAGGGGATGCATTAGGGGTGGCCACATGATCATTTTTCGCCTTCAACGGCAGATTTTGAGGCAAAAACGGAGTGGAGGCCTCCATCTTGAAGTCGAGAGGCGGCTTTCAATCTTCCATTCTTGCGGGGAGCATCCACAAAAATTAGTGCAATCTGGTTCCCCTCTCTTCAAGCTCTTCCCCTTTATTCGCCACTCTTCACCTCTCCGGGTATCCGCCTCGTATGAAATTGAGATACACGGAGGTGGAGGCAAAGAAATATTGCATGTGGCCACCCCTATTGCTTTTTGCATTGTTTCTTTGGCAGAGGCCAAGCCACGATCCACTAATTAGTTAGCACCACTGCATCCTCCTTGGCATTTGCCCGAGCCTCCCTCTTTGCTGCTTCCATTGTATCCTCCGATGCCATTGCCAAACAACCCATACCATTCTCCTCTAAGTAACCACGTACAACTTCTCTCAAGCTAACCATTGTCTTTCTTTTTTATTCACCCATTATCACCGCTTTTACTTCTCCTTGTTAAGTAAAACACCAATTGCAATAGCATGGCATACATTTACAACAACATAATGCTTAGCTTAAAGCAGCTGAATGTGCCAGACTACTGCAACCGATATGCAATGAATCAGTACATCATTGTCATTTATGAAGTTAAGACGATGTGATGATTTGGGACAATGCCTAAATGAAAATAATCAAAATAAGCAAATGTAAAGCAGTTGAAATTGGCTATAGACATAAGAACTTTACCTTGCCACAATGCAAATCCAATCTAGTTGTGCATGAAAAACTTGCCAATCAAATGCACTCAAATAACCATACAAACATAAAGCAACCCAACTTAAAATGAACCTCATGGGTATGTAATAGTAGGCCTTAATCCAAAGAGTTTGCGTAAACTATCATGCTAGAGCTTTGCTAGTAGAAGCAACCGTGACCATGAACAAAGACAAAACATGAATTGTGAACACCAGAAGAAAAAAGAATAGAGACGTCTTGAATGAAGAACTGTGAGGCCTTAAAACCCACCATTTCAGCCCGTTGGTTGCACCATTGCTATAGTTACCCTTTCCATTCGGCTCCCCTGGTTGCACCATTACCATTGTCATGGTTATCCTTTCCATTGCGGCTCCCTAGTTGCACCATTGCATAGCTTTTCTTTTTTTTTTAATAGTAAAATAAGACTTGTCTTTTAATCAAGATCTTCTCTTCTAGAGGCAATTAACTACCTTTATCCAATATACAGGAGTCCCTATCATTGCACAAGGGTAATGTGCACCAGAACTTTATTTCAGTCTATTGTTAAGTGATACACAATGGAAGTGCAAATATTACATGAAGACATGTACAAGGTCTCCTTGCTTAGTGGTGTGGAGTACAAGATATGGGGACTACTCTATATTTGTCTTCCAGATAGTAAATGAGTTTCAACGTTGAGATAAATTCTATTATGCATGCAACTTTTGGGTGCATGAAAGGTACCTCGACGTGTGGAAGTCATCGAAGTGTGCAAGGGACAGATGCAATGGACTTTGAATTGTAATTGTTTCTGTGCACTTTCAATGTGTCAAGCTTGTAGTAAAAGGGTGCCCGATGATCCTGAACATTATCCGAAAGAGACAGACATTGATGCATGTGTGATTTGATGTGATTCAGTACTATTTTTTTTTTGTAACCTAAAAATCCTTCTTGATAAGGTAGAACCTGACAACGCAACCCTTTGGGGTCATCTCCAAGTTTAAAAGCTCTTGATGCAAAGTCATAACATCCATCTTCTGTCCATTCTCTATGTGTTAGTAGTTGTGTCTTAAATTGATAAATCAATAAATAATGGTTAAGGTAGGGGGTGAGGGAAAGTGGCAAATGGTAATTATGAGAAAATAAAGGATGGATGTATCTGCTCTTATTATTAAGAATAAGTTCACATATTCTGTGCACATTTTATGTTGGTAGAAGAGCAAACTAAATGTGTGTGAATAGGAAAGGTTAAATGCTTGAATGCCTATAAGAAAGAATAAAATTACCGTAGGATGTTTAAAAGCAACCAATCAGAGGAGAAGAAACCCTCCCAATATTTATATACAAAGACAATGACTATTAATTAATCTTTGAAGGTCAAAGATTCCTTCTGAGATGTTATGCAAATCGTCAATCATCAACAAAATACAAACTTAATGAAATATTGAACATAAGAATCTGTTAACAAACACCATGGTGTTTTGTAAAGAGCTTGGCTCATTAACAGGCACGTAATTTACATTTCCTTATTGATGCTTACGGAGAATATTCTAATTGATCATTACATGAGAAATACACATTATGTATGAGGAGTTTATACTAAATTCATGTCATAAAACCAAAGGGCATCATTTCTATGAGGGTTTCTGGAAGGAAGCGTAAGGAGCAATTTTTGGGCAGTTTTGTTGGCCGAAATTTGGAACATCATATCTCGCAACCCGAGATCCAATTCCGTAATTTTACTTTTTAAAAAGATTTTGAAATCAGCTTTCCAGATTAGATCTGATAAGGCCAAAATTCATCCGCATTTAGGAGATATGGCAGAAAAAGAGTGAAGCGGCATCAGAATTGATCGCACCATTGTATCTCTTTGTGCAGCTTTTTCTTGGAGCTAGGAGCTGAAAGGAGGGATATTTTGAGAAGAAAAACAGGTACAAGGAGTCAAAGGATCATCATTGAAGTGGTTCTCGTGGTGGGTGGTTTGCCGCCACACCAGGGGAAGCTTAGATTGCTTAGATTGTTCTTGTTGAAAGAGAATCATAATTTAATGACTTAAATTAAGAGTATAAAGGAATTGATCCTGAATGTGATAATGTGGGATTGAATGTCTTTTGCCACATTGGTATATAAGAAGAAGTAAGAACTAAGCTAAGCTTATTGTAAGAAGTCCGGAATAGTCCTTAGAATTGTAGATAGTAGGGCGCACCTTGTATATAGTAAACGGGATCTTGGCAACAACAATATAGAGATTGTTCTGGAGAAGCCGTAACTCAATTAGAACCTTGAGATCATGTAGCTTATGGGGGCTGCATGGAGGTTCTAACAAGGGCACCTAAAAGGCCCATCGGCTCCATGAGACAACCATGCACATGATCTAAGGAAATAGGATTGATGGGACACTTGCAAATGGATTTGCATTTGCTTACAAATGGGTTCACGCTCATGCTTTACATAGACAATAAATTTTTAAAACAACAAATTTTAAGCTTCAAAGGAATAAAATTTGTGAACACTGGTTAAAACTAGTTTTCCTTTTGATTAAACACCAACATCTCACCCTTCTATACTAAAAGACTTAGCATGCATAAGGGAAGCAACAAAACCTTGATGAACAAAGTTGAGAAGTGGTTACAATTCGATCTTGAAACGCAAATATGCAATTTATTGTGCTCCTTTTATGGTGCTTCAATCTTTGAGGATCGAGGAGTTCGAGGTTAGAGGAGAGCAAAAAATAAGAATACAAACATTTGTAGTGTTACTATCAAATAAGACTGCCTTGTCAACTACCTTATGTTTGGATGACTTCATATAGTCAATCTTCTTTTAAGGGTTACCAAAGAAATCTACATTTGCAAATCAAAGAATACATGTCTTTCACCGGCAAATGAAGTTTTCTCATAAATCGTTAAATGAATTGAATCCAACCATAAGAAAAGAAAAAAGAAAAGAATCATTCCTGAAATTTCTATAAGACTATATATTTGTATCAAAAGGTCTCACATAGTTATTACATATCAGAACAGGAATTGCTTCTGCACTAAGTATTCCAATAACCGATAAGACGAAGGGGCCGCCCTGTCGACACAAGCCCGAAAGTAGAATTCATAAGGTCTCTGTAGTTATATTTCTTAAATAATGCTTTGCCTTGCTTGCAATTCTGTGCAGGAGGAGGAAACCGTCTTCTAGTTAGTGCAATACAGACATTCCATTATTCAATTACCTAGAAGCAAAGGCTTCTCGTAGTATCGCCTTCAATCCCAAACATTTAGCACCATAAAAACTCACATATCTAGTAAAAGGAAAGTGATTATTGCACAATTACCTCCTTTCCCCACAATATTGAACAACCTTTACATCATACAAGAGTTTTCTAAACTAGCAAGAAAAGTAAACAAGCTAATTTGCTTCAGCGTGCTTAGAGTGAGTGGTGGGTTTGTAAATTTGAACTGATCATTTCTGCATCTATCTCTATATATTAATTTGAGGCCTGTTATACGATTTCTACTAGATAAAGGAGGGCGAAATTCAATATAGATTAGACAATTGGTTTAACCATTTTCTTTATGTTCCGTGTTTTCATTTTTAGAGCACCAATATTTATTACCCACATTTTAGCTTTTCTTTCTATATTGCGTATCTCTATTGATGATAGCTCTTATACAACTCATTTTTCAAGCAATGCACTTCATCTTTCATAAGTAACAACTTTGTCTTTATACCATGGATCTAAAGTGACGAACGTATTTAGATTTGACTCATGAACATTAACATTAACAGCGGGCAAACTTTTTAAATCCTATCACAAAAATTCCTACTGCTTCTTCAACATAGTTAGATTCAGGTTCCCCATCAAAAATTCGTATTGCACACATAGAAGTATGCATATATATGCATTTCCTCCAATGAGCTAGTTTGACTAGGGATCTCTAATTTCAACCAGAACAAATCTTCTTTACTTCGTAATTTGGCCAACAATCCCAAATGTGCACAAATGTGCTTAAGAATTATATGCTGGCCTGCATTTCTAGCTATTCAATATAAAAAATATCTTATTTGCTTTGAAGTTTAAGAAATACATTTACTTTATCTAGCACTATTCTTAGCAGAAAGAGATGACTCTTGCTTTAGAAAATGCACTGATATTTTGCTCTCAACAAAGATTAGAAAATTGATTTAAGTTGAATTAGAAAAGAAGTCTCTTTCTTTTGTAAGAGACGAATTTGTTGTCAAACGATCTGGATTCATGCTTCAAAAATGTTTTGAATGCATGTACTATCAAATTATAAAGCCTTTGTTTCAGACGTAATGAGCTTATCCATATCAATTTGCATCTCCAAGGAATAAGAAGTTCTCGACAAGTTTTGATAGCCAAGACCATTTGAATATGAAAATTTGATTTGTCTCCAGGCAAGGATAGCTTCTGAAAAAGTTCCTTTGAATTCAAAGACCTCTATATAATTAAGGCTTTAACTGACTAAATTTTCTATTTAAATAGGTTCTATCATAATTTAGAATTTATGTAAGATTAGTGCTATAAAACATGGCAGGGACTCGATTCTTATAAGTTCTATTTGTTGAAGCTAAATACTACATCTTTTATAGACCGAACTTTCAAATTGCAAGCGCAATATTGATGTCCTGATGCAATGCATCAGTTTTATGCATCTATATTTAATAATTACTTTAGCTAGATGTCTCAATGCACCGTAGAAAGGAAGTACCAAGAAGGCCAAAAGAAGCTCAAATCATGACAACTAGCTTAATATTAGAGTTTTAATAATTTCCATCATAAATAACTATATTTGCTAATATCACATTTGGTAACAAATGATGTGACAAACAACATACCAGAGAAGCCTATTCATCCTATGAAATTCACAAAAGTAAAGCTTAAAGCTCTTCAATTATACATTTTCAACATTCATAGACTTATGTAATATATCTTTTTGCCTAAATCTTGCACAAGCTTTGAGATATTTTTCTCTTCTACATGTTCAACTCTATTTCTCTTATTTCTCTATTTTATTCTATTCTTATAAAAGCTTTGAGATATTTCTCTTCTACATGTTCAACTTTATTTCTTTTTCTACAAGCTTTGAGATATTTCTCATCTACCATATTTCTCTTCTACATGTTGAACTCGATTCGAAGAAACAAACAATTTGAAGAATGAAGCTATATCTTATATTATAAATTATACCGTATATCAGTTGTGAATGGTGCCCGATATCGGACGGTTGAAGATTTGATCGACCAATGGTGAAGATGATGCATGCATGTCTTCAACCAAATTTCATCTTGACCATTGCTTCAATACGATTCGCTCAAACTGACAGTCAAAGGGCGAAAGGTGAAAGGTAAAAAGGGAAAATAAAGGGGACAAGCAAAAGGGAAGGGGAAATGAAAAAATAGCAAAAGGAAAAGGAGAAAGGGAAATAGGAAAAAAAATTAAGAAATGGAAAAGGAAAAATTTGAAAAAAGAAAACGTGAAACGAAAAAAAAAGGAACAAAAAAAGCTGAAGGGAAAATGGGAAAGGGAAGAATAGAATAGAATAGATTTTTTAACGTCCACGAAGACCAAGAGGCCATGGGACCCATACAATGGCCTAGTACAACCATCACTACTAAGATTAAAAAACCCCTGCCTCAAAAGTTTTTCAAGGGAAAAGCCTTTGCAGTAATGATGATACTAGACAAGCAAGAAGAAAATATAAGTAGGCGATAACTAATGAGGGCACAATAATTGAAGACACTCATCCATAACCTCAAGTATGCATAATGCTAAGTTACGCATAGATGGGGCTCTGAGAAGTTGGGGAAGCGTCGAATGGAATGCTAGTCAAATAACGGTTCCTGACCATCTCAAAAGCAGGACATCTTAACAGAGTATGGCTTTCATCTTCAACAACCTGTAAGCGGCAACATGCATATAATCTCGCCTCTCGTAGCAATTGTGGCCGCTCCCATCTACCTGTCTCAATCCGTAGTTTGTGGGACCCTGTGCGAATTGATGCAATAGCTACAAGCTTTTTCTTGGACAAGGAAGCGAGCAAATAAGCTTGTGGTCTTGGTGCCAAAGTGGAATTTATATGTGCATGATGATGACCGCTTTTAACTTGGGCTAAGGTAACTTCATCCCACATCTTCTCGAAAGTAAAACGACCATCGTGATATTGTTACAAAAAGCTCGTGGTCGAACTAGCAAGCACCATGCAATGTTCCTAAGCCAGTTACGCACTTCAATGGGCAAACCATGCATTACAATTCTCTTTCCAACATCATTTCAAGCGCTAGAAAGATTCATCCGTGGTAAGCGCGAGAAGAGGGTACCTATCATCATCCATGTGATGCACTTTGCTGATATAGTGGAGATGGGCTTCATGACAAAATATTGAAGAGGCCAAAACTTGTCTCCTACAAAAGAATAGCATAATGCAATCAGTAGTTTTGACTCGAGGTCGTAAGTGAGAAAGGACTTTTGCACTCATTCTAAGCTCTTCTAAGCACTAGTACTAATCGCCGAAATTCCCTCATTCCGATAGTAAAAAGGGGAAGTGGAAAAAGGAAAAGAAAAGGGGCGGAGGAAAAAAGAGAAGAGGGAAAAAGAGGAATTAAGGTAAAGAAAAAAAAAAAGGAAAGAAGGAAAAATAAAAACATAAATGTAAGGAAAAAGAAGGAAAAAACAATAATGGAAAAAAAAAAGGAAAATAAGGAAAAAAAGGGGGGGGGCAAAGGGAAAAAAGGAAAGAAGTGGAAAAAGGGAAGGAAAAAAAAAAAGAGAAGGAACAGAAAGAAAGGGAAAAATGAAAAGAAAAACAGAAAGGAGAAAAGAGGAGGAAAAAAAAGGGATGAATCTCGCACAAATCTCTTATAGACCAGCAAAAAAGAAGGAAGAAGGAAGAAGAAAGAAGAAAGAAGAGAAAAAAGGAAAAAGGAAAAAAAAGAAAAAAGAAAAAGAAAATAAGCAGAAGGAAAAAAAGGAGAAAAGCTAAAAAGGGAACAAGAAAAAGTGGAAAAGTGAAAAAGGAAAAAAAGGGGGGGGGAGGGGGAGGAGAAAAAGATAAAAAGAAAAAGGAAAAAGAAAATAAAAGAGAAAAAGTTAAAAAAAAGAACGAAGGGAAAGTGGAGGAAAGAAAAAGGAAAAGAGAAAAAAAGGGGAAAATAAAAATGCAAAAGGGAAAAACTAGTCAAAAGCACGTTTGATTACTTCATACAGAAATTACATGTTTTGATAATGTTCTTTTACCTTTGTAATTTGTAATAAAGTTTCCCATATAAATACCATCAAAAGCAGCGCTAAGTTCTAGTTATAAAATAAAAAATGTAGTTTCCATCTTCCAAATCCTTGGCAAAGATATTGCAATCTCCTGAAACATGGACTCTCTAGTATAACGGAACAATACTTTGCAAAGAAATCATTTGAAATTCCATCCTCTAAGAAATCATGATTATGTTGCAATAATATATTAGGCTTCTCATTCATCTCAGTAGTTTTTCTATAATGGTATAGTGGGTAGGTGCACATCGCAGGCTACCCAAAAAATGAAAAACATAGGGAATATCCAGTCATAACACCTGGACCCTAGGCTTCTCATTCATCTCAGTAGTTTTTCTATAATGGTATAGTGGGTAGGTGCACATCGCAAGCTACCCAAAAAATGAAAAACATAGGGAATATCCAGTCATAACACCTGGACCCCAAATAAAATTGTGTGCTACAGACATTGGCTAGTGTACCTGCCGAGAGCTTATCGCCGGGATTAAAAAACCCCGCCCTTTCGGGTTTTCGAGGAAAAGCCTAGCGATAAAATCTCGGCAAGGGGCTTGACAAATGCAAGGCTACTAAACGTTCCCACAAAAAAAACCCACGCTCCACAGAGAATATCGAAGTCGCTCATCGCCCCTGGACCTGCAAATCACCAACAAAAGAACCAATAGAGAAAAAACAACATTTACACCTCGAAAGAGCGAGGGGGTGGTCACGCATGCCATGCGACACAAAAACAACATTTACAATAATATATACATTAAGGGAAAGCGGGGAGTCTAGGGAACTGCTGAGAGAGGAGAAAACGCCGATGAGAAGTCGATGAAGAACCTGCAAGAAATAGCGATCCCCAAACGAACTAGAGCCCCAGAAAATGCATGCAATGCATGCATGTATGGGAGAATGCATGCTCGCCTCTTCGAGAATACCGATCCGATGGCTCGGATCGATGGCATTATCGGTTGCAATATTATATGACGATTATGTTGAATTGATTATGTTTCTGAATGTCATACTTGATATTAGAGCGAGGTATAAGTACCCATACCCACGGCATGATTATTAGAGAAGTTTGTTGAGTCACATTGGCAAAAATAGCTAGGCATATGACAATGACGTGAACATGTTTATTGGCCATTTGGAACAAAGTCTGCACCTTTCAAGATTATAAAATGCTTTGTTGCAAAAGACTATGCTCAGCAAACAGATATTGCATAATAAGTAATAGAGAAAATAAGACAAATGATACAGTGTTATTCCATGAGCAAATGACAAGACGAACAAACCAATTTAGGGAAATAAGCATGTCGCACGGATAACAAGTTAGACAATGTATCCTATTGTGCAGATAATGATTGTGCAGATAACTCCCCCAGCTTTTGCCAATTCTATCAGCTGCTTCTTCTGATTACCTTTGCAAAATATAAATCAAACATAGTATGATGATGGTCATCATGAAGAACAAAGGAGCCTAATACCTGGTATATCCGTATATTCCCCAATTTATCACATGGCAATTAAACTTTTGTGAAGAGCTCAACGTCTATAAGAGCCTTTGTCTTCGAATTTTAAAAATGAGGACGGAGAAGCCATTTTTGTAGGTTGAGTTCTACAAGCTTCTTCTACTAGGCAGTCTGTACAACTGGAAAATGCAGAATTAAATGCACCTCTTTCTGGGAAATCCAGTTTAAAGAAGGATTTTTTCAAAGAATTTGGCTTACTTGATGAAAATGTACATATTATTGTGCACTCTGGTAGTAGAACAACATGTGAAGCATATGTTGAATTTTGTGGACCCTTAGAATCAAAGGCTGCCATGAGTAAGCAAGATGAAACTCACGCAGTCGGTATGTGGATCTGTTTCCTTTGAGATGTGGATCAGGTGCAAAGATGTACTTCAGTTAAAATTTTAATTAACATTTTAAAATTAAGCCCGCCATTTCGTTGCATTGGTTGTAATTGTGGATAGGTTTTGGAAAAAATAAAAAAGAAGCTTCATACGAAAAATGAGAAAATCCAAATAGAGCATGCTTGGAACGCCATAGATTTATAGAGAGAGAGAAAACACAAAAAGGTTTGTAATTCTCTTAAAAAGCTTAAAATTCATAACTTCATTATAAAATTCAAGCATTTTATACGCAGAAAACAAAAATTTAAAAACTTTGTTTTGGTATGTTATGGGATATGTATTGTTTATATCTTTGTTTTGGTGTGTTATGAGTTTTTGAGAACATATGTCGAAGAACATCTTCAACCAACCAGGATAAATTGGCCAAAACATTGCTTTCCTAGCTCTAGCTTGTCAAGTACTTTGCATGAACTAAGCAAACACAAATGTCATCCCGAATATTAGATTCTAGCATATCTAGCTTCATGAAGGCAGCTTGCATGGGACAAAAGATCAACTAGACATGTATGGTGACAAATACTAGGAGTAATATGATTGTCTAACATAGATATTAAATACAAATAGCCTTCATTCACTAGTCCTGCGTGACTGCACGCAACAAGCACGCTCATAAAGAATGTCTTGTCTGGCATTATTCCTCTCTGTTGCATCTCTTGAAAGCATTCCAAAACATGTCATGCTGGGCATATGCTGTAAATTTGGCAAATTTTCATAGACTTTCATTGCTTCTTCTAGACCCCCACATCAACAAAGGCACTTCCAATAATCTGTGACTGAACTCCACTTTCCCTAAACTGAACATGAATTAGCCTGCATTGCACTTTGGCCCCTAGGCTGGCACAAGACTTGAAAGCGTGCATCCAATAAGTTGTCAAAGATGATGCGGCCTTCATTTAGGCTCCCGCATTTAACATACATATCGATTAGGCTACTTCCTAGGAGATCGTCTGATAAGTTAGCATCTTTGATTAGTTGCAAATGGAATAACCTGCCATACTCTATAGCTCTTGCGTTGGAGCATACTTTCAAAATGGCTACAGTACGGCTGTATCAAAAATGTGATATTCGTTGGCTTGATGCCTTCATGTCGCATCTCCTCAAATATTTCCAACACAACGAAACTTTCATTAAGCTACGTGTATCCTATAATTATTGCACTTCAAGATACAACACCTTGATCTAGCAGGAGCTTTCTCTACCCACATTTTTGCATATAGATCAAGAAGTATATTACCCCGAATATTCAAGGGTCTACGTCAATAATTCCATCATGAATTATCCTGCTATGCTCAATAGCTCATGTCCCAACATGGGCTTTTAAGCATAGAACAATACAGTATCAGTTGCATTTATTCTTTCTTTTTGCATCTTAACAAAGAACTCTAGGGCAAGGATGTATATTATACACCATGCTTAATACTTCCATTGTCGACTTTGCCCATATTGCATTATCCTGCAATTATTGCACCCCATGAGTACACATCCTAATTGGGCAAATTTTCATAGACTTTCCTTGCTTCTTCTAGACCCCCACATCAACAAGGGCGCTTCCAATAATTTGTGATTGAATTCCACTTTCTCTAAACTGAACATGAATTAGCCTGCCTTGCCCTCTGGCCGCTAGGCTGGCACAAGACTTGAAAGCGTGCATCCAATAAGTTGTCAAAGATGCTGCGACCTTAGTTTAGGCTACAAATCGATTAGTCTACTTCCTAGGAGATTATCTGATGAGTTAGCATCTTTGATTAGTTGCAAATGGAATAACCTGCCTTCCTCTATAGCTCTGGTGCTGGAGCATGCTTTCAAAATGGCTACAAATGTGAGGCTGTTTCAAAAATCTGATATTATTTGGCTTGATGCCTTCCCATTGCATCTCCTTAAATATTTCCAATGCAACGAAACTTCCATTAAGTTGCATGTATCCTGTAATTATTGCACCCAAGGTACAAAGATCCCGGCCGATCTAGCGGTTTTCGGATGATCTATCGGGGATGCCGGTGCAAGCATTCAAAATGCTCAAGAATATGACTCTATATGGTTTTAAACCTTCCTGTCACATTACCTCAAAAAGCTTTACAGCCAAGATCCAGAGATCAGTGCACCCCATGACACCACAGTTCTATCAGGCAGCTTGTCAAATAAGTTAAATGCCTCTCCCACACTGTTACACTTGACATACGTATCTAGCAAGGTATTCCCCAAGGTACCATCCGCATGCAATTCACTTTTATATATCTGCTCATGCGCAAGGCAGACTTTAAGAAGAAATGAAGTTGTAGCACATGCTTTGAGAACGACAGCATGATGTGATATAACTCAAGGGCAAAGTCGCCATGCCCAAGCTTGGCATTTGCTTGGATGACTGCAATCCCAAGTGTGTGCACTTGGTCTTGCAATTTTATTAAATGCCTCATTTGACTCAATTAATTTTCATGATAGGTAAACAATCTAATGAGATCATCAGCTAAGATGGCCATTCGGCTGGGACTAAGATGATCATTAGCTAAGATTGACCATATGGGGCTGCAGACGCCTTCTGAATCCCAGGTCCTTTTTGCTGATATATAGAAACATTTTTGCCGATACATTCTTGCATTATTTCTGGTGATCTGGTCGCTAGACAATGTTAACTCGGAAGCTGATGCTGATGTTAATGCTGACGATGGGACCTGGGGAACATAGCTCCATGAGAATATCTCCAAGGAACCCTACCATTACAATTTGTCGCCGAGACTGCCACAACAACCACCTAACTCAATTCGCCAAGCCGGGCATAACTTCCCAACCGCACCCCTGAATAGCTGGAATTTCCACAGCTGAAATTTCCAAACTAAGGCTCTCCTCGTGCACAAAAATCTAACGATTCTAAGGCTCTCCTCGTGCACAAAAATCTTAGCTGGCTACAACATCGATAACCTTAAATTACTTCAAAGTCTTAACCTGTGTTTGTGCAAACATGCGAAGAAAAAAGGAAAGGAGGAAACGAAAAAAAAGAACGGGTGAAAAAAAGAAAAAAAATGGGAGGGGAATTTGCACAAACCTCTTCTAGCCTAGCAACCCTGGGCTTCGTTTCTAGTTCATCATACGAAATTGTAAAAATAAAGCTCTTCAATTGTATGCTATATAACAACATCGATGTGTCTCAAAGAGAATATTATGATGCAGCCAAATTTAGATTTGACTTCCGAGATCCATAGTGCACTGGCAGTGCAAGCGCTAAATTCTTGTATATCAATTTATTTTATCAATCATTCAAGCATATCGAAAAAAAATTTAAAGATACACCATGAGAAATTTGTCAACAAATTCTAGTGGAGATGCACACTCTTCTACTTGAAACAAACTCTTTCCCCACTTTGGCACCAGGGCCCCAAGCTTATTTGCTTATTTGCTTATTTGCTTATTTGCTTATTTGCTTGCTTCATTGTCCAGGAACAAGCTTGTAGCTATTGCATCAATTCGCACGGGGGTCCCACAGCTACTTGATTGAGACAGTAGATGGGAGCGGCCGCAATTGCCGCGAAAGCGAGACTATGTGCCTCAATTGCCGCCACAGGTTATTATTGAAGATGAAAGCCATACTCTTCTCCAAGTTGCCCCGCTTTTGAGATAGTCCGAATCATTTTTCGACCTTAGCATTCCATTCCACGCTTCCACAACTTCTCGGTACCATCCGTGCATGACTTGGCATTATACATACTTGAGGTTCTAGATAAACGCCCGCAATTACCGAGCCCTCGGTGTCATTATCTAAGCTTGTCTAGTATCATCATTCTTTGCAAGTTTTTCCCTTGAAAACCTTTCGGCGGGGTTTTTTAATCCTAGTAGTAATGATTGTACTAGCCCATTGTATGGGTCCCATGACCTATTGGTCTTCGTGGACGTTAAAAAAACTATTCTATTCTATTCTATTCTATTCTTGCCTTTTTGGGATTGTCCACCTCTAGGGGCAACCTAGACATTGCAACTCCTACTGATCTGCCATGCCCTTTAAACTAATATCCTAGCTCGAACTGTACGATGACATTGACAATGATGTGCATAGTATGAAACTAGCAAAGAGTAATAATAGATAAGAAAGTGGTTTACAGGAATTTGTTGAAGCATAGCATACATAATGACAAGGAACACGATACCTGGATCCAGCAGCTCCGCCTTGAATCTGGTCAGCAACCTGGAGGCGAGCGGCAAGTCGCTCCTCTGAGGCCAAGCGTTGAGCGGATAGCCTGCTGCTTTTCAGAAACATGGGCACGCTCTTCCTCGGCAGTGCGGTGAACGTTTTGGCGGGCATCCTTATGAAGGGGATGCATTAGGGGTGGCCACATGATCATTTTTCTGCCTTCAACGGCAGATTTTGAGGCAAAAACGGAAGTGGAGGCCTCCATCTTGAAGTCGGAGGCCAGTTTTCAATCTTCCATTCTTGCAGGGGAGCATCCACAAAAATTAGTGCAATCTGCTGGTTCCCCTCTCTTCTGAAGCTCTTCCCCCTTTATTCTGCCACTCTTCACCTCTCTGGTATCCGCTCTCGTATGAAATTGAGATACGGAGGTGGAGGCAGCAAATATTGCATGTGGCCACCCCTATTGCTTTTTGCATTGTTTCTTTGGCAGAGGCCAAGCCACGATCCACTAATTAGTTAGCACCACTGCATCCTCCTTGGCATTTGCCCGAGCCTCCCTCTTTGCTGCTTCCATTGTATCCTCCGATGCCATTGCCAAACAACCCATACCATTCTCCTCTAAGTAACCACGTGCCAACTTCTCTCAAGCTAACCATTGTCTTTCTTTTTTTATTCACCCATTATCACCTGCTTTTACTTCTCCTTGTTAAGTAAAACACCAATTGCAATAGCATGGCATACATTTACAACAACATAATGCTTAGCTTAAAGCAGCTGAATGTGCCAGACTACTGCAACCGATATGCAATGAATCAGTACATCATTGTCATTTATGAAGTTAAGACGATGTGATGATTTGGGACAATGCCTAAATGAAAATAATCAAAATAAGCAAATGTAAAGCAGTTGAAATTGGCTATAGACATAAGAACTTTACCTTGCCACAATGCAAATCCAATCTAGTTGTGCATGAAAAACTTGCCAATCAAATGCACTCAAATAACCATACAAACATAAAGCAACCCAACTTAAAATGAACCTGCGGGTATGTAATAGTAGGCCTTAATCCAGTAGCTTGCAGAAACTATCATGCTAGAGCTTTGCTAGTAGAAGCAACCGTGACCATGAACAAAGACAAAACATGAATTGTGAACACCAGAAGAAAAAAGAATAGAGACGTCTTGAATGAAGAACTGTGAGGCCTTAAAACCCACCATTTCAGCTCGTTGGTTGCAGCATTGCTATAGTTACCCTTTCCATTCTGGCTCCCTGGTTGCACCATTACCATTGTCATGGTTATCCTTTCCATTGCGGCTCCCTAGTTGCACCATTGCATAGCTTTTCTTTTTTTTTTAATAGTAAAATAAGACTTGTCTTTTAATCAAGATCTTCTCTTCTAGAGGCAATTAACTACCTTTATCCAATATACAGGAGTCCCTATCATTGCACAAGGGTAATGTGCACCAGAACTTTATTTCAGTCTATTGTTAAGTGATACACAATGGAAGTGCAAATATTACATGAAGACATGTACAAGGTCTCCTTGCTTAGTGGTGTGGAGTACAAGATATGGGGACTACTCTATATTTGTCTTCCAGATAGTAAATGAGTTTCAACGTTGAGATAAATTCTATTATGCATGCAACTTTTGGGTGCATGAAAGGTACCTCGACGTGTGGAAGTCATCGAAGTGTGCAAGGGACAGATGCAATGGACTTTGAATTGTAATTGTTTCTGTGCACTTTCAATGTGTCAAGCTTGTAGTAAAAGGGTGCCCGATGATCCCGAACATTATCCAGAAAGAGACGGACACATTGATGCATGTGTGATTTGATGTGATTCAGTACTATTTTTTTTGTAACCTAAAAATCCTTCTTGATAAGGTAGAACCTGACAACGCAACCCTTTGGGGTCATCTCCAAGTTTAAAAGCTCTTGATGCAAAGTCATAACATCCATCTTCTGTCCATTCTCTATGTGTTAGTAGTTGTGTCTTAAATTGATAAATCAATAAATAATGGTTAAGGTAGGGGGTGAGGGAAAGTGGCAAATGGTAATTATGAGAAAATAAAGGATGGATGTATCTGCTCTTATTATTAAGAATAAGTTCACATATTCTGTGCACATTTTATGTTGGTAGAAGAGCAAACTAAATGTGTGTGAATAGGAAAGGTTAAATGCTTGAATGCCTATAAGAAAGAATAAAATTACTGTAGGATGTTTAAAAGCAACCACTGTAGTGAGAAGAAACCCTCCCAATATTTATATACAAAGACAATGACTATTAATTAATCTTTGAAGGTCAAAGATTCCTTCTGAGATGTTATGCAAATCGTCAATCATCAACAAAATACAAACTTAATGAAATATTGAACATAAGAATCAGTTAACAAACACCATGGTGTTTTGTAAAGAGCTTGGCTCATTAACAGGCACGTAATTTACATTTCCTTATTGATGCTTACGGAGAATATTCTAATTGATCATTACATGAGAAATACACATTATGTATGAGGAGTTTATACTAAATTCATGTCATAAAACCAAAGGGCATCATTTCTATGAGGGTTTCTGGAAGGAAGCAGAAGGAGCAATTTTTGGGCAGTTTTGTTGGCCGAAATTTGGAACATCATATCTCGGCAACCCGAGATCCAATTCCGGTAATTCTTACTTTTTTAAAAAGATTTTGAAATCAGCTTTCCAGATTAGATCTGATAAGGCCAAAATTCATCCGTACGAGGGAGATATGGCAGAAAGAGTGAAGCGGCATCAGAATTGACTGCACCATTGTATCTCTTTGTGCAGCTTTCTTCTTGGAGCTAGGAGCTGAAAGGAGGGGATATTTTGAGAAGAAAACAGGTACAAGGAGTCAAAGGATCATCATTGAAGTGGTTCTCAGGTGGGTGGTTTGCCGCTTACACCAGGGGAAGCTTAGATTGCTTAGATTGTTCTTGTTGAAAGAGAATCATAATTTAATGACTTAAATTAAGAGTATAAAGGAATTGATCCTGAATGTGATAATGTGGGATTGAATGTCTTTTGCCACATTGGTATATAAGAAGAAGTAAGAACTAAGCTAAGCTTATTGTAAGAAGTCTGGGAATAGTCCTTAGAATTGTAGATAGTAGGGCAGACCTTGTATATAGTAAACGGGATCTTGGCAACAACAATATAGAGATTGTTCTGCTTGGAGAAGCCAGAACTCAATTAGAACCTTGAGATCATGTAGCTTATGGGGGCTGCATGGAGGTTCTAACAAGGGCACGAAAGGCGCCATCGGCTCCATGAGACAAGAAACTAATTTAGAAGATAGACAAAGATGTATATATATAACTTTGGTGATTAGATTGAAGTTAAGATGCTAAAATAAACTATGATAGGAAATTGCACTGCTAAGAAACAACTGTGGAGGTTATGTATAGTAAGAGAATGTATGCCAAAGCGGCCTAAAGAAGCTTATGGGGGCTTCTGCAACATGGCAATGGCATGGAGTATTGTTGGCCAAATAAAATGCTAAGTTATGTAATTAATTTATTAGTAAGAAAAACAAGCTAACATATTGAATTGCATATGAGTATTATGTAAAATGTTCACTCCTTATGGAGGGAGTGACTTTGGGGAAGCATGCCCGTAGCAGTATGTTGTAGTTGCTAGGTGATACTTGTACCTTATATGGATGTAAATTTTAGGAATGATTGTTTGGGAATAAAACATTATGACATCCTAGAATAAGCTTTTCATATGGAGAGGAAAATGCTAGACCTTTTATGTGTTCTTGTATAATATATATAGACATGCTAAATGCTTGGATACCATGGTGATGTGTCAAGGTTGCATTATGTTAGCATGTACTTGTTGAATATTTGACATCATGTGGTAGAACATGAATGTGATTTGTCTATGGTATCATTGCAAATGTTGGCATTGTTCTATGTTGTTCCTGGTAAATGCATAGGAAATGTATGTGAATTATGACTCTTGATTCTTGGATCATATGATGATAAACATGGTTTAAACTCTGACATATGGGCATATGCTAAGTTCTTGGCTGATACATGAGTGCATATTCTCCGGGGCCGGAGTCCATTTGCGGTGGCTTGGACTTGCGGTTGTTCTTGTTCCTGACATCGGGCATTGTCACCCCAGTGAGGGTGCTTCGTCGCGCTACATGGCTTGGAAGTGGTCCCCTAGTGCTAGACGCAGGCTAGGAGGGCGTGTACACATGAGGCGTACCCCACCAGGGAAAAAATTAAGCATACTATATATTTTTCCATAAAAAATGGTTTGGCTATTTTTCAAAATTTTACTGTATTTTATGGTATACATTTGGCTAAAGTTATTATTATCATTACATTTATATGTATTTGGACTTGATGAAACTTTTAAGTACTATAAACTTTCACTTAGCTATTTTTTCTAACTGGAAAATACCGAAAATATAAATTTTGTAGCTTTAGATATATTGTACTACAATTACAAATAATAATCAACAATAAAAAAACATACAATAATATTAAAAAACTTTTAACAGAAGCCCACAACGTAGCTTATAACATCAATAGTCTGAACTACATTAAATGCAATGACATCTTCTAGATATAATGATCAAGTTGCACTTATCTCTAGCCCTTAAAGGAAGATGTTATGCAACCAACTCAAGCATCTACAGGGATATTGGCCATCTTTTACAGTTCTTTTTTGAAAATTTATATATGATATATGTAATAAAAATTCATATTTTGAAAAACTAGTATCACTGATGATGGTAGGTGGGGATGTGTAAAAGTCTATAATAAGAATTCATTTTTGTTTGGCTATTAATGATTTTATATATAATTATTATAATTTAAAGAAAGGCTAATCCCTTTTTATTTAGGAAAAAGGAAGAAAATAGTTTGGCTAATCCCAAAAAAATAATGGAGTACTTGTTTTAAATATGGCTATTTTTTATTTTTTTTAAAGAAATCTTCCTTCATAAAATTCACCACAAAAATTGTCTAGACCCCTTAAAAAATCGCCATTTGGCTATTAATAGCCATTAATTTTTTCCATGTACCCCACCCGTAAGGTTCGGGATCCCAACGACACATGAGTCACCTGACTTGGAGAAGTCCGGATTCCGACAGCGTCACGTCACTGAAGGAGAACGTCCGTTTCGCTTTTGGACATGTAACTCGGCGAAAATTTTAGTCCGACGGGCGATTTGGCCCAGAATATTCCCGAATTTATCATAATAATAATGATTTTTGGTGAAAATTTTATGTGAACATATTATTTAAAATGTCAACCTCAAATTATTAGTACTTTGCTATCTAAATTTGTTGTTTTATCCATTCTCTTCACTTAGACTAAATTGTAAAGTACTTAAAAGTTTCTTCACGGGACGGGACATGTATGTTGATGGTAGACATAAATACGCTTTTATATACCCACCATTTATGGTCCAGGAACAATGTTCCTAAAAAGGATGACGGGGGAAGTGTCTTTCACACTACATTGAGCAAGGTGTCAAAGAGTGGCTATTCGCCAAATGGCAAAAATTTAGGGCCTTGGTTGAAAAAAATGGCGAAATGTCATAGAGGACCATTATTGGAAAGAAAAGAAAATCGACAACCCAAAATGGGAGTATTTTGTAATAGTCGACATTTTGCCATTCGAAAATTTGTAACAGTCGAGGTACGTGAGCCGATTCGCCTTCAATGAGGACGGATGTGCGCGCGCCGTTAGAATACAAAATAGCAATATCTAGCATTATAACAGGGGTTTTTTTGTAATTTTATATGCTTTTTGGCATGGTTTTCCGATGATTTAGTGTTGTATTCATTGGGCCATACTAAATAGTATTTCTAGAGTGCGGCTTTTTTGGAGCATTGATCTGGATTACCTTCAACAATCTAACAGTTGTTGTTCTGAGCACTTCATTCATATGCATGAAACGACAAAAGTTCTCTTCTCTGAAACGTTTTGGTGGTGGTGTCGTCGATCCGTCTTGTTCTCTCTTCATTCAACAGATTTGGTATGCCAGATATTGCTTTTTTGTTTGATAACAATGTTTTTTGTTTTATTCATGTTTGGATGTAGCATGAGTATGGTGAAAAAGAATGAATATGGCAAAAAAGCATTCATTCCTCATTCATTCTTGATTTTATTTACAGTGTCAGGGGTTCACTAGATATTCATTTCTCATTCTGTTTTCATGCAAGGCGTTTGACATCAATATCTACCATCAGATCCTTTTCTAGCATGAGATCTTTTTCTTCTTCATCAGTATGCTAGATATTCTTCTTCAAACCCAAAAATCATGCAAGCCTCTCACTCCATTCATCCCACAGACTTCTCGGTTGCAGCAAATATTCTCATAAGAATATGTATTTCCATTGTTTCCTAAACGTGTTTTTGGATAACTAACCTAGATTCCCTATGTGTAGCCATGCTAGAAAGCTCTAAATCCGGCTTAGAGCTCTGCCACTGCAAGCTTGACAGCTGTAAGAAAAGGCTTATTGCCTTTCCCTGTGCTGTTTGATGCCAGATATTCATCTTCACATTGGTACATTTTAGATTTGTTGTTGCTGACCTTTATCTCTGGAAACCATACTTCATCTTTGCCAAAGTGCCAAATCTATGAGCTTCACCTTTTTGATAACAAAGGGGATCGTTTTATGCAAACCTTTTGGCAATTCTAGAACCTGCTTGCACTATAATCTACTATGCTTGCTGAGATGATTTGTTTTGAATATATATTTCTGGATCTCAAGCAAAACCTGAGTTGGATTTGCCTCTGAGTTTGCCCTGCCAAGCCATGACTTTACCTCGGTAAGTGCCAGAATCTGCTCTGCCTAATTAATTCTAAACCCTAGCCACAGAAATTGGCCGCCATAGCTAGATCTTCCAGTTGTTTTCTAAGTTTATCTTAGACGCAGTCTGAGATCTGATGTTTGCAATTAATTTCATCCTCTTCACCAGTCAAATTGCCTTTGCATGTTGCCTTCCACTCCATACTATATGCTGGGAAGCAGCTGCCATGTTTGCTTCTTCAAACCCAAATGCTACCCTAATATGTAGCTCGTTGAAAATCTGTTGCTTTTTTACCTTTGTTGTAATAACTATTCCTCTTTCAAATTTGACATTTCGACCTTCCTTTGAGTGTGGCCATTTTTAGGATTTGTCTGGAAAAATCTTATGCTATAATATCTAGCATTATAACATCTAGCATATTAACACACTTGTATTACTTCTTATGGTAGACATTATTACTAGTCTTACTTGTATTACTCCTATTCTGCAGTGAAAGCAGCAAAATCTTGCAACTCTGGGGCTCCTTTCTCCAATAAAAGAGCAAACCAACTTAGAGCTGGCCCTGTGAGAAGAGAACCAATCAGCCCAACTTGTTCCTGGCCCGTGGGATATCTATGAGGATGGAGCTGAATCACAAGCCTGATCTGATTCAAGAAATCGCGGAGCTTGGACTGAGTGCCGTGAAACTATTGGTAGCGCACTTGGCAAAGGTGTGTGACTCGCAATTGGAAGGTTGCGAGTTCAAATCATGTCTTGTGCAACTACCCTTTTGCATCCGTGTGACGACCATCTTTTGTACATACGAGTATAATGTTCGTATGATACGAATATCCATATGGTCGTCACAGTCATAAAACCAAAGGGCATTATTTCTATGAGGGTTTCTGGGAGGCAGAAGGAGCAATTTTTGGGCAGTTTTGCGGGCCAAAATTTGGAACATCATATCTCGGCAACCCGAGATCCAATTCAGGTAATTCTTAGTTCATGCTTTAGCCTTTTGTATTGCATCATGCTAATCCAAAACAATCTTGCCAGGACTATTTTTCGCTCTTTAAATATGAATGCAGGATGAGAACAGTTTGGACTAAAATAATGCAGGAGATGCAGAGATAAGCCATTTCTATAAATTCAAACTTTGTTTTTTCAACTGAGAAAATAGTACATGAAACAGGGCTGTTGCATATTGTATTTGGCATAGCATCATCTGCCAGGCTTTGGAGTAAGCGAAAAAAATTATGTGCAAGGATTTATATAGTTGGATAAACCAATAAGAAATTGGTCTGTAATGAGCTTCCTCCGGCAATGATTTTCGAGGATATTAGCAGATCAACAGATTGAAATGGCAAATGCTTCTTAGCTTGATACTAGAGAGGGATTAATATAAAGGCCCGAAAATTGTTAAAAAGCACAAACGTTGTGTTGTTGTTGAAGGAGATGTTGTGTTTTTCCTCCTTGCTCTGTAGGCGCCACTTTGAGATAACAGATGCTAAATCGGTTCGGAAAGGACTGCTGCATTGCCCAAGCTTAGTGCTTGTATATCATTTACAATGACTTTCCCCTCTCCTTTTAGTGACTCAAGGAACTGATTAGTCTTGGGAGTCTTTCCTAGCTGCATATCACGTCCACAAGAGGTACCTTTTGGCTTCCATTGCTTCCAAAACTAGAGAGAAGTCACTAGATAAAATCTCACTTATTCCAAATGGGAATTGGCAATCCACCACGTTTTCGCAATAAATAAACACGTGTGTTGCCAACACAAAGTATGGTAAACAAGGCAAGGACTGCAATAAGGCATCAAGCATTAGTCTATATATCAAGCATTAAGGAAGGCCAAATAGATTTGGAAGGTTATATGCTTCTAGTTTTACCAAGGTCATGTGCTAACTCTTCATTTAGTATTGACAATTTTCTCTGTTCTGCAACTTTACATTCACTATTTTCTTTGTAAATATTTGTCCCAAAGTAGATTTAGGATAAGGACATGCCACTGCAAACCGCAAACGATTCGAACACAAGTGATGTGCTCTGCCAATGGTAAGCCTCTTCCAACTCTTCACAAAGGAGCTTTTCTATGTTGTGATTTAGTCGTTCTAATAATTTGCGTTCACCAAACCATCCAATATTGGAATAGATTGCTTGTAAATGTGCATAGATATGAAATTGCTTTTCTTCTGTTTATGGATTCCTAATGTTTACGTTTTGAAGACCTTTCATAAGTTTGGCACTGTTGTTTTTCTCATTGCACAGATTCTTTATGTTTTTTCCTTTTACCGAAGTTTGCATTGCCCATTTTGGTGCATGTAAATGCGATGTGCAACTATAAAATGGCATCAAAATGATGGCTTGCAACATATCTTCATGTTAGTGCATTGATTGTACGTCCTAAATCAATCTTTCTGCTAGGTTTTTGAAGCTTTGCTTCCACCCGAATTTGCATAACTCTTCATAAAAGACCTTTCTATGTTGTTGGAATAGGATTTTGGATGCTGCACATGGTAAAAAGAAACATGAAGCTGGACTCTGGGTTTCATAGAACCCACCTCTCTAGATTGCCTTCAAATGTTCATACACATACATTTGCTTTTCTGCTTAGGCTAATTGAAGCTCCTCTCTTTTAGAACCCACCTCTCAAGATTGCCTTCAAATGTTCATAGACATGCATTTGCTTTTCTTCTTAGGCTAATTGAAGCTCCTCTCTTTTCGGATTCCTTATATCTTGAAGAGCGCAAAAATATGGCCCATTCTACCAAGCTGTCAGCTATGTCTCTCTCATGTTTTTTTGCTATGGTTATTACTTCAAAAATCCCTCATATCTTTTAGCTTCGATTGTTACTAAAAAAATACAATTATTTGTATTGTGGTTGTTTTATGCTATATATAAAAAAAAAAAAAAAAAAGCAAAAAACATTGATTGCACGGCTACGTTTTGTATCGGAAAAAAAAAAAATTTGAAAATTTTTGTTTTGGGGTGTGATGGGATTTGTAGTGGTTTATTTATGAACTTGCCAATGTTTTTTGAATTTTTATTTTGTCCAAACCAAGAAAACAACATCTCCCATAACACACAAAAATAAAATTTTTTTAGAGAAGATTGTCAAGGTATGATTTTGAATGTTAAATTTAGATTGTCCTAATTTTGAATTTATTTAATATTATTGGAAGATCTATTAAATAGATCTTGTAAAGATCATGCAAGTTGCCAAGGTAGGGGCCTCATGATGCTGAAGACAACATCAATTCAACGTGGGGAGAATGTGGCCTTTCAGTATATTATTATTACTATACATATAAATTCCTATATTATATGGCCATGACACAAGTTTATTGTTGTTTATGATGGATGTGCAACACACCCCTTTCGTTCATCCTTTTTTCGTTAAATTAGCTCGTGTTGCACCTAGATAGCTTAGATGCAGGAAGGCACCCACCTTCCTCAATACCCAAAAAGTGCATTCATGGTCAAGATATTAAATAAAAATTGCATACGTGTTCCTGTTTGGATTGTGCATCAGTTAACTCACATGTATGGTTTTAAAGGAACTTCGTATGCATTGGAGTTTTTCTTTTGACTGGTACAAAAAAATAACTAAAATACATAAGAACCAAAAAGATGTAATTTTTATTTTATACATCCACTAATTTGTAATTGTACATACATAACCCATCCTTGTCTGTGTTGCTTGAGGTGCCTTCACACATACCATTTATCCAAATCCAGAGCTCCTGCAATATTGAGCATTCCAAAATATAAGAAATTGTTAGTACTATCACAAGTTAGGGGACATAAATCTGAGAAATTATTCCTATCCTTTTCATTACATGTTAAGTCCTTGTTCAATAATAGCCATCTAAAAGGAACAATCTTACTAGTACACTATAATGCAATCTCTATCTAGCTAGTTATCGACACAGTCGCCTATTTACTAGTAGAGCTGCCTTTATCTCTAAATAATCCAAATCCTCAAAACTTTGTATCTCTTCTTTTCCATAGGAAAGATATTACTAGTACACTATAATTTTACTAATACGATGTAATCTCCATCTAGATAATTATTGGCACAATCACCTATTTACTAGTAGAGCTGCCTTTATCTCTAAATAATCCAAATCCTCAAAACTTTCTATTTTTTCTTTTCCATTCATAACCAGACTTCACTCTGCTTCACGGAACATGTTCTAGACATGTATATTTCATGTCATTTTTGACATATTATTGATATACCTCCATCTATTGCATTTGAAAAATATGTATTCATGCATATTGCAAAGTCTCAGTGATATATGCCATTTGTATAGTGCACTTAAACAAACATTAATTTGGATTATCAACGTATGTTATGCTCGTGTTATGCGACTTGCTATAAGGATGTGAAATTGTGGATGATGGCACATGGCATGGTGCATAAAGGATATTGTGTTCTTTGGTCCAGGGTTAGATGCTAATGTACGGGAATAATGTTTTGTGAAATACTGTGTGACTCTTCTTACACATAAGAGAATTTGGTAGAGTCAAAGTCTGTTCTCATTTACATGCAAAACCAAAATGAACAAATTACCTGAATTGTTAAGTATAATGTTGCAATTCTATCTGCTCGAAGCTTGTCTCAACTTGCAAGAACTCTTTCTTGTTTTAGAAGAGGCACCTTGCTTGTTGTGGGCCTCCTTCCATCTTCTTTTCCTTTCAGATTCAATAAGAAAGTTGACACTAGCTTCAATGTTTTCAAGCATTTTGCGTATGTCAGTAGGGCTCTGGTTTTCCTTGCCAATCTCAAATTCTTTAATTTCTGCCCACGCCTCAGCTCTTCTAGCCTCATCTCCGTCTTCATCACTTTCTGATGAAGAATTAATTTCAATAACTTCAACTCGTGATGATGTTGAGGCACCTTGAACGTCATCCTCTTCGCCATAGCAGTCCACTAAGAAGGTTGTAGAAGGAGATTGGGATCTAGATTTAGATTTCCTGTATGCATAGAATCTGTTTATTTTCCTAGCAATTTATGTAATAACAAAAAAAAAGGGATAGATAATTAAAACTTTTACGTCCACGTGGACCAAAAAGGTTATGGGACGATACAAAGGAAAGGAAAGAAAATTATACGAGCGAGGTGGAGAAGGACTTCTTGTTTTTGTTGGTGATGGACTCCGTGACTTTGGTGGACTACTCTGAACAGATGGTGATCCGCTCCTGTAATGTTCTTGAAACTCATCATCTAGATCAGGAGAATCAACTCCATACCTTTCCTACAATTTATGGCAACATATAAGATCAAGTCATATAAAGAACAAGATTAACTCTATTAGAAAAAAAACTTTAATTATACAAACCATTCTAGAAGAACTCTCGGCTTTGCTCTCATCCTTAATGAGTTGTTGAATTTCCTTCTGCACAGTGTTAGCATCTAATTTGGTCGCATAATCATAACTTGAAGTTTCATGCTCTATGTCCTTTTGAAGTTTGCGAAGCATTAAGATCAAAGGCAATGTTCCACCGTCTGCTCCACCCTCTAGATATATTTCTGAGGTAATGTAGCAAATGCAAAACTATGTTTTAATACTTTCCTCGCAGATAAGAATATAGCCATATGCATTATGCATATGAATTAATTCTTAACCTTTAGAACCATGCTATTCTTATTATTTTAGATCTTAAAACATCGCGCATTATATTATGACATACCACAAAGGCTGCCAAGCATCCAGCCAACTGTTGCTTTTTTTTTCAATCCCTTCATTTCAATCTCAAGTTTCTTTTTTGCTTTTGCTTCTCTCTTCAGTCTATAATTAGCTAGTTCTTCTTTTCTTTGCAGTTGTTTTTCCAGTTCGTCATTCCTTAGGGTAAGTTCATGACCTTCCTTCTGCAAATATGATCTTTTTTACTATGAAGATTTTATATGTAAATATAGTTTAATCATGTAGCAAAAACACACTATTAGCAGTCTTAAAAGTATACTTGGTCAGGCATTTGTGAATGTTCTAGTAAACACAGCTATTTTCACATGCATTTCCCTTTACTTGAATTGAGTAGCAAAGCAACCATAAAAAACAAAGCTTGAGTAAAATATTTTTTAAATGTACCAACAATTTATCTTTCTCCATTTGTAAATCCATGTTATCTCGTTCGAGTTTCTTTTCCCGCTCTAGTGCCGCCTCAAGCCGCCCTTTTAAATCTGCCTTTACCCGTTGAAGATCAGTTTCTCTTTCTTGCAATTCCAATCTTTGCCTCTCATAGGCTGCCTCCAAAGAATTAAGGTATTCCAAAAGGTCGGCACTTTTTTTCTCATATTCGTCAACGATTTCTTCTTTCATATTTGCAAGACCGTTTGACCTCCTGGCCATCAAAAAGATAGATGTTTACAATTTATAATTTTTCAAGTAGACTTGCATGAATGAAGCAAGGCAAATGCCAAATGTGAAACATCAATGTGGACAACAAGCCAGAATGTAGTGAACTTGTATTTCAGCATCATACAAACCTAATCCCAAAACTCATGGTCTGAAATTGGGTATACTACTATATTGCATATGCACTTCAGCTAGTTACTAGGTCAAGTTTTCATTCCGAAGTCTACCTTCGATCTGATTCGTCACAATTGTCCAATATCCTTATTCTAAAATGTGTTCTTACTTCTTCTTTGGCATACGTTGTTGCCAGCGCATGCTACTAGATGGGATGGGTGTAGATGAAATCTTTGAAATACAAATAAATCTTTCAAATAAAAAAAGAAGATCTAGAAGGCTTAAAGTAAGAGAATAGGTATAAAGCATATATGATTAGTTTAGTAAAACACAATCAAACCAAAACAATAGCGCCTTTAGCATGAAAATTAGAAATCTAATCAAAGATACACATATTATATATGGTAAATGTTTTGATTTATCAATCAATATTTGCTTCTTTGATATTATAATGTATTGTTCTATTTTTGCAATCACATTGCTAGTATTGTTTTTTATACATTAGATTGGATCAGCGCATGCATAGGTGCATAAGGAGAATGGCAAAAACAATAATCTTTCTTCCCTATCTTTGTTGCTTCGTTTCACCCAAACTTTTTACAAAAGTACTGAAAATATTTATATTAGAATCCTTAGGGAGGGAGTTTTGCAATTTCTCTATGTTCTGGTCAATAAGTACACAATTGCCCAGGTGCAATTTGAATGTGAAAAAGAGGAATTGGGGCTGGAGGATGAAAATGAAAAAGAGGAATTGTGGATTGCCCCAGTGCTACAATATATATAACAGATATAATTTGAATGAAACTTAATATACAATTTCTGCACATGTATTTACGCTTTTTGCACTTGCTTGTGTTATAAGGATCCTATTGAATAATACAGATTGCTTATATGTGGGATTGGCAGGCAATTATTGTATACATACACAACCCAAGGAGAGGATCTTAGTTTTAACATGTGGTCACCAAGCTTATGCATCTTTGGAAGCCCTTTCCACAAGCTATAATGTAAAAGCATAAAATCTAATGGCAAGAATAGACCTTAGTCAAAACTCTTATGTATAACACAGTCTCTCATGCATGCTTTCTACAAGTATCAGTACCTAGGTATGATTACATAAGTATACCTCAAATGAATCGATGTGTACCTATTTGCTTGAAGCCTCAAAACAATCCAGCCAAACAAAACACGAAGTATGTCACGTGAATCTGAACAGAAGCAATGCCCAACATATCTCATCAAAGATCTACTTGAAAAGCATATTTCCTTAAGATAAAAACCTAAAGGATTGAATTTCTACCTTTTTTCTCAAAGTCTCAACAACAAACCCGCAAAGAGAGTTCAATTTGCTCATCAGGCATTTGACAAAAGTGGATTTTGAGTTTTTGAACTGTTTACTTTTATTTGAGACAACAAAGCCTTAAGAAAGAAGGTATGTCATAGCAGAGGAAAGGGACTTGGTTCTCTTTTAAGTTTGTAAGCTAATTGCTTCCTCGGCAAGCTTTGTCTGGCTTGTCGACTAATATTCTGTTCACTTTGTATTCCCTTCCTTTATCATAACTCCTGTAAGTCAGAACAGACAACCTATAAGTTCCCAAACAACTAGCTAGTCATCCAAGTTACAAGTACGCAACAACATTTTTGAAGTTTCAACACAATGCCTCCCCTTAAGAATCTTGCATTTTACATGTCATGCTTTGTAGCATACTCATTGTTGGGACAACATAGTCCATACTCCTTGGGAAGCTTAGTCAATAGTTTAGAGGATCCCTATGCAGAGGTATCCTATTATACTGAGCATATGCACAGCCCTAAATATGACAAATATATTCTGATGCATTGCATGGAATTGGGGAGCTGCCAAACTATAATATTTCGTCTAGCCACTAGTTTAGAGGATGCCTATGCAGAGGTACCCTATTATACTGAGTATGATCACAGACCCTATAATCCAAGAAAAGATAGGAGGCTTACAAAGCAATATGCAGCGTCATAACCTCAAAAACAAGCCAAGAATTGATCTTGTGCCAGCACATATACGCTCTTTATCAGTTTGCAACATTATGAGCTGATAACAATTGATTAAGGTAAACCTAGGAAGGAAATGGCAGGCTGAAGAAGCGATGAGTAGCCACATTAGAGATACAGAATGCTGCATTTTCATATAGAATTTTTGGTCCTGCAACACATCAGCAGCAAGGTACGTAGATCAAAATGTGCATTGACTACCATTGTTGTCCTACATCATAGCAAAGGGGAACGTTTTGGTGCTTCAAATTCCAATAATTAATGTAAAAGAGTCATAGCCATATGCTGGTTCATTGAGTTCAAATCATTCCTTCTAATTTGACGCATTGAAGGCAGCCGGAAACTTAGAGACATACAGACTGGCATACCTTTGTGTTGACGAATTTAAAGCCATAGACTGTATAATTGCCATATGAAGGCTAGCACCAGAGAAATTATCACTCAGGCCTGTTCATCAGATAAAACTTTTAATCATGTCATGCAGAGGTTTTTACTAAAGAATGCATTGCACATGCCTTTGCAGCTAGAGCTGACGCCACCATATCTTAACATCAGCTTGCACAGATTACAGAGCAAATGCAAATGGCATGGCAAGGTAACTCACCTCTCAAATGCCAGGACGTCATTATTCTGTGATGCTGGGGAACTATAGTCTTGAATATGATCTTAATTAAGGCTGGGTAAAGCTGCGATAAATAGGAGCTAGAAAAACCCTGATTTACCTTTGTGGCGCATCTTCGGACCTAACCAGAGGGGACGATCCATCCCTTTGTGGAGCAGCTTCTGATCTTAACCTAGGCGACGGTCCGAAACGGCCATTGAATTTTGAAAACAGTCTATTCTAGATCATGATCGAATGGCTTAAGCCACATCCAACTCAAATTATCCTGTGATGCCGGGAACTATGATCTTGAAAATTAAGGCTGAAATAGAGCTACGATAGATAGGAGCTAAGAAAACCCTGATTTACCTTTGTGGAGCATCATAAGAAGTCGATTCATAGCTTGGCTCACAAGGCGTTTGTGGAGCATCAAAAGGCGTCGATCCTGCAGTAACCTAGGCGACGGTTCAGAACGGCCATCCAATTTTTAAGACCATGTACTCAGATTTTGACACGTGGATAGACTAGCCTTCGAGATAACGGGTGTGAATAGATGACTACCATTTACTAATCTGAACATGACCTTTGTAAGCGGTCATTGCAAAGTCGAAATAGTTGACTTGTGTGATCACTAATTTTAGTGGGGTCAAAGCACTATAATATGTCTGGGCGTTCAACTCTATCTGCAGTTCTATACAATTCCTGGTGATAGACTTAAATTATTCTACTCCGACATTTGGTACAAAGAACTTGAATCTTTCTTCCAATTGATCCAGTTGTATGTTGAATGCACTATTATTCAATGCATATTTGATGATAGCGCATACAGTACAAGTGCTCAACATGGGTTCTTCTAGATTTAGTTGTAAGAAGGCACAAGGATGTCGACTAGATTCCCGTGCATGCTATAATGGACAGATAAAGATACAATTATAATTATAATAAAGTATATTTGTGAAAATATGATGTATCTATGTGATTCTAAGGTGAAGCCAAAAGGAAAAAAAATCATAGTCAAAACATGATACATCTAGATAAAAAAGTGTGACCCAAGTATAAACCTAAAAAATATAAAAGAAGGAACATTATTTAGTTCACCACTTCACGATGTTACTTTACTATTTTTAAAACCTTAGTCTTGATTTGCTCATTGTGAAAAAATGACAATTTATAAATGTGATGAATGGTACAAAACAAGAATAACCTTCGGCCAAATGGAAAAATTTTAAGGTCTAAAAAAGGGGAGTCATAATGAATATAAAGTAGTTGATCCTTAAATGCAGGGCTTGAAGTATAAAACCAAGGGTAGGAGGAGGAGGATTTTAGATGCAGGTAGACAAACTAGGTTTTTGGCATAAAATATTCTGTCAAGGTGCTGAATGAAGGAGCAAAGCTAGAAAAGTCCCATTAGAAAAGTTTTCCCTTTTTTTCTTTTTTACCATTTTTGTACCTATAAATACCTCGTTATCTAAACCTAAAGGTCATAGAAGGGGAGGCCGATTATCTTTTATTGTAGTTGGCATTTGAACTGTTACATTAGCGCTATCTTCATACCTTTTGATAGTGTGCTTCAGGTGGGAGTAAAGGCAAATTTGTTACTTTCCTTCCCTCGATTTTTTGCTTGTTGCATTGTTGGTCATTTTTTTTCAGAAATGAAAAAGGTCTTTGCCACAGTACTTATGATTGTGGAGAAGTCTGTGTCTATATCATTTTGGCTCATCCAAAGAACCTAGTGCAAGACGTATAGTACTTTTATCATAATGAAAATGGTGAAGTGGTTGATGTGGAGTGCAGGTAATGACGATGATGTGTCTTGGTTAATTCTCTATAGTTGATGTGGAGTGCAGGTAATGATGTTGATGTGTCTTGGTTGATTCTCTATAGTATCTCGCTTGTGGGAAGATGTCAATTAGATTTTTAGTACACACGTAGATGTCTCCGCTTAATATTCCTAGGTTGGTGCTTCGTGGTTGTGGTGGCGTGTCCATCTGGATAAGGTGTAGTAGTACTATGAGTGGCCGAAGAAGATGGATAAACAACTTGTCCTTCATGTCCTAGAGTTGGAATTCATGGTCATAGCAGTAAGTGTGATAAGCGGGAAGAACATTAGGACCTCTAGTATAGCATGAGCTACGAAGTGGATGCTCATAAAAAGGTCGGGATGCCTTGACCATAGTACATTGAAATGCATCTACAACTTTTTAACATTGTGAGTGCTTTTGTTTTTGTGCTTGCCTTTAAAACAGAAAAGATCTCAAATTAGGAAACTCAATATCATGTACCAATTTCTATTACCAGTAAAATCTAACAATCTTGTCTTCAAAACAAAAAAACCTCAAATTGCTGCTAGGAAACTCAATATTGTTGTTGTGTACCTAATATAACGTAAGTGTTAATTTAGGTATGACGAGTTTGTTTGTTGCTGTCAAGGAACTTATGAGTTGTATGTTGCAAGTTACAAGAGTTATAGAGGAAGGGAAGAGAAGACTATTGAACAATCAAAACAAAAGCTTGTCGCAAAAGCAGTCAACTTCTACTTGTTAGGATCGTTGTATGTGCAATTTTGTGCATCAATTTCAATTTTGAAAGCTCTGTGCAATCCTAAACCAGTAGATCTTGATCTAGAAAAAAGTAAGACCCAAAAAATCAAGGAAATTAGTTATTTCAAAAACGTTGCCTATCTAAGTATTAGAATCCTCCACCCTCCACTTCTGTATTCTGTCTGCTTATGATTTTATGAATAGATGTAAGAGATTTTGTTCTTGTTCAGTTTATTGGCTAGTCCATTGGGTTAGCAGCTAAGAGATCTTGTGTTCAAGTCTCTGGGGGTCCGTCATATGTCCTCATGGACGCTGCCAATGTGGCATGACGTAAAAATACTATCTATCTATCTATCTATCTATCTATCTATCTATCTATCTATCTATCTATCTATCTATCTATCTATCTATCTGTATTCTCAACAATTGTAGATGAATTATTTTTTCCAAAGCAATGCAAGCATTACATCATTAATGTATCATTGATTTAACATCTTGCTTTCTTGTGGATCTTCATGGTGCCGCTGCCTGCAATCCAAACTCTTACCAAACCTAAAGAGGAAAAAGTAGGAAAGTCGGATCTATCATTTCATTGCATTAACAATACCTTGAAAATATGTTATTAGTGTGCCAGCATCATTTTTAAGCAATTTTGCTGGAGAACTATGATATGGCATTTGCTGTCCAGTGTCAAATTATCTAAAGAATTGTTTGCCAAGGATACAATGGCACTAACTGAGCAACATTTCTTATCTAGTGGGATCCTTCTATAGAACAATGCTAGACTCCTAAGAAAATCAAGACATTGTGAGCTTCTAGTGGCAGAATGGAGGACCCAATCAAGAACCTTGGGAATTCTTGACAACCTATGTAGTATTTCTGAAGTGCTCCATTGCAAGTGGAATATTCTCACTTTGGCAAAAGTACATTGAAAGATAAAGCAAATTACTTTGTATAGTGATATAGTGAGCTTCTTCCAAAACCAAGTCCATTAGCTATAGACCTCTTATTTATCTAGAAGAACCAGCTAAATATTTATCAAAAATTTACCTGCACAGTGATATATTGATATTTAAATATATCACGTGTGGTATATTTATTTAAATAGACAAGCTTAAGCATTTAAATATTGTATTCCGTCGAACCTTGAAGGTTATGGATATTTATCTATAGACCAGATAATAGAGGTATCTGCAATGGATTTGCAGCAGCTATATGGCAATGAGACATTGGCACAAACTTTAGAAATGTATGATGGAATTGTTCTATATGTGATTTAAGATGGAGAGCAGTGTCCCAAGCTAGTGTCAGCTACTTCTATCAAGAAAAAGTGTAACTGCATATAAGCTAAATTTAATGGTTTTCAGAATAAATGAGTCTGCACATTTTTAAAATGTGGAGGTGGGTAGAAGCATGAAAGGGTGTCTTAAATCTATTGTCAATTGATGTACAATTCATTACTTTTTTTAACGGGATTTGGGCGTGAGAATGTACATTTTCAAATTTTTGTGGAAATTACACTGGCGTAAGTGATTCATCACTAGGCCATTATTAGAAAGATTCCCCAATTATGGCCGTTCTTTCCACTCTGTTCCCACCCAAAAAATATATCGAACAGGGAAAAGAGGGGAGGATAGATGAACGAGCATTTGCAAGTACCAGTGAATCCAATGGAAGAAATTACTGAGTCAGCTAATTTAGGATGCGATTCGGATGATACAAATAGTAGAAAACGAAAGTTATACAATACTACAAGGCATATCAGAGTGAAGATTAATAGGTACATAAATACCATAGCAAAATCGGCCATCTCTTTAAAATCAGAGCAAAGAATTTTGCGTGCTTCTCATGTATTGAAGTTCAAGAGGCTGAATTTCTTCTTTGAGCCAGTTATAGGCAAACCTTCAAAGGAAATGGTGAGAAATTCTATGTTAGCCAATATTCAAGATTCTCTCCAGGAGGTAAAATGTGCAAATGACAATGATAAATTGGCAGCCAAACATTATGTACTATCAATGATTGTCGGGGAAGAGGGCAAATTGAAGTAGAAATTAGTTGCCTCCAAGTCAATCAAGACACACAATAGAAACATAACAAAGGCAGTTCACAGAAGGAAAATAATGTTAGCAACCGAGACACTGAGGAGCAGACAAAAAAGAAAGAACAAAATTAGTGAATCAACCAAAGAACTTGTGCACCATTTTTGGCTTAATAACACAAAGGTTTCACCGAAAATGAGGGATTTAAGGAAGAAGAGGATCATGCCAATCAGTTACATCGACATTACACAGGTTTTCTTTCTTAACTGTGAATATTTCTATTGCCAGAATATTTTGAAAGTTGTGTTAAAGAATGCTAAATAATCTACGTTTCAAAAAGAACATTTGTTTTGGCATTGGAATGAAAATGTAGAGTAAGTTATGATAATGTTTTTTTTGTCTACTGGTAACAACGTAGATTGGTTAGCTTTTTTCACAGAAGATTACTTATACATTTCTATGCAGATGTATTTCAAAGAAAATTCCTTGCTGAAGATGTAAACAGGTTGGTAGCTGATTGTGTAAATTAATTTGTTTTACATCACATTTTATATTGGCATCTCTTGTACATGTAAATGTATAACAGTGGTTGTAATGTAAGTCCACGTCGACACACCAACTTATCGATATATAAATGTAAAGTTCTATTGGATTTAAGATAAATGTAATTACCAAGTAAGATTACATTGTTCATATGTAAATGTAACATATTATTTGATGTGAATATAAATGTAACTACCAACTAGAGAATAAAATCGACTTTTACATTGGCCTAACTTTTACCACAGTTTTGCTTGTGGTGAATGTAAATGTAAATGAGTGTAATGTAATGTAGTGGCCAAGTGGTATTCTTAGATGATCCTATCTATTAATGTTTATTTTTACCTTCTGCAGGGTGAATTGTTTAAGGAATTCAAAGAGTAGCATCCAGATATTGAGATTAGTCTAAGGCAATTTGAGTACCTAAAACCCGACTGCATTCGAAAACTGAGAGTTTGCAACTGTGAGGTGTGTGCCTCTGATGAGAATGGAGGCAAGTGCCAAGCAAAGCTGGCAACTTTCCTAGATGTAAGTTCTATGTGGAGGTCTATTGTGTGGGACAAAGATGAGTTTCAGGAATGGCACAATTTGGAATGCATCTAGGGGAAATGCAAGGACTATGGCACCAAGAAGATCCAAAGAGACTACTGCAAGTATTGGCTCTGACAGGGATTGGCAGGCATATTGTTATGTTGATGAACCTTCGAAGAAGAGTACTTCTAGAAGACTGAAATTATTAAACAAAACTGGTCCAACAAATATTATGATGACAGACTTGTTTAATCACTTGAAGCAATTCAATGCACAATGGCAAAGCAGGCAATTCAAGCAGTGTATGAAGTCACTCTGGGACGACACTTGCTTCTATGTGTGATTTTGCTGAAAATTATACACTAAAGCCATTCAAGGAGGTCCAGTCCGAGCACTGGAGTCCCAAGCAGATCTCCATTATGGTTCACATAACAATGTTCAAGACAGGGAAAATTGAAGAAAATTGTACACTTTTTCGTTTCGGATGACACGTGCCATGATAATCTTTTTGTTAGACATGCATCCAAGCTGCAACTGGACTGGTTGAAAGAAAATGGTGGTCAACACATCAAGCAGCATCAGGTATGGTCAGATGGGTGTGCTGCCCAGTACAAATCAAGAAAAGCCTTTTACTAAGTAACTAGATATGGTACTTCCAGTACATATTTAAATATTAGAATGAGAAGTAAACATCAATCTACAATAATAAAACAAATAATATTTGTTTAACCTCTATTCTTGGAGTGTGAAGCAGGACTGTTAAGGCAGGAGTTGAATGGCACGATATATTAGGGCTGCATTAGGCGATGTTTCCGAAGGCTACATTTCTCTATAGCAGCTAAAAAGCTAATTTTTGAGCCCTATATTTTCATAAATCAAGATCTCCTTTGAGCCCTATATTTTCATAAATCAAGATCTCGTATAAGATGAGTGCATGTTAACAATTTAGGACTCATGGATAGCTTTGGTTTTTAGATAAGATGGTAATTAAGTTAAGCTATTACGCTAAAAATAATGGCTTTTATATTCTAGACTTCTTAACTTTAATAGGAAAGAGCGCGCAGGCATAGGACAATTTGCATAAGGTTGGTTTGTTTTGAACTGGATTTTAGTACTAGGTAGATGGAAAGGCCATCAGCTATTGTTGTTCCTATTGAAGTATTGAAAGAGCGTTTGCAGTTCCAAATGACAAAATAAAATTAGGCATCTTATTTATTTTATGCACTGCTAGCGGTTAGAATTGAATTGAATTAAATAGCTCAAAAGGTATTTCTAAATAGAATGGATAGGTCATTATTTGCAAATAATGCCTTTCAACGATTGCCCCCTTGGTTCCGTTTTTTTAGCCCAATGTTTGAGTTCAATTTTTATATTATGAGGGTGGTTCATAGATTATTGCATTGGTTCATGGGCATTCCAGATTTTGCCATGTCTTGATCTAGATAGCTAAGGTCGAATTTCATTCCGGCTCTTAGTCCTTGAAGAGAACTATGGCCAAGCTGAAAGAAAGAAAGATATATTGACCTTATGCTAACCTCTTCTTGACAATGTGCTTAGAACCTAAATTCAAGATGTTTCTAAAGGATACAAAGTTGACTGATGATGAGATAAAGCTAAAGCAGGGTTTACAACATGCAAAGAAGGCCAATGAGATTTCCAAGATCCTAGTTACAGTACAGATATAGTAGGAAGGAAGGCTGCAGGTGCATTTTATTTCTTCTTTCACAAATACAAGACTAAGGGGGATTATGAAGGACACTATCTATTAATCTCTTAGATTTTTCTATGGCTTAAAATAGTTCTGAACGTGGATGACATGATGTTAACAGGTGATGCAAGTGGCATTTGCATCAAATCAAGAAGTATTTAAGGCTGGTTTGCCTTATTTTTGCAGGATGTAAAAAATTGGCAGTGCAAGCATGCCATAATTAATCCAATGTAATAGACTTTGGGCAATCCTTTTTATGGTGGTTAAGGCTCATGAAAAGCAACATTGAGGGATAAGATTTTGGTTGATGTAAGAAAGATGACAGTGCCATGCCTAGTTCTAGCAGAGGCGTTTCCTTTTCTTTTTCTTTTTTGTTGCAGTAACCATAATCCGATTCCAGACGATCTTGTTCTGGCACGTGGTTGTGAAGAAGGTAGTAAGAATCGGGGTCCAAAGCTCATATGTTGGTTGCCTCAATCTGAGCAGAGACCTGTTGCATCATGTAGAGGTTCTCAAGACTTCCATAGTAGCTGATAGAGAATGAGGCCATTTGAGGTAGAATGCAATCTGTATATCTTCTGTTATTCAATAAAAAGTTATGTTTATGTAATACCATTGATTTTATAGGGTGTATTTATTGAAAATGGCATTTTTGCCACTAACATGGAAGATTCCATGTGATCTAAAGACTACAAAAAAAACCATAAAGGATGGGATAAACATGGATAGATTAAAGAACTGATGGATAGACTTTATATGCAAAGCAGGTGCTACTCCTTATAAGCAGGATGTTCAATTAAATCAAATGCCAAAGCACGTGATGCTAAATAGTTGACAAGACCCCTGATCCCTGACATAACTTACAATCATTTGTCCTGCCGTCTTCTTTACACTAATCATTAGATCATGCAGCATCCAAGGAGAAGGAATTGGGTTGTGGCTAAAAGTTTTTTGGCTTGTCTAAGAGTTATAGTGAACGAAAATTATTTAGTAGGCTTGACCAGTCTTCCCTCAGCTCTTTCATGCCATCTTTCTCCCAACCATAAATTCTGAGACATTCAGATCTTAAAGAAAAAACTAATCAAAGAAAAAACTAATCTTCCATTGTGGCTGCATATTGTGCATGAATCCATTGGCTAACTTCCCAAGATCCTTATTATAAGGCTTTATATGGACAATAGAGGCCAACAAAGAGCAGAGATCCATTTTGGAGTTAGTTTTGTAATTGGAATCTTAAGATCAAGTTACATGGCAGGTTTTGTTGATATGAGTCAGCATACAGCCTAGCTGGATGTATGACATGTCATCAATAGTCGTGTCCTAGTCTAGAGCGTCGCATCTATTGGATGCATATGTTTATCTTTTGTAACCGTTCTTCAGTTTATCAATTCCATCTACCTATTCTCCGCATCTCTCTGTGTTCTTATTATATTTAGATGGTATCAGAGCTGGCCGATGGCTTCTAAACGCAAGAGAGAATCAAAACTTCAGATCAGAGTTCAACAAGCAATTGAAAGGGTGAATCAGAGGCTCCGTAAACAGAGATTCCATCAACGCAGGATCAGAAATTTGTGGGAACAAAGGAGGATCAGAAATCAAAGGTTTCAAGCAAGCTCTACAAGGAAGAGTGTGTTCCGGAGACTTTTCTTCAATCCACGATTCTCCAAGTAGGGCTTTCAAGCGATCATAAGGTTAGAAATTTCATAATTTGAATTTCGAAATTGAAGAAAAATGGCCAGTTCTTCAAATAATCTGGAAAAGATGCTTGAAAAATTCCTTGAAAAATTCACCGGAAATAATTTCCACACTTGGTCTCTTAAGCTCCAACTAATTTTGATGAGGGAATCCACATGGGGGGTGGTAGACGGCAGTGAGTTAAAGCCTACAGAGGCAACAAAGATTCTGGAATGGGAACAGAGAGATCGAAAGGCAATCACCACGATTGGCCTTGCTCTTGGGGAAGAGTATGTGAATTTATTAAATCTGAAGGAATCAGCTAAACAGAATTGGGTTGCTTTGGTGAAGGCATTTGGGGGTTCAGGAAAATCAAGTGAATTGGCCCTGAAGCAACAATTCTTTTCATTAACGATGGAGCCTAATGAGACCGTGGCTGAATTTCTTAGTAGACTGCGCTGTCTAGTTGTGCAACTTGCAAGAGTCAAGTCAGTGGAATCTGCAGAAGACCAAATGGCAGTTTTGTTGAAAGGGATTGCACCTAGATATCGGCATGTGGTCACCACTCTGACCAATATCCCTAATCAGACAATGGACACCTTAGTTTCTGCCCTCATGGAGGAAGAAAGAAGGATGAAACTAGAGGATGACCCAAAGAATTCAGCATTCTTTATGCGAAAGTCCAAGTATGGATTTGGAAAGAAACCAAGCAGGTTTAGATTAGCCCCACCAAGCACTAGCAGAGGCTCAAGTGAAGGGTCACGCAGTAACTCTTTCAGATCGGATCAGAGTAAGAGAGGAGCATGTTTTCGTTGTGGTAAACTTGGTCATGCTGCAAAGGACTGCCGGGTTCGATTGCCACTTGATCAGCGTAACAGTGCAAATGGTAGTGCAAATGGCCGTGATTTTCAGAGGAGGCAGGAATCTAAGAGTGATGGCAAGTTGTTCATGGTACATACCTCACAGCCACAATCCCAAATGAGGAATACAGCAATATGGTTGGACTCCGGTGCATCCATGCACATGACACCTGTCAGGGAAATGTTTCACACTTTCGAACCCTCTGATGAAGAACAACAGGTGTATGTCGGGGACAGTAGAGCGCATAAGATTAGTGGGAAAGGCACCGTGTTAATTCAGCTCGGCACCCAGACGCGTGAAATCCATAATGTCTTTTATGTACCTGGAATAAGCCAAGTCCTCCTCTCAGTTGGTCAGATTGCTGATGCAGGGTTGTACATCACATTCAATAAGTATAAATGCCTCATCACTGATGAAGATGACAACCAAGTGGCCAGTGGTACTCGAATGGATGGGTTGTATCAGCTTGATGCAAGAATTCAGCAGCCCCAACAAGCTTTGATTGTGCCAACAAACATGACTGATCTGCAACTTTGGCATAATCGCCTGGGTCATCCCAATGTCCAGGCCATGAAGAAACTGCTGACAGAACAGTTAGTAACAGGCTTGGATGCTTTTGATGATGAAACACTTGCCTTTTGTGAAGCGTGTGTCATGAGCAAGCACTCTAGAACTCCTTTTCCAGTAGGAGAAAGCAGACGAGCTCAAGATATATTGGAAATAGTTCACTCCGACCTATGTGGGCCAATGCAAACTCTGACCATAGGCAGCAAGAAATATATGGTCACTTTCATTGACGATTATTCTAGGCATGTCACAGTGAGATTGCTAGCACGGAAATCAGAGGTCTTTGCTATGTTCAGGGAATTTCAAATACAAATGGAAACTCAAACTGGCAAGAAACTTAAAATTTTGCGCAGTGATAATGGTGGCGAATACACTTCAAAACAGTTTGCGGAACACTGTCAGACTCATGGCATTATTCAGCAGTACACAACTCCATACACCCCACAACAGAATGGAGTGGCGGAGCGCATGAACAGGACCCTCATGGAATGTGCCCGTACAATGCTTAAACATGCTGGAATGCCGAACATGTTCTGGGGCGAGGCAGTCATGACGGCAGCTTATCTCAGGAATAGATTGTATACCTCATCTCTAAATAGTATGACGCCACATGAAGCATGGACAGGTCACGTGCCCTCTATTGATGACCTCCGTATTTTTGGGTGCATTGCATATGCCCACATTGCAGATGAGAAGCGTAAGAAGTTGGATTCAAAGAGTATCAAATGTGTGTTGGTTGGCTATTCTACAGAGGTCAAGGCTTACAGATTATATGCATTAGACAATAGAGTGCTCATTCTTAGCCGAGATGTTGTTTTCAATGAAGATCTTTTGTATGGGGAAGCTATGGGCACTACAGCAGTCCGTGACACAGCTTTGGGTGTTAATTTTGATGACTTAGATGAATGGTGTGTGACTAATGAGAGTGCAAACAGTGCTGCACCATCCGGCTCATCCTCATCACCAGACCTTATGGGGGAGTCTTCCTTGTCTGATGAACAATTTCCAGAAGTTTATCCACTTGTTGAGATAGACAAGGCTGAACCAAGACGCCCATCTGCAGCCAGCATGCCATATCAGAGTGTAAATCGTCCTAACAGGGGCACCACTCGCTCAGGTCGTACTAGTTATCTCAGTGCAAAGGCTGCTGCTGCAGTTGCATCATCAAGCATTCCCTGGAAAGGTCACAAAAATTTGCTTGTTACTAGTGCCAATTTCATGGTTTCGTCTGAAAGTCTTATTGTGGAACCTTCAACAGTTCAAGAGGCACTTAGCAGTACACATGCAGCAGAATGGCAGCAGGCCATGGATATGGAATATCAGTCATTATTGAAAAATCAGACATGGGACCTAGTTGTTCTTCCCCCAGGCAGACAAGTGGTCAGTACAAAATGGTTGTTCAAGCTTAAGAAGAATGCCGCTGGTCAGATAGAGCGATTCAAAGCCAGATTTGTTGCAAGAGGTTTCTCTCAACTTGCCGGGATTGACTTCACTGACACCTTCTCTCCAGTAGTTCGTATGTCCTCCATTCGAACTCTTCTCGCCATAGCAGTCCAATGGAATCTAGAGATACATCAAATGGATGTCAGCACCGCTTTCCTTCAGGGGGAGCTAAAAGAAGAGGTTTACATCTCCCAGCCAGAGGGTTATGAGCAGCCAGGAAAGGAAAACATGGTCTGCAAACTCAACAGGGCGCTTTATGGACTGAAACAGTCTCCCAGAGCATGGTTTGATCGGATCAACACTTATTTGCTTTGTCTCGGTTTCACAAGTACACAAGCTGATGGCAATGTTTATGTAAAGCGAATGGGACAGTTCTTTGTACTCGTGGCCTTATACGTCGATGACTGTATTTTAGTGGCAGATAATCAGATTTTCCTTACACAAGTAAAGCAGCAGCTTGCATCCGAGTTCGAAATGGTGGACATGGGGGAGATTAGCTACTGTCTTGGAATTCAGATTGTGCGTAACAGGACTCAAGGTTGGCTGAAATTGATTCAAACCAAATACATTGATGAAATCCTTAAACGGTTTAATATGGATGAATGCAAGCCAGTCTCTACGCCAATGGAGACAAATCTGAAACTTACCAAGGATATGTCTCCCAAGACTGCAGAAGAGAAAGCACAAATGGAACAAGTGCCATATCGACATGCAATTGGATGTCTAATTTACTTGGCAGTAAGCACAAGACCAGAGATAGCATTTGCAGTTGGCATGGCAAGTCAGTTTATGGAGAATCCGGGTCCACAACATTGGGCAGCAGTCAAAAGAATCATGCGATATTTGCAAGCTACCAGAGAGTTTGCACTTCACTATGAACAGATCCCTGATACAGACTTCAAGCTAATTGGCTACACTGATGCAGATTGGGCAGGGGATGAAGACACCAGAAAGTCTACTTCCGCATTTGTCTTTCTTCTTGGAAACAGTGTGATTTCTTGGAGGAGTAAGAAGCAGCCCATAACCGCTCTTTCAAGTACAGAATCAGAATATATAGCAGCAAGCTCAGCAGCCCAAGAGGCCATCTGGCTGCGACAGTTATTAGCAGGCATTCATCATGAGCAACAGGGTCCTACCAAGTTATTCTGTGATAATCAAAGTGCAATAGCACTGGCATATTCTCCAAAATATCACGCAAGAACAAGGCATATAGCCACAAGATTTCATTTCATTCGTGAGCAAGTGGAGAATGAAATACTTACCCTGGAGTATTGTCCTACCAACGAAATGATGGCAGATACTCTAACCAAGTCTCTTTCCCGAGATAAATTTGAATGCAACAGAGAGATGATGCAGATCATAGAACTGAAGATATTTGATCCAGGCTGATGCTGATGGGGGAGTGTTGATATGAGTCAGCATACAGCCTAGTTGGATGTATGACATGTCATCAATAGTCGTGTCCTAGTCTAGAGCGTCGCATCTATTGGATGCATATGTTTATCTTTTGTAACCGTTCTTCAGTTTATCAATTCCATCTACCTATTCTCCGCATCTCTCTGTGTTCTTATTATATTTAGAGGTTTGAGCGTTCGTATATTCTTATAACATTGTACAATAGCACACTAGATAGTATGCTTTCTAAGTGAATGTTTAAGATACTTACTTATTACTGAGTTGAGATCATAACTTAGAGACGTGGTCACTCGACTGAATTATACTCGAGCATGTTCCCAAGCATCTGCAATAAAACAGCACAATATATGAGTGATATATAATACAACTTTTAGAACACACTGCGCAGAATTAGTATTTATAAAATGAAAAATAGCAAGTAGCCTGTGAGTAGCTGTGCCTAGCCAGCTCTCTGCTATGGATCGTATGCCCTAAGTTTTAGGTTTCAAAATTGATGTTTTGTCTTATTTGACATAAACCAGCTGGGATAGACCTATAGCAAGTAGGAAACACGTTTGAGAAGCTTTTTACCTTTGCAGGCTGCATCACTTCTTGTTCTGGTAAGCATGCCCTATTTCTGACTACCAATAGAGGCGACGGTCCAAAATGGCAATAAGACCGTCCATTTTGTAGATCATGATAAATCAATGGCCTAAAAAGCATCTAAGTTACTTTGCGACACGTGGATAGGCTCTCGTGCACTAAACAATTTGAACCGAGACCTATTTATAGCTTTGGATAGGTCTCCGCAGAGAGTTATGCTGTTTTTATTTTGGGTTGAACCACTTACCAGTAAAAACGTGTGCCGGCGTTGCTGCCTCAAAGGAGCTTGTGCATTTGCACATGCATTTAATCTCAGTGTGTTATTCTTTCGAAAAATTGTCTGTGATGTCGTATGTTGTTACAGTGACAAAGGTTAATGAGTGTGAGAGCTAATGTGATTTGCTTTGCAATTATTTTTATAGCGATAAAAGTTGATGTGATTTGCCTCCCAATTATTTTTATTGTTCAAACTGAGTTAGGCAATATTTCAATGTACTAAATTTGGCCTTTAATGTATGGGTTTAGTAGAAAGCCTAATGAATGTGGGAGGAAAATAAAGTTTTCTTTTAAGTAGAAAAGTTATATATGGGACGTGTTCAAAATATGTATGGTTTCTATGTGATAATGCCATGCTTAGAACATGAACAAAAGATTAGATACACATTATAAAACATGTCTAGAATCCCATAAATGTCACCTAAGCACGATTTTATGTAACTGGGGCAATGTGCTCTAGGTTGTCATAGAACTCTGAATATGCATCTCCACATGGCACACATCACCAGGGGCATAATGTCAATTGTTTGTGCATGCTTTCATGCTCGACATATCGAACTTAACTCGAGCTTTAGTAATATCAGAGTGTTATGTTGGGATTAGTATATAGAAATTGTGGAAGTTTTTGTAGGTTGGTTTGTAGACATGAGAGAGGACAATGTATGTACATGTCTCAATGGTGCGCTTGGAAAGTTATTTTAACACTTTACAAAGTCTCAAATTGGTCTCTCCCCTCCCCTTTTTTACATTTGGTGAAATAGAATATCGATGTTTGTAATCGACCATGAAATAAAAATGAGATTTACAAATGTTGGATTGAAAATATGGAATGACATTATATTGGCAAATGCTTTTTCCAAAATTTTGGATGAAGGAAAAATTTTTTAATCAAAGAAGTTATTTTCTTGGATGGGACCATTGGTTTTAAAGACCTTATCTAAGGGCCTCTAAAATACCTAGGGGTCGAGAAGATATTATTACAGCATCAAGCCTACAATAGAATAAGATGGACCATCTAAATATAAAGGAGGAACCTTTACATAAAGAATAGAATGTATATAAAGGTGGGTGATGAAGCTAATAAAAGGAAAGCCTTTAGATCCACAAATATTTTTTGCTACATGCTACATTTTTTTGCCACAGTTCGTGGTCCACCTCTTCATGCATTTGGAGTACTTGTTTGCAGTACTATGGCGATAATTTGCATTCCAATGGAGTCTAGGGACTTTGTTTTCAAGGTCGGTAGCCATAGTTCTGTTTTATGAAAAAAATAGAGAGGTTGTAGTTTTGGGTTTGAAAAGAAATAGAAAAGTAGAGCAGCGCGCTTTGTATCGAAAAAAACATTGAACATTTTTGTTCGGTGTGTTATGGGTTTTGTGCTATATTCAATAGTTTATATATTATTCATAAACTTGCCCATGTTTTTTGGGTTGCCCCTAAGGGGGCAAACCCTCGTTTATGTGGGTTTATGGCATATCCAAGTATGCCGGCATATGCTTAGGATATGCTGGTGACTACTCCAAATTGGCTGTTGCCAGTAAACTGGCGGTCAGCATACAGGGGTTTGGTTCAAGAGCAAAATCTTCAGTGATTATCTGGCACCGGACTGGATGAACTGATGTAGCAGGCATTTGAACGGACCAGGCAGTAACGAAGATGTCAAATATAGTGACGACAAGATGCAGGAAAAATTAATGGCATGGTTGGAAGAGCAAGAAACTTGGCAGCGGTATGGCGGTAGGGATCATGTTATTATTTGTCAAGATCCGAATGCTCTCTACCTGATTAGGGAACGGATAAAGAAATGCGTGCTTTTACTCTCTAATTTTGGAAGATTTGCTCCTGATCAAGCTTCTTTCGTGAAGGATGTGGTGCTACCATATTCCCATCGGATAAATTCCTATATTAAAGAAAATAGCACATTGAAGAGGGATACCCTGCTGTTCTTTATGGGGAAGGGAATCGTTATAGAAAAGAGGTAATTGCTTATGTTAGTCAATCCTAATTTTTAAAATCCAGAATGGATGCTTCTTGCATACCGTTGCTAAGATTGTCAGCTAGTAATAAATTGTTAATCACTGCAGGGTGGTAACATTCGGGACCAATTGTTTCAAATATTGGAAAATGAAAAAGACATGATAATAAAACATGGTACACAATCCTGTGAGAGCAGGCGACTGGCAGCTCAAGGGATGAGAAGTTCAAAATTTTGTCTTCATCCAGTTGGTGATACACCATCAGCTTGTCGGCTGTTTGATGCTATAGTGAGTATATGCGTACCGGTTATTGTCAGTGATGACATTGAACTTCCGTTTGAAGATGAGTTGGATTACAGCTAGTTTGCAGTCTTTGTTCCAATATATAAGGCAGTGGAACCCGATTATCTTCCTTCATTGCTGAGGCAAATGGATGATGAAATTATCAAAGAAAAGCAGCAACAATTGCGTGAGGTATGTATGCTTGAATGTCTCAAGTTTATGTTTGCTAAATTATCAAGTCAACAATAATCTCTGTATTAGTTAGTTGAAACTTATGTGTATTAGTAGATGCACTGTAGATGTTTCTAAGCCTAGTACGATACTCAAGAACCCCATGGCAGTAGCAGAAGAACAAATTTCCTGTGTGTCTTTTAAGCTCTCATGCAGTGGCATTTTCATAACATGATATTTGGAGGCTGCAGTAATCCCAACAAATTAAACAAATGAGCTTGAACGCTTGCCTCTTTTCTTTCTGTTTTCTGCTTTCTTTTCCACTTCTGCGTGCAAGTTTTCTCATTATGAGTGGCTATGCCAAGTACAGCACCACTAATCAGAGGGCTAGTTTTCTTTTTTTAGCCCCCTATACTTTGATTTCCAAATTGTATGGTCTGGATTTGTATGGTTAGGAGGGGGGGCTGTAAAACGGAAAGTGTCAAGATTGGAGATTGTTAATATACCTAGATAATAACCTAGATGTGAGTAAATGACGTGACACCTGATCATGATTTGACTTTTAGGCATAATCTAGGGATGTCCAATATCTTGGCATCAGGATGGATGTCAATGATCTTTTGCTGGAAGGGCTTGAGCATCAAAAATGCCAGAGCAGATGTTTTTAAAGCACTGAATATTGAATCATAATGGATCTTTGAGAAATTTTCATGTCTGCTTATTAGCATGCGCTATGTGTTATATTAACTTTATGTTGCCTTTTTCTTGCAGGTAAGAAAGTATTTTGAATATGAAGAACCTAACGAGGCTATTGACCAGATTTGGAGACAAGTCAGAAAAAAGTTGCTGCTGATCAAAACATTGAGCATAAAAAATGCCAGAGCAGATGTTTTTAAAGGACTGAATATTGAATCATAATGGATCTTTAAGAAATTTTCATGTCTGCTTATTAGCATGCGCAATGTGTTGTATTAACTTTATGTTGCCTTTTTCTTGCAAGTAGGAAAGTATTTTGAATATGAAGAGCCTAACGGAGCTATTGACCAGATTTGGAGACAAGTCAGAAAAAAGTTGCCGCTGATCAAAACATTGTTAAACTGTGACAAACGAATGGTTGAAGGAAGTACCGCAAATTGTTCTTGTGTATGCTCATCTAGACAAGGTTCTGCAAATAATTATGTACTGTAATTGATGTACCGCTTCCTGTTCTACTGTATCCATCTTTGTGGATTTGACCTCAACAGGTGAAGGCTTTGGAGGTATAGAATTTACTTCCCACAAATTTTGCTTCATTTCTATTGTAACAACCAAATTTGATGCAGAAAGTTGTAATGAAGTTGCAAGGAGGCTTCTTGGTATGGAATAGCGATGCCAACTTTGTATTCTACCATTATTGTTCAAGAAACAATTGACTTGATAAATCACCATAGCAATATTTGTGCCTCATATTCTTTGACATCTCACCGATTCGATGATGCTGGCCTCATAAATGGACCCGATTTTAGGGTCACAAGAGTTGTGGTTTCTACTTCTAGAACCATATGTTTTATTCTATGAGGATAATGCAAATGAGATGGGCCCTTTCTGCATTTTGTTTTGATTGACTTTTGACGAGGTTTCTGCCGACAGAAATAGGCTTTTATCTAATGAATTAAATGAGAACGATATGGGATGATAACTCATAGTATGGAATGACAACAAGTAAAGGAAGTCATACGAAAATAGGCATCATTTCATAATTTGCGTATCGGAATGGCCTACAGCAATGCCACTATTGTATCAGAAGCACATCGTCATGATACCAAACTTCCTCATTAAGCAAGCAGAATGTCATGGTAACAAACAAGAATGGGGCATGTTGTTAGAGCTATGCACCATTTTCACAACTTAAAAATGAAACGGTTCTAGTTCAAGGGTGCTTTCCCATGGGTTCGACCTGGATTGCCGGACCTGGATTGCCGTACCCAGGTCTTGACCTGGGCAAAAAAGAATTGCGGACTGATTAATTTTCATTACGGTCGAAAACCTGAACCAAACAAGGTCGGATCTTCATGAGATCATGGCGTCTGTATGCCTGGCCAGAAAAAAATTCAAGGTCGAATCTTCATGGGAACATGGCATCTGTATGCCTGGCCAAGAAAAATCCCAAGGTTTTGGGACCATGGGAAAGCACCCTAAGCCTATTCACACCAAGGAATCTCACGTACAAACCTTATGGGTGACTAGGAGGGATTTTCTTTTTGGGTTGTCCCTAAGGGGCAAACCCTTGTTTATGTGGGTTTATGGCATATGCTTAGGATATGCTGGTGACTGCTCCAAACTGGCTGTTGCCAGTAAACTGGCAGTCAGCATACAGGGGTTTGGCCCAAGAGCAAAAACTTCAGCGATTATCTGGCACCGGACTGGTCTGAACTGATGTAGCAGGCATTTGAATGGGTGGCTGCATTTGAGAATGCAAAAGGTTCATTTCATTTTATGGCCCTGCAGTGTCCTCTGGTTGCTAGAAGTGGATATTTAAAGAGGCTTCTTGTAGATTGTGCTGAGGCAGAGCTTCCGAGCAATTTTCCTGGTGGAGAAGAAGCATTTGAATGGGCTGTAAGTTTCTGTTACGAATCCACAATTTTAATCAAGCCCTAAAACGTGGCAGCCCTAAGATGTGCTGCAGAAGTTTTAGAAATGACAGAGGAGCATGGAATAGAAAATTTGAAGCAAAGATGTGATATGTATTTGCTTCATGTGGTGTTGCAGAGTTGGGTAGATACCATTCTTGTTCTTCAGAAATGTGACCAACTAGTATTACCAAAGCATGAATTGGCTCTTTTTTACCACTGGGTATTCTATTTTTAATATTTGTATACATTCACTAAGAAAATAAAAGCATGTATTCATACAGGGCCTGTACAATTTCCATTACTGATGTAACTACACGAAGCATTCTTGGCTAATGTGTTTTAGACAAAGAACATAATCACGTCAATCCCAATTAGTCTAGGAACTAAGCTTCGCAAGCCTCTTCTTGGTCCATATACAATTCATAAACAAAAGAAAACAAAACCCCCATTCAAACCATTAATAAGCCATTCAAACCATTAATAAGCCCTGACACATGAAATGATCTAACAAGCATGAAAACAAAACGACAACAAGAAACATAAAAACACACTTTTGGGCCACCGGAGGGCAACCCGTCGTGCGCAGCACCTTGTTGATTTTTTTTTTCCCCGAACCAAAAAAACACCATAACACACCAAAACAAATAAGGTAACATAACATAATACTAGAAATGTGTGCCCGGCAATGCCGAGCATTATTCGAGGACATGCGAATGGGTGGAACTGAGTAATCGAGTGCATGGAATTTAGGTTATTGGTTTAGGTTTCCGAGAGTGTAAGATTTCATGGAAGATCACAGGTCCAATGCGATAGTGAAAGGAGGGAAACCACATCCTGCAAATACTAGTAACATTGCCCGGTGTTGTCGGGCTTGTGTACAACAGTGCCAAGCATTAAAAGTCAGGTGTGCCAAGCATTGTTAGGTGTGGATAGTACAAATAATGTATGTACAATATTCGTGTGGAGCATACTTCTAAAGTAGTTGTCTACTTTTAACGTGTGATTAGAAACTACTTTAATTGTGATTTAGTCCGAGAAGAATTGGATACTGCCGATGGTTCTTTCTATAGAATTTGGTAACACATGTTCATTTATCATCACACAGGTTAAATGGTCTTACAGGTTGAAGATACACATTTAACAGTTGGAGAAGCAAGCAAATGCATATAAGTACTATAAGTGCTTCATGTGAGATTGGAGAAGCATTTAGATATTGGCATGGCTGGACCATGCTAAGGACCATTGAAATATATGAGTTCATATTTGATGTTAAAGCAATGGTCGAATGGTCGAGACCATTGCATTGTAAATTAAAAGATGGAGGTAAAACAAAATTCGAATATAGAAGTTCCCTGAGTGCAAGGGGAAAACACCACGGTTACCTTACAGGCCGGAACCATGCCATAGCGGCCGGATCCGACCCTATAAACTAAGATGTACAGAAGTTAAACACTGCATTGAAACAATTAGGGATTGAATACTGCCAGTTCGATGGTTTAAACAGAAGTTCACAATATTGTTTAAAGCTTGATTGAGAATATAGTTGTCTGGTTATTATTTTCAATGGTTGAATAACCTTGTATGGTTGAATAACCTTGTGCTCAATAATAAAAGTTGTTGAGTTGATTGTTTGGAATTGCTAAGTGACTTTGCTTGAAAAATCTCTTTTGGTATCAGAGCCAGAACAATGGCAACAAGGTTTGGAGCAGGCTTATTGAGTGCAGTTCAAGTCTATAATGGGGGGTCTGGTTTTCAAGTATGGAAAAACCAAATTCAGCACATTTTGGATGTTGAGGACTTGTGGGAAATTGTTGATCCAAATCAACAGGAGGTGGTTGCTACTAGTGCTGGTGGAGCATCTAGTAGTACTCAAGCTGTAAATTCAGCAGTTGGAGGAGGTAATTCTACCTCTGTAACTTCAGGCAGTAGGACTGTTGCAAGTGAGGCTGCAATTGGAGAAAGGAGTGTCTCAAGTTCGGGTACATTATCCACGAAGATCAAAGAAGCCAGAGGCATTATCATAAGCAAGGTTGGACCTACCATTCAGCTCAAACTTAGAGGTATATCAGATGTGGAGTTATTTGCTCAAACAATATGAAAATAAAAGCTCATCTCAAATAGATGTGTTAGAGAAAGAGCTTAGAAACCTGAAGTATAATGAAGATGAAGAAGTCTCAGAGTTTTTTAACAAATTTGATAACCTTGTAGCTGATCTAAATGGTGCAGGAGTCACCTTATCAGAAAGGTTTATAGTGTTAGCTATTGCTCGAGGTGTAAGCTCAAATTCTCAGCTGTCTCTTCTAATAAGAAATGTTGCAAAGAATAGGGAAGAAGCTGAAAATATGTTGAGGACTGAGATAGAACAGAATAAATTAATGAGAGAGGAAGAAAATGCTGAAATTCTTTATGCTGGAAAGAAAAAGAGATCTCAAGGAGATAAGACAGTTTGTACAACTGTTATGAGGCAGGGCATATTAAGCCAAATTGCCCTAAACTTAAACAAGAAATAATCTGCTATAATTGCAAATGTAAGGGTTATATTGCTGCCAAGTGTCCTAGTCCCAAAGAAAAGGATTATGGCAGGGGAAGGGGAAGAGGACGAGACATTAAAAGAGGATATTCCTCTGGAAGGAAAGGAGGATCTGCTGGTATACACATTGCACAAGAAAAAGCAGAAGTCAAGGAAATGGAGGAATCAAGTGATGATGAGGTAAATTGTGCTTGCTCATTAGATGATGTTGATTCTAAAACTGATGGCAAGAATTCTGTGATTGTAGTTGATAGTGGAGCTGAGAGATCAGTAGTAAGATCTTTGGACATGCTTAAAAATCAAACTTTAGCTAAATCAAAACATGTACAAGTTGGCAATGGTGACTTACAAACCATAGAAGGATGTGGAATGTTGGAGCTGCTGGATCTAGATGGAAACAAAGTTAATATTGAAAATGTATTATGTGTTCCTAGTCTGATAAAAATTTTAGTATCAGTGTGTCAGTTAGTAAACTTGGGTTACAAAATCTTCTTTGAAGAGAGTTTGTAAAATTTTCATGAATAATGAATTGAAGTTTTTGGCAAATCGAGTTGGAAATTTATTTCAAATTGAAAATGGTCTGATTGATGGAGTTAATGCTGTGTTAATGATTGATATGGAGACTTGGCATAATAGGCTGGCACACACACATTACAATAATGTAAAAAGTTATGGCAAAAAGAGGGCTCATTGAATGCAACATACCAGAAAACCACAAATGCATATGTGAGGGATGCATGTTAGGGAAGATTACAAGACTGCCATTTCCTAAATCACAAAAAAGGGCTGAAGGAGGCTTAGATCTGGTTCATACAGATCTATGTGGCCCCTTAAATGTTAGAAGCAGAAATGGGAAGAGATATTTTGTAACTTTCATAGATGACCATAGCAAAAAATGCAAAGTTTATTGCTTGACACGAAAATCTCAGGCCCTTGAAGCTTTTAAAATGTATGTCTCAGAAATGGAGAGACAAACAAACAGAAAAGTAAGGTGCATAAGATCAGACAGAGGAGGTGAGTATTTATCTTCTCAATTTGAGGTTTTTTGCAAAGCCAAAGGAATAAGGAGACAATGACATGTAGACATACTCCACAGCAAAATGGAATTGCTGAAAGGAAAAATAGAACCTTACTTGATGCAGTAAGATCAATGTTGAAGTATTCAGGTCTGCCAAACAAATTATGGGAGGAAGCTTTGAGAACAGCAGCCTATGTTCAAAACAGAATTCCAACCTCAAGTCTAAAGGGTAACATTCCAGAATTAGTGTGGTCAAACAATAAAGCAAATATAGATTATACCATGTTTAAATCATTTGGATGTTTAGAATATATTCATGTGCCAAAGGAGTTGAGGCAGAAGTTGGACAATAGAGCAGAAATAGGATACTTTGTGGGGTATGATGAAGAAAGCAAAGGTTGCAGAATGTTCATTCCTGAGCTGAACAAAATTATAATAAGTAGAGACATTATTTTTGATGAACATAATTTTTACAGGGATAGAAAGCAATCAAACAAAAATATTGACAAACAGGTCGGCCAAGCAGGGACATGTTTTGAATATGATACAAATGAAGATGATGAGAAAGCTAATGGGGCTGAGTCTGATATGTCTGATATGAAAGACAAGCAAGCAAATTTAGGTGAAAACCAGGGGAATGTTGCTGAAAATGCTGCCATTGATACACAGCAAGATAAAACAAAGAGAAGAAAAACACAAGCAGAAAGATTGAGAGAAAATTTGCCCTTGAATGAAAGTGAATATGGTAGACTTGAAGGTGGAAGAAGCAAAAGGATTGAGAAACTTGCTGAGCTCCCAGACCAAGAACAAATTCTAGCTATTCTAGAGGATTCTATTGTTCCAACTTCATATGAAGAGGCCATAAATAGTGTTGAGAAAGAACATTGGATAAAAGCAATGGAGGAGGAGATAAAATCATTTAAAGACACAGGAACATTTGATGTAGTGGAAAAACCAGAAAATACCAACATTGTGGGAAACAAATGAATTTACAGGATTAAAACCAATGTTGATGGTACAAAAAGATTTAAAGCAAGGCTTGTAGCTCAAGGTTTTTCTCAGAAGAAAGGAAAGGATTATAATGAGATCTTTTCTCCAGTAGTTAAGCTTACAAGTCTAAAAGAGTACTGCTAGAAATAACAAATGCATTAAATTTAGAGTTACATCATATATGGATGTTAAAACTGCATTTTTGAATGCAGAATTGAAGGAAAATATTTACATGAAACAACCTGCAGGTAATAATTCAAATGTTTGGAAGCTCAGAAGGGCAGTATATGGATTAAGGCAATCACCTCGAGAATGGTATTTTTGTATGGACAGTTTTCTAAGAGGGCAGGATTTTGAGAGGTTGAAAAATGATGGAAACTTATATAAATTCAGAGATTGAGATAATTTTTGCTTGATTGCATTATATGTGGATGATTGCATAATGACCTCAAATAATCAAAATTGCCTAACAATGTGCAAAGATATTTTAAAGAATAGGTTTGAAATGACAGACTTGGGTGAATTGAAGCAGTTCTTGGGGATTGAAGTCTTGAGAAATAGAGATAAAGGAATCCTGTCTCTAAAACAAAGCAGGCATGTGGAAAATATGCTTAAAAGATTCTTCATGCAGGATGCCAAAGCAGCAAAAGTGCCTATTGTAGCAGGCCATAAACTGACTGACAGTTTTCAGTCCAATGATGACACTAAAGGTATGGAAAAAATTCCATATAGTGAGATAATAGGTTGCTTGTTGTGCTTATCAAACAACACGAGACCAGACATTAGCTATTCAGTCAACATCTTGAGCAGATATTGCAATTGTCCAACTAAAAAAAATTGGGAAGCAGCAAAGCACGTGTTGAAGTATTTGAAAGGCACAGTCAATTATGGGATCACATTCACATCCAATGATCTAAATTTAAAGGTTTTTAGTGATGCAGATTGGGGAGGAGACAAAAGCACAAGAAAGTCAACTTCAGGGTATGTGGTCTTTCTTGGAGGAGGTAATATGCAGCCAGTTCACTGCTGTCCAAAGAACTTGTTTGGCTGAGAAGATTATTGGAGGAGCTTGGTTTTAAGCAAAGACAACCTACTGAAATTATGACAGATAGCATGAGCTGCATATCAATAGTAAAAAATCCAGTTCAACATGAGAGCTTGACATGCACTTCATTAGAGATATGGCAGAAAAAGGATACATTCAACTGTGTTACATTCAGTCAAATATGCAGATTGCTGATGTGTTTACCAAAGCTCTGGTTGAAAGAAAGTTCACTGAATTCAGAAATAAACTGAATGTTCTTAACCTGTGTGCTGAAGGAGGAGTGTAGAATTTGGTAACACATGTTCATTTATCATCACACAGGTTAAATGGTCTTACAGGTTGAAGATACACATTTAACAGTTGGATAAGCAAGCAAATGCATATAAGTACTATAAGTGCTTTATGTGAGGTTGGAGAAGCATTTAGATATTGGCATGGCTGGACCATGCTAAGGACCATTGAAATATATGAGTTCATATTTGATGTTAAAGCAATGGTCGAATGGTCGAGACCAGTGTTGCAAAAATACGCGTATTTTTTGAAAAGGATCCATTCCGTACCGTACTTGTACGTACGTACATATTTTTAAAAAATATGACGTTTTTTTAAAAAAATACTACTTGTTTTTCACAAAACAGTAAACTTGCACTTACCAGGAATTGAACCTAGGCCTCCTAGATAGCAAACTAACATGCTAACCAACTTCGCCTACATCAGTTTTATGTTTTATTTCATCGTTTTATTCTATTTAAACACTGTTTTTGATTTTTAAAAAATACTCCAAACGTACGTAAGGTACGTATGGCTAAAAAAACGTATTTTTTAAAAATACGTACAGTACGTATGGTACGGTACGCGTACGGGACAACACTGGTCGAGACCATTGCATTGTAAATTAAAAGATGGAGGTAAAACAAAATTCGAATATAGAAGTTCCCTGAGTGCAAGGGGAAAACACCACGGTTACCTTACAGGCCGGAACCATGCCATAGCGGCCGGATCTGGCACTATAAACTAAGATGTACAGAAGTTAGACACTGCACTGAAACAATTAGGGATTGAATACTGCCAGTTCGATGGTTTAAGCAGGTGTTCGTTCATTTGTGAAGTTCATAATATTGTTTAAAGCTTGATTGAGAATATAGTTGTCTGGTTATTATTTTCAATGGTTGAATAACCTTGTATGGTTGAATAACTTGTGCTCAATAATAAAAGTTGTTGAGTTGATTGTTTGGAATTGCTAAGTGATTTTGCTTGAAAAATCTCACTGTCCAATCTATGAAATTTATCATCACATCTTCTAATCTGGTTACATCCAACTTCATACGTTGGAGATGACTATTAAATTTGTCACCTTGGCTTATATCTAGCTTCATATGTGAATGGCAGTTACCAAGGCATAAAGGAAAAGGGGCTGTATAGAATATATCTTATATTTCAATACCAAATGTGATAAGAATATCTGTCATGTTGTGGTTTCATTGATCTATTAAAAGGACCTTTTATATGTGCTTATAAGAAGCCATCATATATTCGTATTAGTTAGTGATTCATTAGTTGAAGGTTAGTCATTTGTTTAGCATCTGCAAATTGTAAATGGCATCTAAAAATATTGAGGCATTTCTTGTTGGCAATTTCAATTGATTCCAACTGAATATTAATCATGAAGGAGACGATAAATGTTGGGAACAAACTAAGAGAATCTCAATCGACCTCATTCAATTGAGCTACTATGTACACCAGTCCTTCTCACTTATAAGATTTGATATAGTGTACAATTTATTGGGGATGTGTATAACAAATATGTAACACCTTCAAATAAAAGACAATCTACTCATTGTCTCATGAATTGCATACTGTGCCAAATGCCTAAATGGAAGCAAGGCTAAGGTAAAAAAGTAGTCAATTTTGTAAGTGCATTGCTATAAGAGATGTTGAGCGTGATTCGTTGCAATGAATTTTAATTCATCTTCAAGAAAAATCTTGCAATGCCTTTTCTCAAAGCAAACTCTATATCCTAGATCCACAAGTTGGCTGACATAAATTAGATTTCTGATTATTGATGGAACACATAGTATATTTTTAAGTTCAACAGGATGTCCATTTAGATCAAATATTTCTAACATCCCTGATTCTTCTACTTCTTGTAAATTCCCATCTCAAGTTGAATATAACTTGAGTTGCTCCTTGTTTTCTTCTTCAATTTATTTGCTTCCTCGATCACACATCTCTCAGCTCCTGAATCTAATACAAGCAGATCATTCTTGTCTTTAGTCTCATGCAAAGACAATGCGTTAAAAATTCCAGAACAGTTTTTTACCTCAGCATTTTCGTCCAATTCTTCTTCCCCTTCAGTCTTAACTTCTTTAGTTAAGTTTACATCAGAAATGTTCTTTCCCCTTCCCCTGCCTTTATTGTGATATCTTCCCCTTACTCCTCTAAAATCTTTTCTCCCTTTTCCCTTTGCAACATCCTTAGGACTGGGGCAGTTTACATCTAGATGACCAATGCCATCACAATTATAGCATCTATTATCCCTTGCAAGTTTTGGACAATTGTGTTTCAAATGACCATAGCTATTGCAATGATAGCATGGTCCAATCTTGCTTTTATATGAATATACACATTTGTTCGTTCCTTTTGCTGCATATAATATTTTTGAATGCTCTTCTTGTTCCTTGATTAAAAGTTTTTGCTCCAACTCTGTCTTAACCATGAGTTCAGCATGTTCTCTGTTCTTTGCTACATTTCTAACTAATGTAGATAACTGCTCATATGCAGAAAAAGCCCTTGAGATGGTCATTACCTGATGATCACCAGTGATTGTCACTCTTGCTGCCTCCAAATCTGCCACAAGATTGTCAAACTTCTGGAAAAATTCTGTGATGTCATCCTTTTCCTGGAATTTCAGATTCCTAAGTTCCCTGTCTAACACATCGAGCTGAGAAGAAGTTTTATTTTTATATGTTTTAATCAAATACTTCCATATTGCCCTTGGATTCATTCCCCTTACTTTCAGAAGAATGCTTGAGCTTAGTTTAATTGTCATTATACTCTTGGCTTCCATTAGCTTAGCAGACATACCAGTTCCTGAACTAGTTACCTCAGCTGAACTTGTGCTCCCACTTGTTGCAAACTTTTCTTTAGTATCTTCCTTCTAGTTGGATTCACCAATATCCTACCCATTGTCTGCATCCTCTCCTACATAAGGCCACAGCCCTTCTACCTCCAGAATTTCTTGAATCTTTGCCTTCCAAACTTGGAATCCACCTGTACCTTTAAATACATCAACTGCACTCAAGAGTGATGCACCAAGTCTAGTAGTCATGATTAGATTAGCTCTGATACCAAATGAAGATAATAACTAGATTTGAATAATCAAGACTAACTAGATTTGCTTGAATTCTAACTCAATGGTCTATGGTCGAATTAACAAGACAATATAGTCAATATAGTCTATACCATTGAATTCTTCAACAACAATACCATGAGACTATCCACAAGACATTTGCTCCGAGAGCCCAAGCCTAGCTTCACAAAGCTATTGGAAATCACCGGCCTACAGATCAATCAACTTCATATTAGTTTTATAGGGCCAAGTCCGACCGCTCAGGTGCGGACTCGGCCGCTCAACATCAATCTCCGGCCGCTCTGCTAGATAGTCAACTTACCAATTTGAATTCTCAAATTGGCTCGAAACTTCAACCTTCGATTTCCTTATAACCATATAAATAGTATTTCATAATTATTCAATGGTTCCCAATGGTTTAATAATGTTCTTCATAATGTCTTCTTCATCTGTTTATTTATCTCTTATAATTTCATGACCTAATCCATCACAAGGTTCATTCCAAAAGCAAGACTGCAAATTTAGTGACCAATTGACAATAGAGTCCATTATTAAAACCATGAACAATGATCACAGTGCAACAATGAATATGAATGAAGAAATGGATCACAGGTTGTATTTACCCCTATTTGTAAGTGCTTATATGAATTTGTTGAAGCTTCTAACCCAGAAAACAATAAATTGATTCTATCTGGTAATTTTAATAACCATGCAACTAATAACCACAAAAACAGGATTGCAGATGTGCGCACATAGTTCAATGGAATTCAAGGATTTTTCTAATGTCCTTCCATTATTTTAACAACTGAATGTAAGTGACCTTAATGTAAAACTCATCATGACTAGAAGATGACACCCATTGAAGATGAGAGCACCCGTGCAATACAAACCAAATGAAATTGCACTATAAGGAAACTGGAAGTAAGGAAATGTTGGCCTTGAGCCCTGATTGTGCTAAAAAAGGGAGCAAAATCAAAGAAGATCATACCTCATGACCAGAAGTTGATGGGACTTGGAAGATCTCCAGCGTTACCTGCATTAGAAGCTAGGGCTTCTAATATGAGTCCATTTTGCAAATTAGATTGCAAATAACACAACATCATGAGTCTCATATGCCTGGAGAATTCGACAAAATTGTTGCAGCATGCATCCATCCACAATCCTCTGTGTTAAGCAATCTTTTCCTGCGAAATGTCACTAACAAATGTGCATCCTTGAAAAGCCCTAAAATCTGCATGATGTGCATGATGCAAAACCGGCTTGCAACACATGCAAAATAGTTCAAGGTCAATCTTAACGTGGAGATAAATCTTACCTGCCTAATTAACAGCAGCATAAGGTGAAGAATCCTTCAATTAAACAACAAATAGGGCCTCCTACACGACTAAAGAGATATGCACCATAGGCATGCTACACTGTTGTACAACCTATAGATAATTAAATTCAAATGCTAGTTTATAGGACATGAATTAAACAAAATAGCAATGAATGCAAGACATTTTACCTCTTCATAAAACTTGAATGATTCTAAATATAGAAAAGTGATTCAAATATGGAAAGGTGATACACAATGGGATAGGCTGACGCAAATAAAGCATAAAGCACATGCAGAACACATAATCCTAAACACTGTAGTTTATTTTTGTATTGGGAGAAAAGAAGAGTCTAATCGGTCTATTTTTTTCTAACAAATGTTGTTCCACGTGGTGTCAGAAACATCTGCTAATGTGAAGATGGGAAGAGAGATACGTACCCATGAGAAATGCCTGCAAATACTGCCTAAAATGGTATAATACATGTTTGAAATCAACACGAGGATCGCTATCTACGGTCCAAATCAAAGCATAACTCATGAATATGCCCATCCAATAGCTCTCGCTATGCACCGAAACCACAGGGGGTTTTAGGGGGGATTTAATTTTTATATGTTGGATGTTAATGGTTTGTGTTGCAAAAAAAAAATTTTGGCCCCTTCGGGGCCTTAGGGATGTCACCCCCCCTGTGAATATGCACCCAAACCATAGGGGGTTTTAGGGGGATTTTAATTTAAAAGTATTTTATGTAATGGTTTGTGTTGTCTAAAATTTTTTTTTGCCCCTTCGGGGCCTTGGAGATGGACAACATAACAACAAAAAATGATATATGGGTGTAAATTCTATACTGGTGTACAAAAAGCACTGTCCGGACATGTGCTTTATGTGCTGAAAGCGCTTAGTACCTCCTTAGTCGTGTGACGCCCAACCGAATTAAAACAGAATTGGCATGCACCAAGAATAGTATATGCAATTCCGGAATGGCAGGGATCAGTGACTAGGATCTCCAAAGACGCGGGAACTCCGTTGGAGGATGGTTTGAGTTTCCTTTAGTGGTTGGCGGGAGAAATCAGAATTCGGAATTGCAATTAGAGAATTGCAATACCAATTCATACAATTCGAACAAATTTTGCATTGTTTCAATTGAATTTTCAATTTGGAATTGTAATTCGAGTCGTGAAATCTGTCTCGTGAATTTCAATGGAAAGCTCCCCTGAAAACATCGATTCAACTAGAAGAAGGATTTTCTTGCAAATTCAAGCTGAAAATAGAAGAAAATCCCGAGAAAGGAAGAGACAGAGAGAGAAGGAAAACAATCCTCCTTCCAATACCAAAGATTGTGGTGTTTTGAGTGAAAGAAGATTACAGGAATTGTCGAAGAATTTGGAAGATTATTTCAATGAAATTACAAATACTTTTGCCTCGAATGTGGCAAAGGGAAGTTAGCATCGAGATTCTTCAAGAAGATTAAACATCTTCCATTCGATGTTGATGTAGCAGATCCAAAAGAAAATGCCCTTATGAGGGATTTAATTTTGAATGTGAAAGAGACTTTTCAAGCTCAAAAATATGATAGAAATACTTGATGTTCTTCAAGCAAAAGGAGTACATCGCAAATGGCTGCATCTTCAACAAAGGGAGTGAATCAATCAGCAATAGCAAGGCTTCTATCTATTCCAAGAAGAACTGTGGCAAGAGCATTTCAGAGACGTGTGTATGCAGAATTTGAAGCAGGTCCCTGGCCAATGTTTCAGAGGAGAAAAAGGTCTGATGCACTTTCAGATGAAGCAGTAGGTAAGATAAAGAATTTTTGGGATGAGAATACTAGGATCTCACCATATAAAAAACATGTGAGAAAACATGTTAGGGTCAATTCCCACTGGCGGTTAAGTTAGGTTAAATGTGACAAATAACGGAAACTTGCTTTCACACTAGCACTTAATTTACTAGTAGTTAAGTTAGGATTTGGTTAAACTTTAACTATGGTTAACTTAACAAGGTCACTTTCATACTGACAGTAGTTAAGTTAAGTTTAATTAAAATTTTAACTGGACCCCTTATTTTGAACTAGAAGTTAAGTGACCTAGGAAAGGTACACTTAACTCAGTTAAGCACTAACTTAACCTAACTTTTAAGTGAGAAAGGCTTAACAGTATAGTTAGGTTATTTATATTTTATATGAAAATACATATTTCTTGTTGCTTCGTTTAACATCTAGGAATATGCATCTTCATAATATTTTGTGTATAGTTATATTTTGTTTTATAGCTCTTGTCACAATTGCTCGGGGTTTTCACTATGGAAGGATCAAATTAGTTGCAAAGTCTAGCACTACATTTGTGTTAACCCTAGGGGCATTTTTATTAGTGTGCATTGTTGGTAGTTGGCATTAATTGTTTTTGCCAACAAAACTCTCTTTAACTTAACATAAATTCTTAACTGGCAGTGTGAAACAAGCTTAGTTAATGTTAACCTAACTTAGCACTTTAACTACTAGTGCGAATCATCAACTCAAGCTTTACTTCAACTTTTTAATTCTAACTTATTGGGCTTGATGGGAATGCAAATTTTCATACTTAGTTAAGTTAGTTCTAATTTAACCACCTCAATGGAAAAGTAGAAAATTTTTCTAGTTAGATTAAGAGATAACCAAGTAGTTAAGCTAACTTAACTTAATGGCGAGTGGGAAGTGACCCTTAGTGAAACAGGTGAAAAGATTGACCATCCTATTCATTTGCTGGAGGTGACACAAGTAAGCACATTCTGCCTCTTTTTTTTTTCTGTATTTTGCATGATATTGTTGCTGAATCTGTGTTATGATCAGTTGCAGTTTTATCTTCAATTCAGGAAAGAGTATCCTGAGATCAATATATGCCAGCAAACCTTTGAGAAGCTTAAACCAAGCTATATTAGGAGATTGCAAGAAAGAGAGATTTGCTGCTGCCAGTACCACATGCACCTTGATTTTGTCATGCAGGCAATTAATAACATGAGGTCTGATCCTTATGGTGTGCACAAAGATTGCAAATGCGAATGCAGGGTATGTGGTCCAGGTCCAACATGCAATGCTAAGGACAATATTTTCAAATCTACAAGTGAGTATTGGAGAAATGTGGTATGCCCCAAAGTAGAAGCAGATGAATGGCACAAACATGCATGTTTGATGCACTGCAAGAAATGTGGTCTCAAGAGGTAAGTTATTAACATAGCTCATATATATTGTTTAACTTTTCATTTCTATGATATCTAGATAACATATGTCATATATATTGTTTAACTTTTCATTTCTATGATATCTAGCTTCAACATTCTCTTACAAGACTTTCTCTATTCCACTTTATACAGATTCCAAAGTGTCCAAGGGAAACAAGTAAATCATTAGAACACCGGTGGATTGGAAAGTTTTTGAAAAAGTTAGTGTTGAGATTGTGTTAGAAGGATGACGTCATTTATACTAATTTGTTGATTCTATCTTGCTTGCTGGCAAGAAGTCAAGTTTCTAAGAGAAACCCTAAGAAGAAACCAACTAAAGTTACAAGATTGGCCTACAAGACTGGTACCCCTTTTGAATTTCAGGGAACATGCAAGAAAAACAATGGCACATTTGTGCCACACAACTACAAGGCTCAATTTGGCAAGCAAAACAATTCGCACAATGTTTGGCAAGTTTTGGAGAAGACACAATAGTTTACGTAATTGACTTTGCGAAAAAACTATGGTTTCAAAGTTCAGCAGAAGCGCAATCATGTCATTGGCACAATCGACCCGGTATCCATTTTAGTTCATATCACTTACGGGTTTGGAAGGAAACAACAGTGGATGGAAATGACATCAAGAAGAAAAGAAAAGATATGAAGCAAAAAAGATGATAACAGAGAAATTATAAAAAGAGTGTCACTTCTATATTTCAGATGAGAAGTCTCATGACACCTTTCATTTGTACAACATTGCCTCTTAAAACATGCCACTTGGTTGGAGTTAAATGGTATTCAATATTCCAAGCATTATGTATGGTCAGATGGTTGTTCATCTCAATTTAAGTCTGCAAGACCATTCTATTTCTTGGGTAGATGGTACAGAGATCTTGGGAAGGAGATTATTTGGAATTTCTTTGCCAGCTCGCATGGAAAAGGTGAGCATGATGGCCAAGGAGCAGTGGTAAAAAGATTTCTCACAAAGGAACAACTGAAGTATAATGGGAGAAAACTCGAGCAGGCCGCGATGTCGCTCGATTTCTAAATGAATTCTTTACCAACAGCTCATCTGATTCCGATATACACAGGTAAGTACTGCACTTGTAGCACTTGAAGCACTTGAAGCACTTAGACCTGTATTTTAGTCTAATTATTGTTCATGATTTTTATGTATGTTTGGTGATACTTTACTAGTTTTATACATGTTGAAGGCCATTTACGTACAAATATAACATTTTGAACTTTTTTTTTTGTTATTGGAATGTTTACTTACATGCACAACGATTCAAAGACTTACGGCGGTTAAGCACTTACAAAGACTTGATTAATTGTTGCCTGCAGGTACTTTTGGGAAATTGACCCTCATAGTATAGATAGATCAGAAAGGTATGATGCTCAGACCCTCAAAGGGACAACTAAAATTCATTGCATCAGGCCTTTTGATAGAGAAAATCCTTTGAAGCTTGCACATAGACCTTTGTCATGTTTTTGCATGTCTTGCCAGCAAGGGAAATGGGACTCCTGTAGCACTAAATCTCGTATAGGAGGTTGGGAGACAAATGAGTTAGTCCCAAAAGAGCGACTGCAGAAATTCGACAATGAGGTTGTGTCTGAAGACGAGGAGACTGATAGTGAAGATGATGGTGACCATGATCTGATCAGCTCTAATGTAGAAGTAGGGGACAATTTTGCAGTGAATGCAGAAGAAGGCAATGCTGAGGGTGTAGACTTTTATGTCCTGAAATGTATTGAGACAAAGAACACATTACTAGATGATTATGAAGATGGCTGGGGCAATGTTTTTGGAATTGGTGAGGTCATACTTTCTGGCTACTATTACAAACAATTGGAAGGAGAATTAAGTTTTCAACTTCTTTTAGACAAACCACTGGCCACAGTGTACAGCCACCTCGTTAGAATTTGCAAATTTGACATGACTTTGGTGAAAGGAAGGAAGGAAGGAAGGAAAAATTTTTAACGTCCACGGAACCCAATCGGGTTATGGGACCAAGTACATAAGGGACCGAAGTCCAAACAAGAACATGGGCCGAAGCCCTTAAACCAAAGCACAAAGTGAGCTAGAACACAACCATCATGACCCGGATTAAAAACCACCTGGGAAAAAACCGTTGCCAGGATGACTATGGCTGCTCACCGATCCAAAAATCCATGTTGTTGCACAAGCAACAAGCATACCTTCATACCTCCAGCAGGCAAAGCTTCACCAAGCAACTCCGAACCGTAACCTCTTCACAACTGGGTGCTGGAAAACAGACGCCCCCAACGCCAATCGCCCAGACACGCAGGGAAGGCGGCGCTCAGAAAAACCGCTCAGGGAAATCGCCCATCGGAGGTGCCTCCTCACCCATCCACCAGCCCTGCGCCAAGGCGCCAGCACCCCCAGGTATGCGCGCAGGCGGACATCCACTCAGGCACACACAGGGGTGCCATCCTTCACTGCCGCTGCTCCAACGATATTAATCACTGCATCGAAAGACAACCTGTATAGTATGGATGAGCAGACATGCCAACAAATAATGAGCAGCCTGCCTTCAAGTTGATAACAGTTTCTAATCATCAATTGTGCAAAGAAGATAAAAATATTCATTGATAACTTAATAAGTATATCCAGATCCAAAGGATATATCAAAATGTATACAAAATTGGCCAGCCTACATGAACAACAAAAATGGCTGGCTGTCAGTTGACTATTTACAATGTGTTTCACCTAACTATTTACAAATTGTTTCAGGTGTTGCAAGGCAGAATTGTTGATGAACTTGCTATCTGCCTATTCAGTCAGCCACTTCACAAATGTAGAGTAATAGAGATCAAAAGAAACCTGCTGAGGAACTGTTAACATTGCTGCATCCAACCTCTCAAGAATTTCCACGGCCTCCATATCAAAGAAATCCACAAGTTGTATTCTCTTCAATAATGTCTTCCAGTTATCATCCATTGCAAGTTGATACAACAATGGAAAAATGGAATCCACTAGCAAACTTGAACTTGACTTAAATTCTTCAATCCTCATGCTTGCTGCAATAACAGTTGTATAAGGTGGAGACAAGAATGTTTTATAAACTGAGTCATCAACCAAAATACATCTTTCAGTGTATTGAGGAAACTGGCAGTACACCTTTTCCAAAGGTTTCATGAACACTGGTTTGTCAACATGTCCAGGTAACGTGAAAGGCATTTTGTCACAAAACTCTTGTCCCCAAATAAAAATAAACACATGTATAAGTAATGGACACAACTTACGTAACACCTCCTTTGTATTGAAACCAAATCATAGATGACCATATAGCCAAGTCATAGTAAACACTTACCTTGTTTAAAAATTCTGTAACACCAGGCCTGAATAGAACTATCTTGTTTTTTGTATACTCTATAATGTGTGGGCCAGGTATTTCAAGTTTTTCAGACTTTGAATATGTTTTGACCAAAACACCATTGAGGTCCATAATCAATAGCTTTCTACTCACCATGATATCTCTGCTATGTGCTGCTTTACTTGTTGAACCTGCTGGCTCAACACTTACTGGCTCAACACTTGCTGGCAAACTTGCTGGCTCAACACTTGTTTCAAATGTCTTGGCAACTGTATCAACACAATGTTGAACCATTGTTGGCTGTACTATATTTGCCTCTGAAACTATCTTTTGTGGAACAAAAGCTGGCTCAACACTTGTTTCAAATGTCTCAACTATATTTGGCTCAACTATAGTTGGTGGAACTATAGTTTCACTCTCCTTTTCTGCTCTCCTTTTCTTCACTTTATTGATGATGTTTGATTTCTCTTTTTCATTATCAAATTTGTTGAATTTCGTCGTTGCACCTACATTAGAACAAAACAAATTCAAACAACCATTGCAAAGCAATTTAATTTTTTTTTTATTAATAACACTCAAATGGCTACAATGAACACTCAAATACCTTCTAATGGCTACAACACTGCCTTTCATTGATATGGAATTATCTCCAATTGTCCCTGCATGGAATCAAGGCCAGCTAATTTTCATGTAACAGACTCTTGATTGAGACAGAATCATTTTTGTCATTCAGAGCATCAAGTATAGCTTGAAATAGAATACCTTCTTTTGGAGTTAGACCCTGATCTTCTACTTCAACAGCAGCAGTGGCAGCAGATTGACCTGTGGTGATGATGCTTTCCCAAGTAGCAGCATTATTAAGTGCTACAAGTGCTTCATCTGTTGTTTGCTGCAACTCTAAACTTCTATTCTCATCAGCCTCTAATGCATCTTTCAGATTCTTCTTGCTTCTGAATGGATAAGTCCTCTTAGGTGCTTCTCCTTTCCTGCTTGCTTTATCTTTGCTTTTCTGTTTCTTTGGAACCTGCACTTTTGATTTGGGTGAAAATTTCCTTTTCTTCGAATGTTCCTTCACCACTTCTATCTCTGTGTCACTCTCTTGATGTGACTCTGAATTTCCTTTCCCCTCAACAACCTTCCCATCATCTGTTAGTATAACATTATCTGTAGCAGCATCACCCTCATCATCTGTTAGTATAACATTATTTGCTCCAATCTTATAAGGAGATCTTGAAGTTGAGGGTAGCAGAGCAAGATTTCCAAAAGGTGATATCCTATCATGTACAATGGAAGGTGATCCTGTATTTTCAAGCACTGTCTCGTCCACAGGCACTGTCATACCAAGCTCTAAAAATAAAGCAGAACTGATAGATGAAGTGCAAACAATGCATTTACCTTTAGCCAACAAAGCTGTGCACATTAAGTGATACTCATGATCACATTTTAGTTTTACTGATAACCTGTAATTGCTGGAGAATGCTAATCCACATGCAGCACAAGCGTCCTCAAATAGCACAGGTAAGTCTCTACTAACTGCATTGACTCTAATTGGTGAAAATTTCATACCTTTCAGTTCTTCCAAGTTTTTGAGGTTTGATCTCAGTATTGAGAGGTTAGCATCCTTCATGTGAAGTTCACCTTGCAATTCATCCCTTCTTGATGCTGTGTTTGGATTGACCTTCCTGTAACTTGCCATTTTTTTTGCTGCATAGGTCTCAAGCATAATACTTGTTTCAAGCTCAGCAATGTCTTTTTCTAACTCTGGAGTTACCTGCAAAGATTTTTTATTGTTTGCTTCTGCCACATTGCCACTTAAAGTCTGGTTTGAGAGATCCTCTGCTGCCAATGTGACAAGGATGTCATTCAACTCCAATGCACAAGCTTCTCTCTCACTAGAAATTCTGGAGATCTCATTCTCGATCAGTTCTATATTCTGTACAATTTTTGTGCTCAAAATAAAAGATTCCACTGCCAACTTCTTTTCCTCCTGAGCTTCTGCCGTCTTCTTCTCTGTATTTTTTGGTTCCAATGATTCAGGCTTCTTACACCTCCTGTATTTCATAATTTGAGCTCCAGCAGCAGCCCAATTTACCTTGTGCTTTTTAGGATTTTTTTGTGCAGATATGCAATTTTCCCATGTAAAAGCATAGGCTATCTGTTTTCTGACCTCATTATTGCATAATCCCTCACTCTGATAAAACTTTTTTATCAATGTTTGTAATTGTTCTGCAGGACTGATTCGGGGCAAGATGCAAATTTTCAGACCGCCGAATGGGGTCTAAGTTAGATATTGGGGTACAAAAAAGCGCGACAAGCAGAAGCGGATAAAGCAGGTAAAGCTCGAGCAAAACGTACCTTTTTGCCGACCTCAAATCCAGCTCCGAATCAGAAGAACTAAGCATTCCGGCAGAGTTTCCTTCTGGGTGCATGAAACTAAGTGACCAATATACATGTTATCAATCTTTCTGCATTTCCACATTTATCAACCTTTCCGCATCGGTGTTCGGGGGCCTTTAACACTCCCATTTCTGCATCTCCATTATCGCTGTCTAACTCTTGGGCATCCTGAAAAGCTTATACTAAGAATAACGTTAACGTCTTTCGAGTACTTAAATCGTGGGGAATCAATGAACCTGCCTGTTTACCTGCTAGCTTCCATCAACTGCTTGCATTTGAACACAGTCAAGCTTTCACTTTACTCAAAGACCACAGGTTTCTATCATATAATCTGTTGGGATTTATAGTCTCATAAATGTTGTTTTAGAACAGGTCCATCATATCATTCGTTGGGATATAGTTTCTCAAGCATTGTTTTGGATTCATTTTACATGTTTACTGTTCTCTATTTTGTAATGAGAATGGTAGCAATGATTTAAGTTCTCCTATTATGGACAGAATGCATTTCAGCAAGCATAAGCTGCCCAAAGTGATATTTTTGAGCACTTCATTGGATGGAATAGGTATATGCATGAGCGAATAATTCATATCCTTCTAATATTATGAGATGCCTTGACAAATAACACTTGAGGATAATAATGAGGAGCCAAAAGCGATGCTTTGACGAAATTATTGATTTAGATCCTGCTTGTGATGCAGGATACTATGCTACAATCCAACACTTTCTGTGACAGGAAAGACTGACCACATTAGAGAAAAAATGGGGTCTCTATGTGTCCCCCTAAGAAAAACCAAAAATAATTTGTCATATTTTCTATACCTCATATTTCTGCTAGCTTGGTTTCCATCATACAGGCGTAAATCCTCTTGGGTGCAGGATCAAGTTTATGTTTCCTTATTTTGCATCTTATGTTGCATGTCTGGTGTTCGGATGAGATGATAAGTAAGCTAAAAACGTCATCTTAGATGGGAGATGTCATGCCTTGTTGTATGAAATACCTACTGTTAAATTCTGCCACCTCATTCATCCTGAAAACTGCAAGATCCCATGGGTACCACCCATTTGGATGTTGGCTTGGAGTTTGGACTTAAAACTTTATACATGGCTTAAGGGTATCAATAAGCATATATTGGCCACGTTTCCAGTCATTCTAAGTTCTCAAACTCAAGATATTACAAGTTGTATCGGACTTTTGCTTTGAGAAAATGTTTTTGCACATCTAAGGTTCCCCCTATGAAATTTCAGCAGTACTTTGAATTAGCTTTTGTAATTTGGCCAGCACTTGAATAACTTTGAGGATGACTTGCTTGCCAAACCTCAGCTTCAAATAATAATGTTTGCCTCCTCAAAATAGATCTGATACAGACGTAGAAAAACTGGTCTAAAAAGTTTTTCCTTCACAAATCAAGACAAAGAGCAAAAATAAGAAAATAGATCTTGTACTTTGAATTAGCTTTTGTAATTTGGGGAGCACTTGAATAAACTTAAAGATGACATGCTTGCCAAATCTCAGCTTCAAATAATACTGTTTCCCTCCTCAAAATAGGTCTGATACAGAACTAGAAAAACTGGGCCCTTCACAAAGACAAAAAGCAAAAATAGATTTTATACTTTGAATTTAGCTTTTGTAATTTGGCAAACACTTGAATAACTTTAAGGATGGCTTGCCTGCCAAATCTCAGCTTCAGATAATAACGTTTTGCAACTCAAAATAGCTCTGACACAGACCTAATTTTGTCTTGATTTGTGAAAGACAAAAGGCATAAATTAGAAGGCATTTTAACAAATACAATATGATCCATGTCCTGTTCTTCAAAACATTGGGTCTTCAAGCAATAATACTCTGTATTACAAAGTAATTGCTCAAACACATCTTCAAAACATCAAAGAAAATATGATAAATAACATTACTGAATCATAGCAATGAACATAGCAAAAGTAATCCCTGTTTTTTGTTCTTTGCAAGATCAAAGTGTTAAACATCTTTGCAAAATCAAAATGTTAAACACAAGCATGCAGCCAAATGAGATGTCAGGGATTGAACCTAACAAAATCAAAGGTCTGAACACAAACATACAGCCAAATGAAATGTCAGGTATTGAACCTGAGAAACAAAAAAATCTCTCCTTTTTTTTCTTTCTTCTATTTCCACCATCTTTATACCTGAAGTTCATGGAGGTTTACTTCTGGCCACCATGATAACTAGAAATTAAGTATTATAGTTATCCGGGAATCCAATTGAAACATGAAGTCCTTCCCAATCATCATCAACGCTTTTTTCTTTGCAAGAAGACCTTTTTTGCTTCGTGATCTTGGCATCTAAAAAATGAAATCAATTCTAGAGGTACAATAAAGCAAGAAATAAATCGATTCTCTGTAGCTTCCCCTTGCTATAAAAGATCCTAAACCAAGCGTTGGCATCATAGACAATAATTGAATTTCATAGACCACCAAAAGATCCTTAATTGAATGGAATATAGACCATAAAATAGCAGAATGGAGATAATGATAATTCAATGAGCACTAATGCTTACAACATTCATTAGTACTTTGGAAGGAAAGGTGCCTTGTGTTAGAATGAACTTATGAACAAATTGCGACCATTAGTTCTTATACACGAATAAGCAAGTCACGTAAATATAAGCCATGTGGAATCCAACATATGAGACACTGAAATTTAACCACTAAAAAATGTAATAGCTCACTTGCCAGTGAACCTTGCTTTTCTTTTTCCTTCTCTTCTTCATTTTCTTTGTCATTGTCATCACCAGCCTTTGCCCTTTCTGCAAGAAGTTCTAGACCCCTGCTGCTGCTTCCTCCCCCATGCTTGAGTTTTCTACCTGCATGGAAAGACTTTTGATATTGATGGAAGACATTTCTGCTTGATAATTTCCAATGTCTCACTACAAGGGATAGTCGACGTCCAACGACGTCGCGACGTCGAAAAACGGCGGTCGTCGTCCGAATATCGGCGACATCGTCGTTCAACGGCGATTTGCGTCGTTCGGCGTCGTTCAACGACGTTTCGAGTCGGCGTGTCGGATTGGCTGCGTGGCATGGTATTGCCCAAGGCGGCAAGCGTCGCGTGTCGTGCCACGTGCACAAAAACGTCGTTTAACGTCGTCGTGGATCCGGCGTGGCACATCCGGCGTGGCTTTGGCGACATGCGGTACGCACGCCACCATGTTACGCCATCGTCGACATGACGTCGTTGAGCGGCGACTAAAAAATCGGCGTGACGGTCGGCCGTGGCTTGTCGACATGCGGTCGGCACGCCAAAGTGTCCTGCCACGTCGACGTGACGTCGTTAAACGACGCCTAGAATATCTGACGTGGCAGCAGTTTTGCCAGCGTGGCCGGCATCGTCCGCGCCACGCTATTGTCAGCAGAGCGCCACGTAAGCAACGTCGTTTAACGACGTCACTTTTTTTTTTTTTTTTTTTTTTGGAAAAAAAAAAAACGGCGTTAATACCGACGTCCGCTATCGTTTGGAATGCCAAAATTACCCTATGGACTAAGTTACACGGTCAGTTTTACAAAAAAACGACACACTTACGCCCTACATTGCAGTATTCAGCAGCCACCTCCTAGACCAATTGACTACGAGTGTGTTGCACATGAGATAGTTTGGCGCTTCTTCGAGAAGGGGTGGGCTTCTGGCCACAAAACTTGGTCCCTAGGGCAATGTCGACGTTCTGAGTCCATTGGCAGAGACAGATCACGGTTCCGGAGAGGGGAAGTTGCCCGTCCGTCGCCAGGGCCTTCGGGAGAGGAATTTTGGGGCAAAGCCGCTACGGGTGGTTTTAGGGTCCGTGCTCGGCGCCAACACCCCCCTCTACCTCAAGACACGGCGAAGGTCCTAGTCAAATCGACAAGGATAGAGCCTCAAACGTAAACCCTATGAGTTGCGGGTTCTAGCGGGGGTTTGCGTTTTGGGTGCCGAAGTTTTGGTCTTTTGCACTTGGGACGTGGCCGATCACATGCAGTTGAGAACGCGAAGCAAGGGGAACTGACGGAATGGAGTTTGGACCTGTACTCCTCCCGTTGTGGCAGTTAGAAGTCAAGGGCCGCTTTTGCAGTAGCAAGACATTCGTAAATTCCTAATTAATGCATAGTACGGACTTAAATTCTGATTTTTTGTCAGCTAGCTTCCTAAGTCATCGCCAACATACAGGCCAACTTTCAAAAATTTTGGATAAGGTTTAGATCAAATAGTTTGCACTAGAACAACCGGGCGGCAGGTTGTTGTTGCCGAAATTTTGCCGCACACTTGCCCAAGTCAAACAATGCGGGGACCTTGCAAGGCCTCTCCTCATTAGAGGGGAGAGTCCAACCCCGGAGGCGAGCCCCAAAAGCTTCCCGAGGCAGCCTTTCCCGGCAGCGCTCATGCCGGGGTGTACGCTAAAGACCACACTTCCGGATCTCGGTTCCCCGTATCCGGCCCGCTGAATCCTTTGTTCCGGGAACCTGGTCCGAGAAGGTCCAAAAAAAAAAATCAACATCCGTCCGGGAGAACATATCAAACCGCTGAAGCGTCCCGAGGCGGCTTGGTGTAGAAACCAAAGTGTTTTGTCGTTCGGACATTGCGGAGGTTCTCGAAATGCCGATCCGACTTAGCCACATCGTCCGGAATGTCAAAATTACCCTAGGGACCAAGTTACACCGGTCAGTTTTGCAAAAAGAAAGAAACACTTACGCCCTACATTGCGATTCAGCCCCACCTCCTAGGCCAATTGACTACGAGTGTGTTGCACATGAGATAGTTTGGCTTCTTCGAGAAGGGGTGGGCTTCGGCCACAAAACTTGGTCCCTAGGGCAATGTCGGCGTTCGAGTCCATTGGCGAGAGACAGATCACGCGGTTCCGGGGGAAGTTGCCCGTCCGTCGCCCGTGGCCTTCGGAGAGGAATTTTGGGGCAAAAGCTGCTTCCCGGGTGGTTTTAGGGTCCGTGCCCAAGGCGTCAACACCCCCCCTCTACCTCAAGACACGGCGCAAGGTCCTAGTCAAATCTGACAAGGATAGAGCCTCCGAAACGTAAACCCTATGAGTTGCCGTGTTCTAGCGGGGGTTTTTGCTTTTGGGTGCCGAAGTTTTGGTCTTTTGCACTTGGGACGTGGCGATCACATGCAGTTTGAGAACGCTGAAAGCAAAGCGGAACTGACGAATGGAGTTTGGACTGTACTCCTCCCGTTGTGGCGGTTAGAAGTCAAGGGCCGCTTTTGCAGTAGCAAGACATTCGTAAATTCGTAATTAATGCATAGTACGGACTTAAATTCTGATTTTTTGTCAGCTAGCTTCCTAAGTCATCGCCAACATACAGGCCAACTTTCAAAAATTTTGGATATGGTTTAGATCAAATAGTTTGCACTAGAACGGTCCGGCAGCTGTTGTTGGGCAGCCGAAATGGCACACACTTGCCCAAGTCAAACAAGGCCAGGACCTTGCAAGGCCTCTTCATTAGAGGGGAGAGTCCAAACCCCAGGAGGCGAGCCCCAAAAAGCTTCCCGAGGCAGCCTTTCCTGGCAGCGCTCCGCCGGGGGGGCGTACGCTAAAGACCACACTCCCGGATCTCGGTTCCCGTATCCGACCGTTGAATCCTTTGTTCCAGGAACCTGGTCCGAGAAGGTCCAAAAAAATCCAACATCCGTCCGGGAGAACATATCAAACCGCTGAAGCCGCCCCCGCGGGCGGCGATGTAGAAACCAAAGTGTTTTGTCGTTCGGACATTGCGAGGTTCGAAATGCCGATCCGACTTTGCCACATCGTCCGGAATGCCAAAATTATCCTAGGGACCAAGTTACACGCGGTCGGTTTTGCAAAAGAAAGAAACACTTACGCCTCTACATTGTAGTATTCAAATGAGCCCACCTCCTAGGCCAATTGACTACGAGTAGTTTGGCGCTTCGAAAGGGGTGGGCTTCGCCACAAAACTTGGTCCCTAGGGCAATGTTGACGCTCGAGTCCATTGGCGAGACAGATCACGGTTCCGAGAGGGGAAGTTGCCCGTCCGCCGCCGTGGCCTTCGGAGAGGACTTTTGGGGCAAGCCGCTTCCGGGTGGTTTTAGGGTCCGTGGTTCAAGGCCAACACCCCCTCTACGCCAAGACACGGCGCAAGGTCCTAGTCAAATCGACAAGCATAGAGCCCAAACGTAAACCCTATGAGTTGCCGTGTTCTAGCGGGTTTGCGCTTTGGGTGCCGAAGTTTTGGTCTTTTGGCGCTTTGGGACGTGGCCAATCACATGCGCTTGAGAACGCCGGGAAGCTGAACCGACGGAATGGAGTTTGGACCTGTGACTCCTCCGTTGTGGCGCTTAGAAGTCAAGGCCCGCTTTTGCGAGAGCAAGACATTCGTAAATTCGTAATTAATGCATAGTACGGACTTAAATTCTGATTTTTTGTCAGCTAGCTTCCTAAGTCAGCTAGCTTGTTGAGATAAACTACATCTTCGCATGTTGGTAGGGTATAAGTTCTCATAGCAGGGGACAAAATTAAAAAAAATAAATAAATATATATATATATGTCGTTAAGTAACAAGCTTAACACGTAGCTACATATACTATTGGTGGAAACCTAACCTTTTTAAATCTAACAAAATAAAATTTTAAGATAAACTACATCTTTGCATGTTGGTAAGGTATTAGTTATCGTAGCAGGTAAGGTATTACTAGTTATCATCATCGTATTATATACCTCATAGCTCAACGGATGTACCACAAAACATTGAACATTTTTATGGTGGTATATTTCATAACTTTAACGGGTGTAGCAAGTCAAATAAACCCCTATCCAGTTAAATAAACCCATGTATCAAGTGTACATGCATTCTATACTATTTAAAAAAAAAAAATTTTTTTTTTTGGTCGTCAAAAAAAAAACGTCGTTACAAAAACGCCGCTCAACGACGTTTTTGTCGCCGTTTAACGACGTCACGACGTCGTTAAACGACGACCTGTGATTTAAATCGAAAACAGGCGGCAATCCCGCCGCTTATTTTCGAGCAAGCAAAGCTTATGGAGGAGCATTTTTTGAGGCGATTTTCGGCGCGGATCTACTTTGGGGTCTATTCTAAGTGTAAGACAAGCTTCGTAAGGTATGTGCACGGATCAACCAACTCGTTTTTTGAATCTAAACTTGTTTTGGGTAGATTTAGGGCTTTTTGTATTTGTTGTTTGTTCTTCCTTCAACCTTCATTCTTCTTCTTCCATTCTTGCATCCTTCTTCCATACATATTCTTCCATTCCCTTTGTCATCTTCTTCTTCGATTCTTCCTCCTCTTATACCACTACTTCCTCCTCTTATTCAAATTCTTACTCTTAATCCTCCTCTTGCGCTTCATCTTCTTCGTATTCTTCCTCCCCATTTTCGGTTCCTCCTCTTCTTCTTAGCCTTTTCTTCTTCTTCTAATTCTTCCATTCTTCTTCTAATTTTTTCCCATCTAAGAAGACGTCGTTAAAAGATCGAGACCCTTCTTCTTTCCAAAATTTTTTCCTTATTAGTTGTTTTATACTATTTCTTTCTAATCATTGAATTTTTTTGTTTTGCATGTACACTCATAGCAAAATGTGTTGTTCTTGCAAAACAAGTTGGCACCTCTTCCGGTAAGGATTTAGTTTTTTCAATACGCTAATAAAATACTAATGCTTTATTTAGGTTAAATTGTTATCCAAGAAGGGAACGCCATTGAAACCACCCTCCCCATTGATTTTCCATATTTTTTTTTCCTTTAAGTTGTTTATTTATACTAATATTTTACTAATCATTGAATTTATTGTTTTGCATGTACACTCCTAGCAAATGCGTTGTTTGTGCAAAACAACTTTGCCACCTTGTACCAGGTAAGCATTTAATTTTCAATATGCTTAATGTATTGATTAATGTATTTAGCTTAATTTATTGATTAATGTATTTAGCTAAAAAAATTGGGACTTCATTTATTTTTGTATTTTTTTAATATATTTAAGCGACATCATTTAATGACGTTAAAATCTTATATTTCTTTATTGGTTAAATTCATTTTATAGGCTTTAAATTAAATGTATTAACTTCATTCATAATAAATGTGTTATTATTATTTTTTTTTTAAATTTAAAAAAAAAAAAAAATTTTTTTTTTTTTTTTTTTTTTTTTAATACACGTAAGCAACGTTGTTAAACGACGTTGCTTAAGTGGTCGCCACGCCGAGAACGGCGCCGGGTAACGCCACCGGGTCGCCCGACCGCGTGGTCGCCGCCATGTAATGCGTGACGCCGTTTAACGACGTCAAACACGCGGTCGCTTACGCCGCCGAAACTTTCGCCGCCGCCGCCCATCTTGGCGCGCCCGGCCGCGTGGCGTGCCAATGCAGGTCGCTGGCGCCGTTGAACGACGCCGGTCGCCGCTTTAAGACGCCCGCGGTTGCGACGCTGTATAGCGACGCATAAAGGTCGCGTTTATCGGCGCCCGACGTCGAAATAGGCGTCGTTTATCGACGTTTTGACGTCGATCATCGACGTCTAAACGACGTCTGGACGTCGTAATAGACGTCGTAACAGGGCTTTAATTTTGTAGTGTCTTCCTTCAGATCTTCAATCTTACATTTTAAGTTCTGCAAATCTGCTGGGTTGCATTTCTTCAAGGTTTGTTCGAGCGGCTTTTTAGTGTCTCTTCCTCCCTCAAAAAGTTCTGGATGATGTCCTTCTCAGCAGATGGTTCATTCAACCCTTCCAACACTTCTCTTTGACTTGATTTTTCCTGTATTTGAGATGCTATCAAGTCTGCTGTCCCCTTAACAAAATAAAGGCCTCCTTCCAGTTTGTTCTCTTCCTTCCTCAAGTCGCTTTTATGTGTGTCATGATGTTTTGTATGTTCACTTCAAACTTGCTGCACTCTCCTTTTCCTTTCTTTACCTATGAAGATTTAAACGAATCGGCAAAGAATCTGACTCGGTTTACCTTATAGTTGTTAGGGTTCAGGCGTGGCTTCATGGTGTTAGACCATGCAAATGCTCTGGCAAAGCATGTCCTTACTTCATTGTTTGTCAAGCCATACTGATATATCCCCGGCAAGCGGTCTGCCGCAAAGAAAAACTCAAACTCGGGCCTCACCTCCTTCACATAAACCTTTCCTTTCACCAATGGAGTCTTCCAGACTTGCAAGAAGCCTGAGTCTGAAACATCAGACTTCTTCAGCATTTTCGGCAATAGACCAGAGTTGTTGAGACCCCTGTTTTTGCAAAACTCAAACTCTGTCCTGGCAAAAGAAGCTGCAAAGAAAAAAAATCACAAATTCAATAGAATGCAAGCAAAACAAGCAACCCAATTGGCCATTTTTGGAAAAAAAAAATTACTCCTGAAGGGACAGCTGAAGCGTCTAAGTGTGCCATGTCTGATACAACAAACTTGAAGCCTAAAATCAAAGAGAAGTTCGAATGAAAGAAATCAAAAAAGCAAACAGAAGGAACTCCGGAACGCGTGTAAAACCACCCTTCATAAGTGATGGATAGGCGCCTACCCCCAGGCCCTTCATGATGGCCCTTCCCGAAAAATTTGAAGTCACTTTTCTTCATCTAAATCTGATGCTGATTGATCCATTCAGAATCGTGTTGTACAGAGAATTGTGTTGTACAGAGAATTGTGTTGTACAGAGAAACCGTGTTGTACAAAGAAAATTCTGTTCAGGGGTACAACACCGGATCATGCTTCCCGCCATAGCCAAATCCTATTAACTCTCCACGCCATCTCACAACAACCCCGCCAAATTGATTTTGTACTGAATTTGATTTTGCGGGTAGCCATGTCATCGATCCGGAAGCAATTTGCTAAAAACGGATCATCGCGTTCCCGCTCTCCAAGCACCTCCAAGCACAGCGGACCAAGCACGAAAAGCAGCGCGTCCGGACGGGTGCTTTTGTACCCCAATTAACTTAGACCCAATGCTGCTACAAATCTTGCTAACCCTCCAGTGACCTCGGCCAACCATCGCCGCTTCGCACCTTGACCGCCGCATACCGCTCAAGTTGCCTCACCTTACATTTGCTTTCGCACATCTCGGTCGCTCCCGCCGCCCACCCCTTCATGCCGTCGCCATTGAATCTCCACCCGCGCCCCGCCAACAAATAGGAATTGTGCCTCCGCATGGTCTCCTGGAATTGTCGGGGCTTCCCATGGCAGAAGGGAGATAGTCTCAACTCAGTTGCTGCAGACATGGATCTCATCTTCCTCATGGAAATATGGGAGCATCACGGGACCACGATATATGACTTGCCAGGATACCAGCACTACTCAATCTTCAATGATTGCATAGGAAAGCGGGGGCATGGGGGGGTTGCCTGCTACTACCGAACAACCTTGGCACAATCAATCTCCTTCTTCAAGACAGACAAGCACAACCGGTGCACTGTGGGTGCGTGTGCAAAACCATTGATAGCAGACCCTCTTTGTGGCAGCCTGCTACTTTCCACATGCAGAAAGCAACTTCTATCACACCCACTCGGATGTGGATAGGCTGGACCCCTATGTCGATCTATATGATGACATACAGCAGCATAAGCAGTTGGGCAGTGTCATACTCCTTGGAGACTTCAATGCGCGCACCGGGGTAGAACAACCCATGAGATTTGATCCCTTGACTGATGATATATTGCAGTTGCATCCTGCAGAAGGAGCTTGGCCACGGACATCAGATGACAATCAGGTCACGCGCTATGGTCGACAGTTGCTTTTGCTCTGCAGTATCTTTGACCTGGTAATCTGCAATGGACTAGCACAGTGGCCTTCCACTCGCAAGAGCACTTGTAGGCAGGAAAACCAGGGGGGCGGATCTAGTGTGGTGGACTATGTGCTGGTGCCTGAGCAGGATATGCATGTCGTCAAGCACTTTCGTGGGAACAAACTAATAGGGATGAAGAGATCGACTTCGCACCACTTACCACTTTACTTGAAGTTGGCTTGGCAGGTTGTGCGAACCCCCGGTGCAACAACTCCTCACATGCCTCAGCTGCGATTGGATTATGAACATGCAGGGGCTTATGCCCAGATGCTTATAGATGACCTGGCAGAAATTTTGCAATATCCTACACTAGAGCAACAGACAGGACGACTGACTGATGTGCTTAAGACTGCAGCAGAGAGGTGCTTTGGGATAAGCCGCCCGCGACGGACCTCTAGGAACACAACCTTCCCACGTAATCAATGGTTTGATGCAGAGTGCAAGGAACACAAACGCTGGCTCCGCCAAGTCACAGACCCTGCTTTACGCCCACATGCAGTCAGACAGTACCGCATCTTCCTTAAAGCTAAGAAAGCCAGGTACATTGCAGCGCATCAAAGGGAAATGTTTTACCTCCTGGAACGTCATCCCAGGACCTTCTGGCGAAGGGTTCTTAGAAAGCCAGTACAGCCCACAGGGAATATCACTCCCGAGCAGTGGAGACAATACTTGCAACAGCTATACGACCCTCAGGGTGCACATGCAGCATTACCCTTGCAAGAAGGCCCAGTGCTGGAAATCACAGATTCGGACGTGGAACAAGGCTTGCAGCGTCTTGCCAATGGGAAAGCCCCAGACTTGGATGGTATGCAGGCAGAATTGCTTAAGTGGGCAGGGCCGTCCATAATACCAGTGCTGACCGCCTTGTTCAACAAGGCATTACAGGAAGGTTTCCCGCTGCAGTGGACCAATAGCAGAGTTGTTCCCATATATAAGGCAGGTGACCCACACTGCCCAGCCAATTATCGAACAATCATGGTCAGTTCGGTGTTTGCAAAATTGCTTGCTGATTCTCGAAAGCAGCGGCTTGACGGGTCAAGGGCACGCAGCAGGTGCGGGCCCTCACCCGTGCGGATTCGACCGGACACTCAACCATTGACCACATCTTCACGCTATAACTCTCGATTGAAGACAGCAGGAAACCGCCGTCAGGATCTATATTGTTGCTTTGTGGATTTTGCGAAGGCATTTGACACTGTGCCTCGGGAAAAACTATGGGCAAGATCGCAAATGGTACGGGGTTCCCGTAGATTTGCGTAATGCGAAGCAGGCGTGCTATCTGAAAGATGCTTTCGGTTCGGTTCGCGGCACAAGCCAACCATTTGATAGCGATGACGGGGTTCGTCCGGGGATGCCCTCTCTCTCCAACATTGTTTGGGCTTTACATTGATCAATTAGAGAGCTGGCTTGCCGATAATGGGGGCGATGGAGCTCACCTTCTCTATCGAGATCATCGACATAGTTAATATATGCCGATGATGTGGACCTCCTAGCTTACACACCAGCGGACATGCAACGACATCTCGATGCCACGACACGATACATCGCCAAGCCCGATATGCTTGGCGTCAACCCGCCAAGACTAAGGTGGTTTTCATATCATCTTCACGCCACCGAGGGTCCCTCCTTCGCCATCGAGGCCAAAATGTGGAAGTTGCATCCACATACAAATATTTGGGAGTGGAGTTTCCTTCTACTATGCACCGGGACACATCCATACGGCCTCAAAGTGACGGGTGGGAAGGCACTATATGCAATGCAAAACAATAGTCATAGAGCGGAGTTGTATGATTGGGCCCATCGATCCACCTTTGTTCAAGGTCTTAGTGGAGCCCTGTCCTTTTATACGGGGTGGAAGTATGGGGCCCAATGGTATCACTTGCTACTTGGAATGACTTGGAGCAGTCCGTAAAGCCTTCTTAGTACGAAAGCACTAGGGGTGAAGTCCACAGTCCCATATCAAATTCTACCGCAGAGAGACGGATTCTTGCCTCTTCAGTGGGGCCCCCTGATCGCCACATTGTCTATTTTCGGAAGGTGGTCAATATGGACGATGCTCGTCTCCCTAAACTAGCTTATATCATGGCAATGGAGCCGCAGCGCCTCAAGGCCTGCTGGAGGAAAAAGAGAGCTCAATGGTTGGCTAGATGGAATTACATGTGCAAACAGAGGCAGATCGCCATAGTTTGAGGCAATATCTTGACGATTGCTTCCTCAGCAAGCTTTGGGATGCCAATGCCCTTGAACAGGTCAAGACAGCACACTATCAGCGCCACATAAATCCCACATTGGAACGAGGCCCGCAATGCTACCTGCGTACCCACTTGCCCATGAAAAGGCGCAGACTCATTGCCTCCATTCTCGCATTGTATCATCTTCGAATTGAGACATGCAGATGGATTGGTGAGCCACGCCAGGACAGGCTCTGTCAATGCTGCCAAATGGGAGTCATTGAGGATGAATCTCATACCCTTCAAAGTTGCCCAGCATGTGATCAAATTCGGACACAATATGCTGAGTTGGTCAGGCCTGGCCAGCCGTTACATGTGACATTGAGCACAGCATCCGTACGGATGCTGGGATCATATCTTCAGGAGGTTATGGACATGCGAGATCAGCTATGTCCTCGGGCACACACTTGACATGTATATAAACATTGATGTATACTTGTACAGTTTGACAGCATTCTTATTACTGCCACGGTTTTTCCCTCGAAAACCCTTCGGGGCGGGGGTTTTTTAACCCGGACAGTAATAAGTTTGCTGCGCTCCTTATGGGTCCCATAGGCCGATTGGCCTCAGTGGACGATAAAAAATCATTCTCATTCTCATTCTCATTCTCTTTCAGATGTGGCTGTACCAGCGAGATTTTTATACTGTGTCTGGAATTTATCTCCTCTCTCCAAACTGATAGCCAATCTTCTTTGGTGATTTTTTTCTCCAAATATTTCATTTTTGGAGTCGGAATTAGTCCATCATCCGACAATCCATGCATTTCCACAAAATCTTCTACTGTCACTGCTTCGGCCATTCTGATGCTTTCCATTTGTCTTTCGGTATGGCTATGGCGCGAGAAAATCCCAGACTAAAAGCTATGGCTATGGCGCGAGAAAGTTCGACTAAAAGCTATGGCTTATGGCTATGGCGTACGGTTATGGCGCGGGAACTGCCAGCATTAATTGCGTGACACAAGGCTGACGGGATCCAAGTGCTTTAGGTGCTGGGTGCTGTCGCGTTTTTTTGATCACCAGTATAGAATTTACACCCATATAGCAATTATGGAGCCTCAAAAAAGGTCAACAGGTTATTAAAGTAATTTAGAAGAGTTATCAATGGAATAAAGAACATTTGTTAAGAAGATGACCGTTAGGTCATGTCATGGGGATTGAACCCAGCATATCCTTGTGCTTTATTTTAACACTAACAACTTTGAATCAAACAATTTAAACTTAATGACATGAAGTTTCAATAGTGCAAATGTGTTTTGCTTTAGCACTAAGGCCTTTGAGTCCAACCATTTAAACTCAATGAATGTGAAGCTACATAAAACTAAGCATTTGCTTGATAATAAGAATTTAATTTGAAACAGCTTTAAGCAAAGTGTGAACCTGCTCATTGCAACACGCCAAATTATATATGTTTCAAGCTTTCTTGCCAATTCTAGTCCCTAAACATTAGGCGGCCAACAGATAAGTCATGACTAAAATCCAAATGCAAGATGCATTAGTGAAAGGACAGAAAATAAAGAGGCACAAACAAAAATTTTAGAATTCAAACCAGAAAAAAACTAGAATTCATTTGAGGCTATCATCACCTGTAGCTTTTGAATTTGATCACAATAAAACAAATAGAACATAAGTAAAAGTTACCATAAAGATAGAGCAGATTGATCCCATTATTCTGAAAGTCATAAAGTTTGCAACACCCATACACAAACATTTTTCAACTGGAATTTAACAGCAGCCTTTGGCCTCCATGGATTCTTGTGGTGAGAAACTAAAGTGGGAAAATTTTCTACTTGTTAGCACAAGGATCTAGAAGTCTTGGAATTTGCTTAATAAATGCCTCAAAATCTAAAAATGCATGGTAATTTTTGGAAGCTTCATTTGGAATGAGCCATAAAACAATATCCAATAGCGCAATCCTATATTAATCAGCTGGTAGGATGTGAAAGCCTACCAAACCCGGCCGAAAATTTGCTGTTTTAGCATAGATAACTTAACCACACATACCCATATCATACACTATCAAAAAGATGTCGGAGAGAACTTTCCAACGCAATAAAAATCATCTCAAACAGAGCTCTGGATCAAAAGTTATGATAAGAAATGTGTTGCCGGCGGGGAAACTGTACTACATGCGCCCTTCACGCCCTTTATGTGCCCATTATGCACCACACACACAAAACGAGGGCTTTTGTTGTGAGCCATTGGTTGTTGACCATTGAAAAAAAAAGGCTAAAATCAATGGCCCTTCATGTGCCCATTATGCACCACACGCACAAAAAAAGGCTTTTGTTGTGAGCCATTGGTTGTTGACCATTGAAAAAAAAAAGGCTAAAATCAATGGCTCAGAAATAGTGCACTCTAGATGTACGCATTAGTACATCCATTTGAATACATCACGAGTTCTGCTCTGACAGACTTTGCATAGCTATCCTAATCCGGCCAGCATGCATCAGGCCTCCATCACCACCTGCACAATCATGCCTAATTTAGTCAGCCTTCAGCGAGCATTCCCAATATTAGAAAGCGTAAAAGAAATCCTAGTCAAAAAATTTTTTTGCGATGTTCGAAAATTGGATTTTTTTTCAGGCTGCAAAAATCCCCAAAACCTTAGGGAAATCATCTAAGAAAAAAAGCTAAAAAGTCTTTCTCCAGGCCGAAAAATTCAAATTTAGACAATAGATAATGTATGCACTTCTAGGCCTTCAATTAAAAAAAGGATAATGTATGCACTTCGTATATATATTTGTAGCCATATTTAACCATGCAATAATTTACATTCCATCACTTAACATTTACATCCCTTATGACACACATCGGTAGCGAAGACTACAACCACAAAGTCTTTACTATGGTGAAATTATCGTTACAACTTCTCAACAATAGATTATTAATAACAATATATTGTCAAATCCACTTCTGTTTCCATGCTTTCTTATTGATTTAGGGTTTGTGTAGTTGGTCAAGTTGGAGCCATGCTCTATATGTATGAACACTTATGCTTGAAGTAATATGCAATATCGAAACAATAGATCATATAGGCATTATTTTCTAGGCACAATAGTTACTATTACTATTTAAATACATGAGACTTTCAAACCATTATCCATCCAACATAGAGTGATTTGAGTGCTACTTGATGGTGAACTCAATGTGAAATTCATTTCTGTTACTGCCTAGATGCCCAAGGGGACTGCTTCAAAGTTTGCTCAACGGTCTTATATAAAAAGAAAATTTTGCAAAATGAAGTGGATTTGTCACATGCAAATATTGAAGCAATATATGGCCAATGTAGATGCTCACAAAGACTCTTGAAATTTAGTTGGACAATGTGGATTTCAGGTCAAAATGTAGCATGGTGACATTTTTTACATGGACAAAAGCAGCCTAATTAATGATCGTTTAATCCTCATGTTAACACAATTGTACTTGATATCTAATCCTGAAATATATTCTGCCATTGTTCTTGCTTTCAGGCCTTCTCTTAGCCTGGTCATCAGACCTGATGGGGCTACTGTGCATACTTTATGTCCACTACACTCTACACGAAGATAAAATACAGTTCATTTTTAGTATTTGGAGAGAGTTTTTGTTGTATATTAAACTTTTCCAAATTGTACCTTACATTTTCACGTTAATAAAAGCATTTTCTCACAGATGTGTTCTAAGATCGTGATTTAAAAGGCTGGCACATGCTCCAGTACATCTGCATGGCTTAACTACACTCTTATACTATGTCTGCATATTTGTACCTATAATCAGAGTCTTAAGCTATCATCCCATACCTTCTCCAAAGCAAATATTTATCTCTAAGTTCTGCAGTTTCCTAAATGGATTCCTTTGGGTCCTTAATACTCGTGCTTAAAGGAAAAATCCAGGTGCTAAAATTTAAATTGCAAATATTTGTTTCCAGGATATCACGTTTAGATGTATCCATAAAGCTTATACTATACACAAGTGGGTGCATGAAAATCATAATCCGACCATATCAAGCCTTTTAGACTTTTACTTAATCCAAGTACTTCATATTATATGTAACACTAGAGTTGTCCCTTGATGGACTATAAATGGTTCGTTTGCATAGTTCACTTTAAAATACATATAAAATCAATGACATCAAATTCAGTTGAACCCTTTCTACATATTAATATATATGGCAGTCATGTTGCACAGAAAAAATAGTTAAAAATGCATATACCCATAAAATTTAAAGTTATACTTAGGTGAATCATGGGTGGGAAGGAAGGAAGGGAGGGAGGGAGGAGGGAGGGAGGGAGGGAAGAAGGAGGGAGGGAAGGAAGGAAGGTTCTTTTATCGTCCGCGGAGGCCAATCGGCCTATGGAACCCAAATTACACGGGTGCAGCAAGCCCGTTGCTACCCGGATTAAAAAATCCCCCTTAGGAGGGAAAAACCGTCGCGAAGAACAAACTTCTTTGCGGCAGCCTATACAAATATACATATACATGAAATTCCCCGGCACCTCGGATAGGCGCTCGGGCGGAGGTGAGTCCGTAGATCCAAAACCTCCTAGAGGTAGGAGCCAAGGGATCGAACCGACGGCACAGACCTTGTAGCTTCAGCGCAAGGGGCGCACTGTGTCGCACCAAGAGAATGTAGCGAGCCCGAATCAAATATAGGGGCGGACTCGGAAGGCATGGCTTTCATCCTCAACAACCCCGGCCGGCAACACCGACAAAGCCCGCCCCCGGCGGCTCTCCAACCCACCGACCTATCTCAAGCCGAAGATGGTGGGCCCCTCGTCAATGGACGCTGATGATCCCCGCGCTTCTTCATGGGCAACCGAGAACGCAGTAGAGCCAGTGGGCCTCGAACCCGGTGGTGGGGTTTATGTGTTTGTTTGTAGTGTGCCATCTTTACTGTTCCGTGAGCATGGTGGTCCCGAGCTTCCCGAAAACAAGAGTCCAAGTACCCCCCTCGGCCTATCCCGGGCGGGCGCTCGTGTACTGGATGCACCTATGTGCGTCTACATTCAAATACCCCCCATCGGGCTCTCTTGTCCTTCCAACAAGCCCCCGAGTGGCGGGGCTTATCACACAAACAGTAAGCCAAGTCGGGAGCCGAAAGTGTAAGCCCATCTTACCGGCTTATTCGAGAATGCCCGCGCCAGCCTTGGCAAACACCGAAATGACCATGATGGTTCGGTAATTGGTCGGGCGGTGTGGGTCCCCCGCCTTGTAGATCGGAACAACCCTCGCTTGTGGTCCATGACCGAAAACCCTCTTGCAATACTGAACATTGCAAAGAAGGGATCGGGCACCATGGGCTGTCCCGCCCACTTGAGCAACTCGCTTTGCGGGCCGCCTAAGTCTTTTTGCCTTCCCATTAGCCAAGCCGCAGCCCTCTTCGACATCTTCTTCTGTGATCACCAGCGGTGGGCCATGTTGCGGGGGCACATCTGTCCGTGTTCCCGGGGGATCATAAAGCTGTTGCAGGTACTGCTCCCATTGCACCGCCGTGAGGTTCCCCGTAGGTTGTGCTGGCCTGCAGAGTACCCCTAGCGCCCGAAAAAAGTTCTGGGCCCCAAAGAGGGGCGAACATTTCTCCTTGGTGCATGGGAGGTCAAGTCCTATTTTCTTCATGTTTATATAATGTAAAACTGTCTGAATAAAGCAAATTTTTTCTTTCATTATAATGCTATTTTCCTATCCGAGATAAGGATGAACATACAAAAGACCATGTTCCAATCCGAAATCTAGGAAGGAAGATATAGTCAGTCAAACATGACAGGATCAAAACTGTTTTCTGTCTTCTGTGGACCAATAATGGTTCCCTGAAGGTTGTTTCAATTAAAATTCTACAACTTTTGCATGGAAATAATTTTTTACTTCAAATTTGGTATATAAGTAGTTGCCTAACTGCTTCATGTATAAAAGGTATCTGTTGGTCTATAATTCTAAATTTTAGCTCTTATTTATAATAACAATTTCGAGTGACTTTTAATTGATGTTTATCTTGTTAACTTTGAAGGAATTTATTGAAATAGTATACCTTGGAAAAAAATCATATTTGAATGCTTGTGTGGATATGTGACCAATGCAAAAACGAGTAAAGAAAAAGAGCAAAAGGCATGATCATGAAATGTTTCTGTACCTAAGACCATTACTGGTCCATAGGTTCTTTTTAAATCAAAAACTTCTTTATCTTAATCAATCTTTAGTTGAATTTTAGGATGTTAGTAGCTCATGAGACGCTCTATCAATAAAAGATATCTATTGCTAGGTTTGAAAATCTTTTGGTATTATTTCCAAATTATCATCCAATGTTTTCTATATTTGATGTCTAATGCCTTGAAGATGAACTTCGAAAACTATATTTAAAGCTTCCCAAAGTTAAGAAAGCAATGCAAAATGAACCAAGGAAAAATATGAAAAGCTATGATTATAGAAGATCAAGATAGACTGCTATGGCAATGCCAATTATTGGTCCACATGCTTTGAAATATAGTTTCATATACCACATTCTATATGATAACATTAGTTGACTAGGTGGAGTTGTCTATTTAAAGAGTCATGTTAAAGCAAAAACTAAGCAATTAAGGGCTACTTTGAAGTATGTGGACGTCCATTTACACCTTTTAAAAGTTATTTCATAGAAGATGAGAAGTTGTAGCATCATTGTAGGGGATAAAATTAATCGAGCCAATCTAACTGGTCCAATCCTGGACCTATAAATAGTTCATGGCTATTACATTCAAATCTTGTATATAGTATGCTATTCTAACATGAAATTTGAGATATATATAGTATATCATAAAAGGTGATCTACATGTATTATGGTCCTATAGCACTTTAGAGCATCCACATATCAATAACTTTATGGTAGTAAGAAATAAGTAGGTTTCTTAATTTTTATTCTAATAAGACCACAGCAAGGAGCTCTATATTTGTTTTTATCATATATTGTATCATTTGAAAGGCTTATGGGAGAAATGTAGTGCAATAAGTTAATCTTTTAAATGAACTAGAAAAACAGATATGGAAAGTCCTTTGATCTATTTATTTATAGTCATGGATAAACTTTGTGATATTGTCCTCTATTCATCAATAACCATCACTAGCTACATCATTGTTGAGTTTTCGACTTATCGTCGTGTAATCAATGCACCTTTTGAATCTTTTAATATGTTTATCTGTTATATTAGACCTTATTTAGATCTAGATAATGCATGGTTATACTATAGGTACACCATATTTAAGTTGATAGAGTAGATTCCTATATAGAGTTAAGTAGAATGCATCATTTAATCCTTGTTAGACTTATAGATAGGGTTTATTGAAGCACTTTAACCTATATTTTTATTTTGAATTCTGTACGATAATTTCTTTAGTTAATAACAACACTAATATAATGTATGGAGATCTAAAAAATCCCTTAGACTATAGCTCATATTGTTAAGAACTTATTGTCATGAGAATTAAGCCAAAACTTGTAATAGGGTAACTTTTTTATTGACCTACCCAGTTTTTTGACCATCACAGCACATATAAGCACCTTCACCAAATAATTTATGTCATCATCATTTGCATCACTAATATGCTCATTATATCCTTTATATAATAGAAAATACTCATGATTTTTTGAAGGGCAATGAAGGGCTATGGAAGGGCAATGAAGGGCAAATTGAAGGGCAATGAAGGGCAGTCAGCACCTGTGCAGCACATGTGTCGCCCACATGCTTTTTTGAGTATGTGAATTAAAAAACCACCCAATAATAAGAGAGAAATAATTCTCCAACCTCATGCAGCATTTTTTTAGCAAAATAGGGTCTGACGACTTTAACTGGTATCAAATGATAATGGCTAAACATGGAAACATGCAAATCGATGTGCTTTATCATAATATATAAATTATTTTTATATTTAGTAAGGTTTAGACACTTTTATGCTACGAAATTGAAGACTGCAACTCTAAAGTGTTGTAAAAACGATCAATTTCTTCAAGGTTTGAACAATCATACCAATATAACCGTGAATTTAATGGTCATGAAATTCTCATAAGTCGTTAAAGTGAAGATTCAAAGAGTGGTAGCTGATTATAAAATTAAAATTTCTCTTGTGAGATATATGGGTTTAAGTGGCAGGGAATATGATGGACCATTTATGGTGCATGGACCCAAAATGGTCCCTGGGACAACTCTAGTATTAATTACTGAACTTCCTTCCGAAGTTCCTTCTGTATCCTATGTTTGTTGCAGCAAAGATACACAATAGAGTACATAGCATGCATCAGATGCTGGATCTCAAGAAGCTGCTGCGGAGATTACTTAACAGGTCACACAAATGAGTTTAGTGTAAATGAGCTATGTGGCTAGTTTTCTTGTTTTCATTACAATGTTCAAGAAGCAAGCTAAAGTTGTTAGAATTAGCCCCGCAGGTGATATCTCTTTGCATTTTTATCTCCTGAAAAACTTCTCATTGATCATAGACATTATAAAAGATATATAAAGAAAATGCAATTCCATCAAATAAAGTAACATCAGTGGTGGTTAACAAAGCACATACATTTTTGAAAAGAATAAAGCAAATATTTGCAGTATCACCATAAAATATTTCAAAGCCAAAAGCATTGATGATTATAAAGGGAAAATAATTGACACAAAACTATCTAATAAAAGAGATACCTAAGGTATTGAATGCAAATTCATACCCTAATTCATGCGCATGCATCTTCTTGCGTTTTATTTAAGATGACTCCCAATACCTTTCTGTCTTGACAAAATCCTCCTGGAGAGAGCAGATCCTTTGACACGCAAGCACTATAGTAATTTAATTTGCACATGAAACATTAACCCTCTCTTTGGCGCATAATTATTAAAGGCAATACAAGAACTGTGCAAATGGCAAAATGGACCTGTAGATAGATAGACACAAAGACAACAAATGAGTCTCCAACATCTCTATCCAATAATTCAACAATTGACTCGTTTGTCTTACTAGGTGATCCCTTTATTGGTAGAACTGGATTCCACCTAGATTTGCAAATGAAGTGTTATTCAACAAATACCGAACATTGCCATGACAACTGTACATGAAACGCAAAGTATGAAGCTCGCAGAAGTCTAGAATTCAATTTTTTTTTTTCATTTTCTAAACCTTACTTGCATATTCAACATATAACACAATAACAGGGGGTTTCCTTTGTGTTTTTTGTATGCTTTTCAATGGATTTGCTATGATTTGGTTGATGTATTCGTTTGATTGTACTAAATAATAATATATTAATCACGCCATTTAAGACCCTCAGGTCCATATGGCGAAGATAGTACAAGAAATATATAGTACCTCTAGAGTGCACCTTTTCGTGGCCATTGATTTAAAAAAAAAAAAACAGAGAGAGATTGTCTGGTTGTATGTGAATATTAGATAAAGGCTAAAAAAAAGAGAGAGTGTGTGGTTGTATATAAATATTAGATAAAGGCTTGGCTGATTTGGTGATGGCGCAGCTCACTGGGGCTAGGGTTTTGGCGCTGCTTCAATCTCAGATATCTCCTTCTTTGGGTATCCGTTTCGAGCGATTTGATGCATTGGAAAGTTTTTGCAGTAAGCTTTCCAAGAATGTATGGCGTTAAGTAATTTTCTCTCTACTTCAGTCCCAGAATTGGGATCATCTATTTCAGCCTCCAAGATTACCATCAGTTTTGATATTGCTTCAATCTCAGATATCTCCCATCTCGGGTGTCCGTTTTGAGCGATGTTTGCTGCGTTGGAAAGCCCTTGCAGTAAGCTTCCTGAGGTGTATGGCATCAGGTGGTTTCCTTTGTAATTCAGTCCCATAATTGGGATCATGCATTTCGGCCTCCATGGTTACCACCGCCGACATGCAATCTTGCTCTCAGTTTCCTGCTTCTATGGCTTCTTTAGCAATGCCTCCTAATTGTCATTTCAATTTTCTTGCTTATGCCTCTGCTTCCATGGGTTTATAGCGAACTGTATTATTACAGTGTTTATATTTTATTAGATGCTTTGTGTACATCTCAGTGCTTTGTAGTTTCTAACCAAGAATGAAGGATTATAAAATATATGCAGGTCCACGGCATGATATCTGAAGCAGCCCTCAATTCTCACTCCTTTATTATAATCTATATAGATTCTGTAAGTCCATCTAAAATTCTTGTTGCATTCAAATGTCTCAGAGTGATCAGGTTTGGCATGTGCAGTGCTGAAGTGATCAGATTTGGCATGTGCAGTGCCGAATAAAGCTTGTTGGTTTAAAAGTGTTTGTTTGCTTTGTTAAAATTTTAAAATTTATTTGATGGAAATCAATGGCTGGCTTCTGCATGACACATGGTACTCTTTCCCATCCTTGCAGTTTGCAAGGGCTTGATATACAAAGGGGAAGCTTAATTGGTCAATGATGTCTCTTGTATCAAGCTTGTAAACTATGGTGATTTGTAATGCCAATAGTTCTCTTAAATGTTATATTTTGACATTGATATTCAAATTTTATTTTTCTGAATTTCGAAACCACATGTGAACCTATTATGATTTAACTCTTAAATACGGGCCGTGTAAAACTTCAATGTCAAATTTAAAAAACTATTTCTTATTGCTCGGGATATCTTTCTTATTGTTTCTTTCCTGTATCTCATTGTTTTTTTGTAAGTTATATTGTTTCTTTGCTTATTCTAGTATTTTCATTGCTATTTTTGTATATCTATATATACCCTTTTCTCTAATTTGCACACCACGTTTTCCTAGGCCCCAAACAAAATTGTTTTGAATTAATACAAACCATTACATCCAACACTTTAAAATTAAATTCCCTCTGAAACCCTCTTTGGTTGGGTGCATATTCATACGGGGATGACATAGGGCAGTGAGAGACCTTAAAATCATATAATACGTAAAAAATCAACATCATTTAGTACATTGCCTCAAATCTTGTTATATAGTATATCAAAATTTGTACAAGAATACCCCACAAACAAGGATCGCTATCTACGCCAAAGGGATTTCAGGGGGGGTTTAATTTTAAAGTGTTGGATGTAAAAGAAAAAAAAAAAAAAAGAAATTACATGACTTAGCAAACCTGGAGATGTCAACATAAGTTCACAATCCTACTATATAGAATAGCAAAGATGGTTGGACACATTTGATAGTGTATTGGAGTATGTAGTTGCTTCTGGCAATTATTTAGATTTCAAATAATTTTGGACGATCTAAACATCATTGAAGCAGCATTGAAGAACATCAATTTATGCTAGATGGGAAAGAATTGCAATGCTAGAAAATACCTCCTCTATGTGCTTGCAATTGTATTAAAAAAATGTATATCCATTGGAAGACTAAAGCAAGATGCATACAGCACAATCCACAAAAATATCGCATCTTCAAAATGGGCAAAGCTTCAAATGGGTTTGGTGCCATGCAAATGCAAAATGTTGTATGAGAAACATCATCCACAAAAATAAAATCACAGCTTAGAAGATGAGAAGGCATCACTAAGAAACAGAACAATAGAAAGGGATTGAAGTTTGTCACAGAAATGGCAATAGCCAAGGATTTGGAGGTGGCAATCTTAAATGATGTAATTTTAAAAGATAGAACAAAGATAGATTAAAATGAGAACATACATGTCCCTGTTATGGATATGGCAGAGAACATTCACGATATTTAGTATTCAAGCTCAACACATAAAGCAAATCCTTCCTATAAAATGATACGAAAGTACCAATAGTTTTGCCTGGAAAAATGGCGACTTCATCATATATGCAGAGTTAATAGACCCTTCAAATTGTATTCAAGAAAATTTAGGTACCTTGGTGTCTAGTCTGATTGCTCTAGCAATAACTCAATTTGAGTTTTGATGCAAAAGATAATGTTTCCTCTTTGGAACAATCTCACCAATAAAACTTCAATAGAAATTATCTTTGAGGGAGGGAGGGAGGGAGGGAGGAAGGTTCTTTTATCGTCCGCGGAGGCCAATCGGCCTATGGGACCCAAATTACATGGGTGCAGCAAGCCCGTTGCTACCCGGATTAAAAAACCCCCCCTTAGGAGGGAAAAACCGTCGCAGCAACAAGCCTGCTGGCAGCTGTACAAATATACATATACACATGAATTCCCGGCACCTCAGGTAGGCGCCCGGGGGCAGAGGTGAGTCCGCAGATCCAAAACCTCCTGGAGGTAGGAGCCAAGGGATTGACGGTGTACTAAGTAGCTCGTGCAGGGGCAGACCAGGTCGCACCAAGAGAATGTAGCGAGTCCGAATCTTACTATAGGCTGGACAGCTCTGGAAGGCATGACTTTCATCCTCAACAATCCCGAGGGGGCAACACAGACAAAGCCTGTCCTGGCGCGGCTCTCCAACCCACCGACCCGTTTCAAGCCGAAGATGGTGGGCCCTTGTTCGAATGGACGCGATGATCCTGCGCTTCTTCATGGGCAACTGAGAACGCCTCGAACCAGGGTGGGGTTTATGTGCTGTTTGTAGTGTGCCAGGGCATCTAGGTGTGCCTGCATGCCCTTTGGTGTATGGGCCAAGAGGTCCACATCATCCGCATAGATGAGCTGCCGGATGACCTGGTGCAAGAGCTGTATACCATCCCCCCCATTGGCAGCAAGCCAGGCTTCCAACTGGTCAATGTAAAGTCCAAAGAGTGTGGATGAGAGAGGACAACCTTGCCTAACTCAATGCTACTGGAAAATGACTGTCATTCCGGTTGCATGCGGCCTGTGCAGCTCTCATACAGTCTGTACACTGCGTTCTGCAGATCTATAGGGAGCCCCAGATGGTGCAATCTGGCCCACAACTTTTCCTGGGGTACTGTGTCGAAAGCTTTTGCAAAGTCCACAAAACAGCAATACAGGTCCTCCCGACGGTTCCTGCTGTCCTCGACCAGGGCCCTGAGTGTGAAGATGTGATCAATGGTCAAATGTCAGGGTCGGAAGCCTACCTGGGTAAGTGCCCTGACTTCCGCTGCCTCTGCCCATCTGGTTACCTGCTGTTCGAGAATGCCCACGCACTGCTTGGCAAACACTGAGCTGACTATGATGGTTCGGTAATTGGCTGGACAGTGTGGGTCCCCTGCCTTGTAGATCGGAACAACCCTGCTTGTGGTCCATGACCGGGGAAAACCCTCTTGCAGCGCCCTGTTGAACAGTGCAGCAAGGACGGGCACCATGGGCTGTCCTGCCCACTTGAGCAACTCTGCTTGTAGGCATTAGAAGAATAGCTGAAGCAAGAAAGCTTAGGCTCGGCTCTCGTGTTGGAAAAAACTCGCCCATTGCATTGAGAAGTAACGACGGAGCTGAGCCACAAAAGGGTTTGAAAATGGAGAGCGGGCGCAATAAATGCAAACAGCTTGGAAAGGTTTGTGTGTTTTGCTGTGAAACCAATATTATAGAACACACATATACAACACATAATATTATAGAACACACACACACATACCCAATGCATTATTTTAGCTGTTGACAGATATTTAAAAAGATTCCCAATTAGTACCCAGCCGATCAATTCAATATGAGCTGTTACCATTAATATAGTCATCTTAGAAAGGTTCAGATGATTTTACATAGAGTTATAACCCTATCCATGCATGTCATAGCCTTAGCACCTGCCTTAATTCATACAAAAGAAAAAAGAAAAAAGAAAAGCTTTATAAACCTTTGTCTCCACCAAATAGATCGATCGAATCTCTTTGAAACAGCTATATATCTTGGATTTTTATTCGCATAGTTCCAGCAGTTGGTCTTGCATCGATTATATACAATAGAATTTGTAGAAAACATATTGGACCAAGTTTCAAGTGAATACTGGATCCAAATTGGACAGACTTGCCTTATATAAAAACTTGGTAATTATAATCGACCCTAAATTATTTACTTCATCCCCAAAATAAACATTAAATTTGCATTTACTATAGGTTAAATGTTCTTATCTAGGTCAGATGGATTTATCTTCAACCAGGCATCTTCAAGTATCAACCATATGATATTTCTCCATGGTTCTCATGTTGTTTGCACATCTTATGCACACCTTAGCATTAAATCTCCTTCAAAAGTGCAATAGGCTTATGTTTGATCAGATAAAGAAGGAGGGTAATGAAAATGTTGCTATGGAGAGGTTGCAGACTATGGTTGGCACGCAGACACATAAAATGAAATCTGGTAGGTGCCCGAAAGGTCCATTCAAACATCTTGGTTTCTTCAAGGTACAGGAGTAGCACCAATTCTACTGCCAATGATACGTGGACTATGTGGCAACGAATTTAGTGTCTGCATCGCACTTTTCCATTTCTCAAATTGCAACTGACCTTACTAGAATTTCTATGACTTTGCAAGAACAAATGGGTGGTTCGAAGAAACAATAAGCACCGCTAGAAAGTTATAGCGAACTTGGCATCTACAGTGGAATGCAGTTTGTGGTCGTAATACAATACCTCGTGAGCACATGATTAGGGAAGGTTATGTCTTGGATGTCATGGAATTGATAGGCCCACCTGATGCCATGTGGTGGGGCTGGTCAAATCACTTGTGAATGTCCTGTTAAGCACCCAATTAAGTCAGAAAAAATCAAGAACCAGTCCACAGTTGGAATCTTTCGACGACTGGCCGTCATTCTTCAGACTCTCCCCATATGTAGTGAAGGGTTTATTTCTTCTGAGAAGGTTAGTAAGGAGTTTTCCATCTATATATCATTGAAGTAAGAGATCGAGATGTTAGAAGCATGGATAGGCGCAACTTGATAGTGCTGCAAACGCTTGTTTCATGGATAGTGCATTTGCTTCTAAGCACGCCATCCCTAGAAGCAGGGTTGAACACCTCAGTTCTGACGGTGTGATTGATGGACGTGAGATCTCCTCGAGCACGGTCATAAAGTGTACTACACCTTTTCAAGTTCTGTTCCAAGGAGCATCTTCCTTCAATCTCATTGCTAGCTGCGCCAGTAATCTTGGGTCTTCCTTGGCTCGGCAGAGACAACTCAAAAAATCCCACAGGGGGAGGGGGAACATCGCACCCCGCATTCCCTGGCGCGATTTCCAACCCCATCCCAAAATAAGACAGAAGATATCTTCTTTTTTATTTTTGAAGTGTGTTGGTATTTGTGCCAAGGAACGCCGCATATAACGCAGCATGCGGCGTTCCCTTCATCTTGCAGCCCCCCCTCCGGCATCCAACTTCCCCCCTGCGGGATCCCAGTTGGCGAAATTAAAGTGCAGGTTTTGAACAACCCCGCCAACATTCAATGACGAAATTTAGAGTGAAGGAGCATTTCGGTGGGTTGGTTTTCTTCGAAATATTGCTCAGCTCATTTTATTGCACCTCAAGCAGCTCGATGATCGCCTGAAGAGCACACTAACTTGGATCGGATACTTAAGGTAAGTGGAGCTGCAGGTAAAGCGATGGCAATGGGACGATTAAACTCGGTCGGATCTTGCATAAAAACTGAGTTTGTGATTTTTTTCTCAGGTTTTACAGTTGAAGTTGGAGATATATCTTACCTCTGTAGCCGAGGAAGGAGCTGGGTGTTTGCTTGGAGGCTTGCTGCTCATCAGGCTTGCTGCATTCTGATTGATCAGGCAGGTGTTTTAATTTGTATAGTGCTAAGTGCTTCAAGATTGTAGTCTAATTTTTAGCACGCCAGCCTAACCAAGCGTGCAACCCTCCTTGCAATTCTAGGCTATCCACGTAACAACTACATGGCAGCAGAATCTGATGTGGCATGGTCTAAGCCCTAAGATCTTCAGATTTACAGATCGACGGCCATTAAAATTAGAAAAAGGCAGAAAAATACAGACGAAGATGGAGTCGTTCGCAATCTCTCCGCTCCGGCATTACATTTATGCTCGCTTCTGTCAGGATTTTCTTCTACCCAAGACTAGATCAAAGAAAGAAGCGGATAGAATCTCCATCTCCATCTTCCCATCCCCTTCTGTTTTTCCTTGCTTTCACAGTTTCCTTCCATTTCTCTTACCGTTTCTGTCGTTTGCTTCTTTGATTTTCCTTACCCATTCTCTCGCTTCCTTCGGATTTCCTTCTTGTTAACGCATTCAATCCTTCCCTTTCATCTTTGCAGTCCCAAGTAGCACTGCTGCAACAAATCCGATAGAGCTCCAGTAGTCTTGCATATATGCAAGCAATAAGCAGGGCTATTATTGCGTCTCACACATCAGGAGCTCGAACAAGGCAAACAGAGGTTAATACCTCTGCCTCTGCATTCCATCATTCTTCCACATATCCCGGAAGCTGTTAGTCAATATGATGTGCTGTCATCTAAAAGAGGTGCACCTACTCGGTGCCGAAATTGGGGGCACCCATTTATGCTGAATTTACTGTTTTCTAAGATTAGCTCATCCTTTTGTTATTTAAGGATCCATCGATCCTCATAATGCATTAAGTTCTTCTGATCAATGCCATCTTAGCTGCTATTACGTCCTTGACTGTTTTGTCTCTTCTTGGCTCGTTACATGGTATCAGAGCAGGTTTTTCATTAGACAAACATTTTGCAAGAGATGGACTCCAGCTCAGCCACGTCTTCTGTTATTGCCCCAGCCTCTCAATCTCCTGATTCACCTGAGCTTGTTGATCCTACCAAGGGATTAGACAAATATGGGATTGAACGATTCAAAGGGAAAAAATTTTATATGTGGAAATACCAAATTTCCACGTACTTCATAGCTGTAGGTTTATGGGAAGTCGTGAACGGCACATCTAAGCGCCCTAATGAAGCGGATGCTTTAAGGAAGTGGTCGTCAAAAGATTCAAGGGCCCATTCCGTCCTTATCTCTAGCATTCATCCCACTTTTCTACACCGTCTCAAAATCTCCAGTTCTGCTCACGAATGTTGGAGCAAGCTTCTTCGAATGTGCGAGGAAAAGTCTGTTGCTGCCCAAGTGATGCTTCAACAACGTCTCTACACCACCAGATTTGTGGATGGGGAATCTATGAGCACTCATATTTCCAAAATGCGTAACCTCATGGATCAACTGGAGGAATCAGGGCCCATCAAGCTCTGCGACAAATGCTCATCTTACTCTGAGGTCAGAAACTGTTTGGCTTTACTCTCCAGCCTAACACCTGCATATGGAAATTTGGTTGTGGTGCTATCAAATCAATCAAGTTCCTTAAATTGGGAAGAAGTGAGTGCCAGGGTTCTTCAAGAAGAATCCAGGCTGCTACAGCAGCAAGGTACTGATGGTCAAATAGCATTATTCACAAGAGGAAAGCCCAAGCCTGAGAACAAATCCGGGGACTCTAAGAGACCTCGTTGTGATTATTGCAAACGCAAAGGGCATCTTAGAGAAAAATGCTGGAAGCTGGAAGCAGACACTGCCAAGAATCGGATCCCCACTACCGTTGCTCCATCTTTGGCTCAGCCTGACCCCAAATCTCATTCAGCCACTGCAAATTTCACGGCCTCCATTGAAGAAGAGTTTCCAAGGAGTCACGCTTTCATGACTGTAAGCGGGGTTAGCAGGAGCAGCTCTATATGGTGGCTTGATTCAGCAGCCTCAAACCACATGACTGGAGAATCTCAGCATTTCCTTCACCTGCGCAATTTGCAACACAAGCATCTGATCACTTCTAGCAATGGAAGGGTTCTTCAAGCATCCCAAATTGGCACTGTCAAGATCACCCTCTCGAAAGATCAGGTTTTGTTCCTGTCAGATGTCTTCCTAGTTCCCGGTCTTGATCACAATCTCATATGCGTGGGACAACTAGAGGACCTTGGTTATACATTGCTCTTTGCAAACAGAAAGGCAACCATCATGGATTCCTATCAGAAGACTGTGGCATACGGCACTCGCCACGGCAGACTCTATAAATTATTTGCAGCCATTGAAGGCACTGCTTTTCACACTCAAGCAGCACAAGACACCATCTGGCATCACCGATTGGGGCATGCAGGGGTCGATAGCATCTGACACACTCTTTCTGCTGATGCAGTTAGTGGGATTCCCAAGCTCTCACTTGATGCCACTTGCAGCATTTGCATTCTTGGAAAGCAGCATAAGATGTCTTTTCCCTCAAGCAATCATAGAGCAGAAGCTCCTGGCGATCGAATTCATTCAGATCTGTCCGGGCCACATCCCCTCACTCCAGGCAAAGCCCAATATTTTCTTATATTCATAGATGACCATTCCAGATTCATTGTCCTCTATTTTCTCAAGGCAAAAAGTGACGTCTTCTCTGCCTTCAAAGATCATATTGCTTGGGTACGTACTCAACTTGGCTTTTATCCTAAAAGTTTGATGACAGATAACGGAGGAGAGTACACCTCAAATGCCTTCTCCAACTTCTGCAAGGAGCATGGCATCGAACACAGGACCACTGTAGCAGGGAATTCAGAGCAAAATGGGCTGGCCGAACGGATGAACCGCACTCTCAAAGATCAAGCAAGATGCCTGCTCATTCATGCAAAACTTTCCAAATATTTTTGGGCTGAAGCCACCAGCACTGCTGCATACCTGCGAAATCGCCTTGTTTCACGCCACTCTTCCCTCACACCTTTCCAAAAGTGGACCTCCCAAAAGCCTGATCTTTCTCACCTGCGTGTCTTTGGATGCATTGCTTATGCACTCATCCTCAAGCATCCAGCACAAAGTTCTTTCAATCCGCGCAGCCGCCCAACCATTTTTCTTGGCTACACCACCCTCAAAAAAGGATACAAGCTTTATGACCCTGCCACAAACTCCTATTTCTTCAGCCGAGATGTTGAATTCATTGAAGACCAACTTGGCAGTACCTTGCTTAATCCTCCTCCTCGCAAAGAAGATCTCATTTTTCTGCCCCAACTCACCTCTGATAATTCCTTTCCTCTCCAAAATCCTAATGATTTTGAACCTGCTGATCCTCCAACATGTCTTGATTTCCTTGATTCTCCCACAAATACACATGATGGTCCAGTCCACTCATGTCCTGTGCAAGCTCCGCCACGGCGATCTGGCCGCCCATGGAAGCCCACGGCCAAACTCTTGGCTTATCATCAGGCAGCCATGAACACTTTGGACCCTCTAGTCCCTGCCACCTATGATCAGGCATGTCAGGATCCAAATGCTCACCTCTGGCGTCAAGCCATGGACGCAGAAATGCACGCCCTGTCTAAAAATCAGGTATGGACTTTGTGTGAACTTCCACCAGGCAGACGCATGGTTGGATCCAAATGGCTCTACAAGGTAAAGATCAGGTCTGATGGCACACTAGATAAATACAAGGCTCGCCTTGTGGCACGTGGATATTCTCAAATCCCAGGGCAAGATTTCCAGGAGACTTTCTCTCCAATGGTCAAAATGGCCTCCATCCGCATTCTATTGGCCATTGCAGCTGTCCAAGATCTCGAGGTCCATCAGATGGACGTGCAAGCAGCCTTCCTATATGGGGATTTGAAGGAAGAAGTGTATCTTCAGCAACCTGCAGGCTACATTGCCACAGGATCTGAGCATCTGGTTTGCAGGCTACATAAAGCACTCTATGGTCTCCGACAGGCCCCTCGGGCATGGTATTCCAAAATGCACTCTTTTCTCTTGGCTCTCGGTTTTCAAAGTGGAGACGCAGATACAAATCTTTATGCTCTTCGCACACCTGGATTCTTCATCCTGCTTGCCTTATATATTGACGACCTCGTCATTGCCAGCAACTCCCTGCCTGCACTCCGTGCATTCAAAGATCGGCTAGCACAAGCTTTCTCCATGCACGATCTTCATGAGATCCGCAGCTGTTTGGGTCTGCACATCACCAGGGACCGCTCTAAACGCCTCTTGTGGCTTGACCAAGAGAAATATGCCATGGACGTTCTCCACAGGTTTGCCATGCAGGATTGTGATGGAGCTTCTACTCCCATGGAACCAGGTCTTCACCTTCAACCATATTCTCCCACTGTGGAAGAGTGTCAACAAATGGCCAACATTCTCTATCGCAGTGTCTTGGGCTGCCTAAACTACCTAATGATCTCTACCAGACCTGACATTGGTTTCCCAGTCAGTTTGCTCAGCCGCTTCCTCAACAATGGGTGAAAGCATGTTGTAGTGGAACAAAAACGTGCATTTTAGCACCACATTTTTGGGTGCTAAGTGTGGTGGGAACTACCGAATTTGTAGTGGGAGAGGGAGTTATTTTTTCAAAAATACACATGATTACTTATTCAAAATTTTGTCCTTTCAGTCTTATTCAGGCTTATTCAGCAACGTACACGATCATTTTCCCTCAAAAACTCTGATCACGCTCCCTTAATCCGGCAAGACCATTTCTGATTCTGAATTTTCATTTTCCCTCAAAAACTCGATCACGCTCCCTTAATCCGGCAAGACCATTTCGATTTCGGCAAGAAGATCGATCACTTAAATGGCTCTGATCATACCGAACTTGAATGCCACGGGATACACCTACAAGGAAATGTACAGTGCAAGAAAAGCATTACGCCACACAAGAAGAAATCGAAGTCTGTTTGGGGACCCGAAAGTATTAGGAAAATCCACTTACAGTGGGTTGCATTCTAGATTCGGGGGATGCCCATGATTCTCTGTTGTTTAGAATATTGTTTTGTTTCATCATGCAAAAGTTGAAGAATATGAGCAAGGAGAGGTATAATGAATATATGTGCCTTTACAAAAAATCACAAAGTGTGAAGTGTGCACGGGGAGGCATGGCCTCACGCACTATGGTCATGCTATGTTTACCTTCACACAAAAGGAAAAGAAATAAATTGGTTGAGTTTCCGCAACAGTTAAAGAAAAAAGGGTCTCAAGCCTCCGTCCCCAACGTAAGAGGAAGCATGCAATCATTTCAAATAGTGAGAAAGCAGAGCAACCTCGCCACAGATGATGCTTCCTCTCTTGAAATGACTAGGCCACAATTCAAGCCTCCTCAAGTCAGAAGAAGAATCTCGGGAAAATCAACTGAAAAAAATAGGTACTTTTCAACCCTCTTCTTCCGGAACCACCATATGATGCAATTTAATATTGGAACCAAGTTATTTTCCAAAGAAGGTCTAGCAAGCTTGAACAATCGTGTACACCACTTACTTCTTCATTTGGGTGTCTTTGTAAGTTATGTGTAGGAAATTTGTGCCGCTAGTTTCGAGTTGTGGTGGATAATTTCAGTTCACGAGAGTATGTAGCTCCAAATGTGTTACGGAGACAGTCATATGGTGCCGCTTATATGTTAATAATGTAGTTTGTAGCATATGTAGTGTCACATATAGTACCAAACGTGGTACCTTATCTGAATAGTGAATTGGCTTCCATATGTTTCTATACTTAGTGTCATATGTGATGTTAGATATGGTGATACTTGTGAATGGTGGATTGTCTGCCATATGTGGTGCCAACTGCTGCGCTAAATATTGCACCACGCTATCTGCCACATATGGGGTGGTGGATGCCTGCCGGATGTGGTGCCTTCTGTGCATTGTGGTGCCACATGTGGTGTCTAATGTGGCACCACTATGGATCCACATTTTGCACCACATGTGGTGTCTTTGACGCCATTTGTGGTGCGAAGTAATGGATTGCCATATGTGGTGCCTTGGGTGCATTGTGGTGCCATATGTGGTGTGGCATGTGGCACCAGTTTGGTGCCACATGCCACACCACATGTGGTGAATATGACGCCATTTGTGGTGCAAAGTTTGTCATGATGGAATTTGTGGTGTGTAAAGTGGTGCATGTTGTGTCATGTGGTACTAACCTTGGATTACTTTCCAGATGAATTCAACAGGACACTGGGAGAATGGATCAACTCTACAAGATCAGAAGTGATTCAGTGTAAGGTAAGGTTGCAAACTTGTGATCAAAACTGCCGCAGTGCTACAAATGAAGGTTCAAAGAACTTGAGTTCCGCATCGAGAAAGATGAATAAAGATTTAAAAAAATGGGAAGGAATGATTAAGGATAAACCAAGTCGTGCAGACGGTATTCGGGCTATATGCCAAGATACAGAGGCTGAGCTGAAGGAACTATTACCAGAACTTGAGCAGACAAAAATCGAGGAGCTTAATCTGCTGTCAGCCAGGGAAGCAGACACAACAAAGATTGAAAGTGCCGAACCAAGGTTAGAGAGGTTTCGTCTTGCAAGGACCGCCTTCCTTTATTTGTCTTGGATCCACTACTTCCGCACCTTGATAAGGTGAAGATTATGGTAGTGGCTGTCCATTCTGTGGCAAGATCCTCCAAAGGATGGGGAAACCACTACCAACTTTGATTGCTCAATGCACCACCAATACCATCTTCCATGTCCGCCAAATTTCTTGAGGTACTTCATAACAAAATTCCTGAAGTGCTTAGTATAATTGTATTCTCATTGACAAATTTGCGTTCACTTTGCAGGATTTGTAATCACTGTTGCATTGAGAATTGCTGTCATGAATTTTCTACAGCATGGGTACAAGCCTTAGGTGTGAGTAGGGAGGATCAAAAGCAACTTCAAGCTACTGAGGCACTTACAGGTGAGCACTTATAGGTAGCTCGAAAAGAGAGTAAGCCTGGCTTAGTCTCCTTCGTTTTCTGTTTATTGTATCTAATTTGCCCCCTAGGATGACATCGCTCACTCAGGTGGCGAATTAGATACCTCAAGCAGGAAACTCGAAAAGGGAGTAAGCCCGACATAAAACAAGATCCTGGCTGGCTTAGTCTCTTTTGCTTCTCCTGTTTTGTGTATCTAAAGTGCCCCCTGGGATGAGATCGCTCGCTCATTTTAGGGGACACTTTAGATATATAAAAACAGGAACATCGTAAAGAGAGTAAAAAAGTCTGGAACTTAGTTAAAAAAACCAAAGCATAGTTACAATCAATTGTGATTCAATTCCAGGTTTGCAGAGCATGGTGCCGTTTACTAATTCAGGTCTAACTGTTCATACTGGTGGCAATGACTATGTGAGTCCATCTAGCACACCAAAAAGGGAATTATTTTCTACCCTCAAAGGTAACCAAGTCTTGTTTGATGCAATTGGGATATGTAGCTTACTTCTTCATCCCTACTTTGTAGATATAGATGTACAATGTGGTCAGTTAGGGGGACAAGACACTCCCACCCCTTCGAAAGCATTAGACACAGATAGAAACTCGGGCAAATCAGAAGATGCATCGTTACGTGAAGCCTCGGACAAATCAGGTAGATGTCAACAAATCAAGAGGGTGCATCAAGTCAAGCTCCGATGGGTGCTCCAACCGACAAGAATCTGCCAGATCAACGGATGCATTAAGTCATGCTCCACACCAATCACCAAATCAGCAGATGCATCGGGTTATGATCCAACAAATCGTTTCGGAATGTAAGTCACAAGGTAACTTCCAACCTTTTGTGCCCTCGCTTCTTTTTAATTTGACCCATATAGTTACCGAATCATTAAAAATTTTGCAGGTGGAAGTGTCTCGGAGAAAAAGCAAGAGCGTAATTCCAAGCAAAAGACACCTCCAAGACATTCTCGAAGCGAAGTTTCCATCCCCGCATCGAATAGATGCTTGAAGCGAAGTTTCTAGCCCCGCACCAAGAAATGCTTTGGCGAAGTTTCCAGCCCCCGCACCAACTCTGTCCATGCAGAAGACTACAAGGTTAAGCCCAATCCTGCTTGTTTTTTACTACAATGGAGTTCTGGGTAGAAGCTATGACAAGAGTGAGTCCATACCCACTGCCAAAGAAGATGATGTTAAGTTGATCACACTTAACAGAACCAAGTGGGTAGTAACTAGACCAGGCTGGGCCGAGTTCATAGATTGGTGCAGTCAGAATTTTCATATAGCACTTTGGTCCAGCCTGCAGGCTCAAAACTTGAGAGTCATAGTTAAGGGAGCATTGATGAAACACAAGGACAAATTCAAGTTCATATGGAGTCAGGATCACTGTACGAACACAAATTTATTTAATAGTAAAAAGCCAATTTTTTTGAAGCACCTGAAAAAGGTCTACGTCGAATTTCCAGGTTTCACAAAAGAGAACGTGCTTCTCATACAAAGGGTACCTCAATGCGCCAAACACCATGATCTGTCCAAACAGCTGGAGCCCTGACAGAGTAGATGGCAATTTCCTCATGAATGATCTAAAGGTTTGGCTTCAGGGGTTGCTGAAGGCAGGGAATGTGCAAAGTTATGTCGAAAGCAACAAAATGCTGAATATGTTTGACACTGAGAGTCAAATTTGTATTAATATGATGAAAAAACATAGAACTAAAGCCTAGAAATAGTATTATTGTGTATATGATGTAACCTCTCTTGACTTTTTAATATAAACAAAGTTTTACTTCAATTGTTCATTTCTTGGCTATTTCAATGTTCCTCAAGGTTTTCAATGATCTTCCATTTGCTGAATGTAAACTTACACCACCAGCACGAGGACTGCAGTGTTAAGAGCGCACATCCGACCAGAACACTTGCCACTTGAAGTGTTTAAAGGATGTAGAGCCTCTTGTGCTTGATCAAGAGGCAATCGAGAATATTGGAGAAAAGTAGGGATTGGTTCGAAGTGAGGATAGTCCATTTCTTCATGAGGTTAGTAATTTAATATAAACAACTCAGATTTGAAGTCTTCGTTGTTTCTTAAATCGCCTTGTTTTACCGGACCTTGGACTTTGGCAGGTGTATGCACCAATTCTGCATCAAGCATGACATGGAACAGAGGTACCATTTCATGGATCCGCTCATTTACACATTACTGTCGAACGAGCTTGCTTCAAAGGACAAACTGTTGCACCCTCAACTTGCAATTTCGGAATGTACCATTCTCGCCAAAGATGTTATCGCTAAAGACCGACAAAGTGTATGTCATTGTAGGTCTTGGAGGTCACCCGGTTAAATGTCGGCCCGGTGTGTACCATTTTGACAAACCTAGAAATGTACAAGGGCTCGAGCCTGCTATGAGTTTTGTTGAGGATGCAAACACAAAATTCCCAAGCACCATAAAAGCTGCGCCACAAGAAAATTACAAGTTCCCCCACTCACCGATTCTTGGTCGTGTAGTCCCTCGCTATATGTGTCTTCGTAAAGAAAGTTGTGGCTGCGATGTCGCGAGACTTGGACATACTATCCCAATGCAAGGTGAGTTCAGAATTTTGAAGGTATTACTCATCCAATGTGAGGCCTGATATGTTTGTTGCGGGGGTGTACCAATTTCTAGTTGCGAGCCGTTGGACACGCTGCAAATGATGATTGATGTTGTGAAGCTACGCTTCTTTGTAGTAATGAAGTCGAGGTTGACGATCAATAGATCTTTACTTGTAATCACATGTTTGTATTATTTTAACCAAAGAGGTTATTCTTGTAACCTATTCTTTCATTGACACTCTAATGTACATTGTTGTATACTATTGTATACAATAGACTTTTTCGGCTGACCAGAGCAACACTCTGGTGGAGTTCAAATCTCCAGAAGAAATTGATGTATTCAAAGATTCATGACAATGTGGTGTTACATGTCGTGATAGATGTGGTGATGCAAATGCTGCATGTGGTGAATCATGTGGTGCATTTGGTGAACCATGTGGTGAATCATGTGGTGAATCGTAGGTGGCATGTTGGAGCTTACGTGGCATGTTTGACTTTCATTGACCAACATGTTTGGTGATGCGATGGTGCATGTGGTGAATCATGAGGTGCATTTGGTGAATCATGTGGTGAATCATGTGGTGCATCGTGGGTGGCATGTTGGAGCTTACGTGGCATGTTTGAGCCACCTTGGCATGTTGGAGCCTAGGTGGCATATTTGAGCCACCTTGGCATGCTTGAGCCTTTACATGACCTTTGTTACATGTTTGACTTTCATTGACCAGCATGTTTGGTGATGCAAATGGTGCATGTGGTGAATCATGAGGTGCATTTGGTGAATCATGTGGTGAATCATGTGGTGCATCGTAGGTGGCATGTTGGAGCATACGTGGCATGTTTGAGCCACCTTGGCATGTTGGAGCCTAGGTGGCATATTTGAGCCACCTTGGCATGCTTGAGCCTTTACATGACCTTGGTGAATCATGTGGTGCATCGTAGGTGGCATGTTGGAGCTATTCATGAATGGCCAATTCAGGATAGATATATATATATATATATTTTTTTTTTAATGTTTTTTAGAAAATAAAATAATGGTCCTTTCGAGGTTATTATTAGTTTCCTACTAAATCTTTAGGAATAAAGATGATAATGGTACGAAATCCTAAAATCGTAGCCTACGAAATTAATTTCACGCCAGCCTTTATAGGCTATGGTCGTGAAGGAGAAGCATCGTCCAATTCCTTCCAACAGAATGTCGAAGCGCTGCCGCTGCCGCTCTCCCTCCAGCTCTGCCTCTCCCTCTCCCTCTCGCTCTCGCTCTCCCTCCCCTAAGCGCCGGAAACTGCTTTCAATTCCTTTGGCACAGGTGATGGCCAGTTATGAAATAGGATCTTGGCCAAATTACCATTTGCTGGAGCCCGAACCTGAGAGCCCAGTACCCGAGAGCCCTGAGCCTGAGAGCTCTGAGTCTCATTCCACCTCTTCTGAAAGCTCTGAAGATCTTTCGGAGCTTTCAGAAGAGGTGGAATCCTCCTCTAATTTCGATTCCTCTGATGAAGCTTCTTCTGATGATCAATTTGATTCCCAAGATTCTGATAACGAATCGAGCGAAGACCAGACCGAAGAAGAAGAAGAAGAGGTAGAAGACGAAGAAGAACATGAAGTTTTTTTGGAACTCCAAAATTTTCTACAGAGTAAGTAGCATGCATGCATTAAATTTTTGCTTTCTTTTATGTATTCTAAACTAATTTTCTTCACTTTTTCTTACAGATGAAGCTTGAAGTCCCGGCTGTGCCACCTTTTTTTTTCTTTTGATCAAGTTAGTCTACAGGCCTTTTGTGCCTTTGTATTTTTTTTGAAAAACAGATGGTATATAGGCCTTAGTGCCTTCATTTGATCTCACCCCCTTGTGAACTCACCCCTTGTGATACAGGCCTTAGTGCCTCTTTGTAATATATGATGGCCTTAGTGCCTTTTTGAATATATGATGGCCTTGTGCCTTTTTGAACCTTGTGTAAATTTCTAATTCTGAAGTATTCTGGTATCTTCTGTTTTAACATATGATGGCCTTGTGCCGATCAGTAATCCGTGCCTTGTGCCTTTTGTTTAATCGAGAAAATAGTTTATAATGGCTTTGTGTCTTGTGTAAATTTGTGCCTTGTGTAAATTTCTAATTGCTTTTAGCACGTGCCCTGTTTCTAAAAATGAGATACCACAGGGCCTTAGTGCCTTTCTTTGATCTCACCCATATGTCTAACGTGCCTTGTGCAAGTTTAATTCAGTTTAATTCAGTTTAATCCAGGTTATACCTTGGAATTCATTCAACATTCAAGTACAAATTTCATGAATCAAGCATAAAAATGAGAATGCAAAATGTAAACTTCTTTATATTCATAAAAGTTTCTATACGATTACCCTTTACACAATTGCCACAAAGAAGTGGATTTTCCTAATACTTTCATATCAATTCGGGGACCTAATTTGGGATCCATATATTGCTTTGTCACCAAAATCACCAAGATACTATCGAGAATCTGAGAGCCATTCCATTTTCCTCGACCGGGTCAAAAATGGTCAATGCCCCGGCTGATTATGGTGAAATCTGTGGTGAAAGCCGTGGAAAACTGGTGAAGTTGTGGTGATGCAAACGTTGTTTTTATATTTCAAAGGGAGAAAAATACATATGGAAATCTACCATACCCAGGTAGAATAGTTCATACTTCTTATGAAATGAAGTATGCAGAAAAATCGTGGAAAACTATAACCCCGAGCTTCTAGTATTATCAAAATGCATTAGAGATGACATACGATTCATCGGGCCTCAATCAGATCCTGCATTGTGAGATCTGTAACTCTTCTTCTTCCAAGTACGTTCAAGACTTCATCAAGTGTTTCTGCTGAATAGTTGGTGTAATCCAAAGAACACTAAAACATGAGCTTCTCGCGTTTACGCTCCCACTTATGATACAGATTCATAAAGTATTGTCTCAGGTTGTTGTGTCTCCATGCATCTGGCCTGTCGAGCACTTTTTTAATGGCTGAAGCATGGATCATTTCCTGCTTTAGTTGGATGAACATATCCGCTTCCTCAAGCACGGGAGAGCCGAGAACTCATCCTCGAGAATCATACACCACCCCTGAACCCCGCGGCCGCACCATTCTGTTAAGTCTCCCCGACCATCTGTGTAAACAACATCATCTGTGTAAAACAACATCTACTACAAAGAAAGGCAACCGCCTATCACTGCCTTGGCTTCTAATTCTTTAAGCCCATCAGGAATTAACCTATGTTTTAAGCCTAGAATACCTCGGAATTCATGGGTCCTCCGCTCCTCTAATATCCGCCTCTGTTCCTGGTTTATTTGCTCCAAAGATAGGTCCTACCGGATCATTTGCATTTGAACTGGTGAAATTGTTTGTGCTCGTGTTCTCCTTCTGTTTTCTTCCGCCATAGCTGGATTGTGATAAGCCAATGTCTGCATGCAAAACTAGATTTATGGTTTTCCCCCAATGCTTCCTGCACAGCCAGCTTTTGAATGATTGACCTTGCATTTGATGTGACAGATTTCCAATGATTCTCTGTCCCATTCTGTCCATCCTTAATGTAATTTTTCTGTGTGTCACTTTCACCCTGTCAATTAAACAGTGAGATTTCTATTAAACATAGCATATATTACAGACATTCATCTTACACCTCGTTATTCACCACACTAGGCACCACATAGAATATATTACAAAGATTTATTTTACACCATATTTTTAACCACACTAGGCACCACACTAGGCACCACACACCGGCACCACACCATGTTATTCACCACACTAGGGACCACATAGCATATATTACAGCATTTATTTTACACCATGTTATTCACCACACTAGGCACCACAAAGCGTATATTTAGAGCATTTATTTTACACCATATTTTTCACCACACTAGGCACCACATAGCATATATTACAAAGATGTATTTTACACCATGTTATTCACCACACTAGGCACCACAAAGCATATATTGACATTTATTTCACACCACGTGCCTCACCACACTAGGCAAAGACATATCATATATCACAAAGATTAATAGGCACCACACACCACAAGCAATCACTAACCACAAAGAACCACATATCACAAGCAATCACTAACCACATACCACATTAACAATAAAAAATGTGGTGAAGATGAAGAAATGAAATAACCTGTGATTCTTCCAGATAGTGAGTGGCATGATCCTCTCTTACATTTCGTTCCAATCTTTTGAACTTAACATCCTTTGCATTTGGAGAGACCCTCTGCTTTTTTCGGTCCAAAATTGCTTTTACAAGTTCTATGACCCGCTCTTCTAACTCTTTTGTACAAAACCCATTTCCCCCCCTTTGCAATCTATCTCTTCCCTCTTCAATTTTGCTTTGGTAAGATTCCTAGGATGAACACCCAAATAGCCAGTTTACCAAAACCCCGAAAGCAATCGCGGGGATTAGCACTTTCGGTATTAATGCTTCCTCTTACGGCCATAGCAAGGCAACTACTCTTGGCTGCTAAACTGTCATTGCTGTTAGACTTCTTCACAATCTAGTAAAACCTCTTTCTGCAGATAATCTAGTAAAACCTCTTTCTTATCGCTGTTAGACAAGCCTTTAGTGGTGCTATGAAATGAAGATAACAATTTTAATACCATCCGACCGCCGGTAGAGGCCGTTCGTGGATCCTCCCTCTTTGTTGCAATTTTTGCTAATTCTTCTTTAGCTTCCCTTTGTCTTTTCCTTTACGCCTTTTATGATCCCGTCTTGTTCTCGAGTTCTCTTTCTCTTACCGTGGCGATTTGCTTCCAAATTAAATGATTGAAGGTATGAACGGATTGATCCACAACCGGATTAAAAGCCATAGCCGTGTTGCTTCGTGAAAGGCGCGGGTGGGTCGTGGGTTTAGAAATCGGTTCGGTGGAGATTGGAATGGGACGGGTGGCGTAGGAAATTGGAATGGGACGGGTGGCGTAGGAATCGGGTTGTTGCAGTTCAGAAAATGATTGAATCCGGGCAGTACATCACTAGGCGCCAAACAAACATTTAAAATCGCACCACAAATTTGATATCTCCCACCACATTTTTAGGAGGACAGGGGGGACACCCAGGGTGTTCCACTACAACATGCTTTCACCCCAATCCAGGTATGCCTCATTGGCTGGCACTTAAGCGGGTCCTCCGTTACATCAAGGCCACAACCAACTATGGTATTCTTCTCGGCAAACATCCATCTGAATCTCCCCATGCTTCTTTCCAAGGCTTCAGTGATGCTGATTATGCCGGAGATATCACCTTCAGCAAATCCACGTCCGGTTATTGCTTCTTACTTCATGGTGGTATTGTCACATGGAGCTCCAAGAAGCAGCAGGTGACTGCTCAATCCACCATGGAAGCAGAATATATTGCTGCATGTGAGGCCGCCAAGGAAGCCGAATGGCTCCACAAAGTTGCCACAGATCTTCACATTAAGCAGGAGCTCCCCATTGTCATCTATTGTGACAATCAAAGTGCGATAACAAGGTTTAAAATGAAACGCACTTATTTAAGAAGTGCGTTTGAAAGATTCCTTCTAAAAATTTACAAAATTCTAAAATACCCCTAAAAAGGACTCTTTTACTATCTTGTGTCTAAAGATTTATAAAACTGCTCATGAAAACAGACATTTTAGGAAGACTTAACATTAAGGAGAAGAACAACAGAGAAAAATATCTCATTTTAGAGGGGAAAAGGACCACTACGAAAGCCAAAGATTTATTATGGGGCAAACTCATATGAAAAAATTAGACGCTTTTGTATCTTATCCCTTAGAACGTTTATATTGGCTGTTATAGAAGACAAAAAATTTGTTATTTCACAACCATTTTGGCTAAACATCCTAATTGACCTTAAAAGACATTGGGAGACAGTTGAACAAACTGCTTGAATGAAAAATTATTGTTTTTGCATCATATGGTATTACAAATGATAATACATCCACGAAATCATGCAGTTAGTTGGAGTTCCAACTGACGATGCCGTATAAATTTATACCGAGGAAACAGAAGTTGAAGTAGTGAAGCTCTGTGATTACATGGCCTTCTTTGTTGTTCTCAGAGATGTATTCATCATGTCTTTGGGCTTGCACATTACCAATCCACAATATAGTGATGTTGAGAAGATAGTCAAGCTCCTTGTCAATGTTGAGAGTCTTCAAAGACAATTCCATCATCCAGAAGTAGCGATGGCCACACGCACATTTCTCCACAGAGAAGTATTTGTCTATCTTGCTTTTTTTTTGTCTGTTTGCAAAGAAATAGGTAAACTTTTGAGGGGTTGCTACTCCTCGCACCCCTATGGACAAACTACGTAGTTTCCTTCTCGTTGAACACATGTGTCTCCATAACATTTTGGGGTCCTTTGCCTTTAGAAGCAGTTTTTGAGCTGCCTAAAGTGAAGTTAGCATGTGTGTAGAGAAAAAAAAAGTAAAAATAACAACGGGATTCGACTAATTTATGCTCTAACATTGCATTACAAGGTCAGAGAATTTAGAACTATTTTAGAACTTTTTGAACTAAAAAACTAAGAAAACTGCATAAAATTATCCCTTGAGTGTGTTATTTCAACAGTATTAAGTTGCAAATGATACGAATGCTCTAATCTTCCTGCAAATTCATCAACTAATTAGAAAGCAAAATACCACAGGGTACTCGTTTTACCACCCAACCGGACCAACTAGAAGAGATATCACCAAGTCAAGTTACTCCGCAAGACTGTATAAGAACAAACTCTTTCTAGCCACCAACCACTGGTGTTACATGAACTCCTTCTAATGATATGATCAAGCAAGGAACAAGAGAAGATACTAGAAGGTAAGGCTAGGCTCATCATCAACATAGGAAGAAGCAGATCTAGCTGTGCAGTCAACTCAGACCCCTATGCACCTTTCTGGGCATAACTTTCAAACCGTAAGGAATCTATGGACAACCAAGCCCAATCTGGAAACTAGACGTCAAGAGCTTTCCAACAAGGTAAGGATCGCCGATTTCTGAGTTGTGGTTGCGGAGATATCACATCTCAAAGTTGTCCTTCTATTTATAGGCAACAATACCTTTTTTTGCCTTTTTGCCTCTAAATAAAGGTCAAGGTTTATTTTTAGCTCTCTCTTTGATAATAGCAAGGCTTATACATACTGGATGACTTTCTTACTTGATCATATCAATAAATATTGTTCCATGCAAGGCCACTCCCCCGAGCACCATTATTAGTTATTAACCTTAAACCATATCAGCAAAAACCTTTGGGAGCAAGAAAGACCCCACAAGATTTTGCACGATATAAACTTATACTCCTGGACTACATATTTTATGTATATATATATATATATATATATATATATATATATATATATATATATATATATATATATATATATATATATATATATATATATATACAAGTATTTGTACCATGAGGGAGTGTATGAAGTCGAACCCAAGTTTTGCCAACATTCTATTAAGATTGTCCAATATTCTAAAAACATCCCTAGATCCCTGTGCATTTCTCGTAGATTCCCTAAAATTCTACAAAGTTTCTCTTGGATTTCCTAAGATCCTACAAAGATTCCACATTATTCTACAGGGATTCACATGAATTTGTTTAAGAATCCCTAGATTCCCTTAAGATTCCCCTATATCCCCTTAGATTCCCTAAGGTTCCTTAAGAATACCCCAGGATTCTCATAAGATTCCCCTATGTTCCCAAAGATTCTCCCAAGGTTCCTTAGATTCGCTTAGACTCTATGAAGATTCCCCTAGTCTTGAGAGTTTTAGCGGACGCCATGGAGTCTTGAAAGCTAGAACTTCAGAGAGAAGAAGGAGAGGAATAATTTTCCAAAGATTCTAGGCGCCCTTAGTTTAGAAAAAAAAAAGGTGTTGGAAGGAAAACCAAATAGGTTGCCACGTAGTTCACATGACATCAAGCTCGTCCTCATGGTTAAAGATCGAAAGAAAACATGAAAAGAAAGCAAAATATAGCTTTGCCACGTTCCACATTAAGGTTTTTCTATAATAAAAGGCAAAAAATGTTGCCATGTAGTTACATCAAGCTCGTCCTCATGGTTAAAGTTTGAAAGAAAACTTGAAAAGAAAGCAAGATATGGCTTGCCACGTTTCACATTAAGATTTTTATATTCTATATTAAAAGGCAAAAAATGCATAAATTAATTACAATGCCACCTCAAAATCTATATATTAAATATAGATAAGATATGGTGGCAAATAAATGCACATGCCACCTCAACTAACACCTCATGATTACAATAAATGCTTGCATGCACATGTATGCCACCTAACCACATGCATAGGAACTTCTTGTCACCTTCCTCTCTTATAGTTTGAACGATCCAGATTTCACCTTCCCCCATCTAACGGCCCATGTGCATGGTGCATGGCCCATGCATGTATGTGCATATGTATGCATGTGCACATCGTGCCCATCCATGCATCACATGAGGTGGAATTATAACAACCCTTGATTTTGTCATTTGACGGCTAGGATCAATCTCTATGAATATGACCCATGGGATGACAAAATCACACATCGATCACGCTGGCTCCAAATGCGACAAAATAGTGCCAAAGCACCACTCCTTAGAAAGGTCTCGACGAGAGAAATCCAATGGCGTAGGCCCCATCTTCATCCGACCCCTCTACTGCAAGCTACGGGCCTTCGAAGACGATTAAACAGAAGGAAGCTTCCTAAAAAGTCCATTCATAAATACTTTGCCACCTCACTACCTTTTTTATTAATGAGGATGCCTTTTTATTAATGAGGGTGCCACCTCACCTCCTTTAAAAGAAAAAAATCAATTTAATATTAAAAAGTTAATGGCTAGGATTTATGCTCACCTTTTAATCTAACGGTTGAGATCTGCTGCACCAACTTTTTTTTTTTGGCACCTTCCTTGCACCTTCTTCACAAAAATCAAGGGCTAGGATTTATTCTCCCCTTTTGATCCAACGGTTTGGGGATGTGGTGCATGCCCCCATGCATGCCCATGCATGCCCATCATGGCCATCCATGCACCTCAATGAGGTGGCATTATCCTGGCCTTTCTGTCAAGATATATGTGATATCGAGACCACCATCTTGCTAGACGTCTTTGAAGCGGCGACTTCGGCCACTTTCGACCGCGATGGTCTTGAAAAGTGCTTTGAACCAACGAGTCGAAGATCTTATCGATCGAAAGCACCGACCTAACTAAGTAACGGCTGTTATTAGTGGGCGGCGGTTGAACGGCTAATACTATTCTTAGTATCACCGTTTTGTTTATATCATTGTACTTCTGTATTGATATACAACATTGAATACAATTCCATTTTGCCTTTGTTTTGGGAGCTTGCGCTCTCGGATATTGGTGTGCATCCCCTTCTCTCCCTTTCTTGGTGCAACCTTGACATGGTATCAGAGCATTAGGTGTGCTGAGATTGATTCAAGATCAACACAGCAATGGAGAAGGATGCAAGCTACAACCAGATTACCTTCCCTGGCAGTCATGCGATTCAAATCTTTGATGGCACAGGTTTCCAGCAATGGAAAAGCAGAATGATTTTCATTCTCAGATATGAAGGAGTTTGGGGAATTGTCAATGGCCAAGAACCTGCACCGGATACCAAGAATATTGCTGATTTGCATGCTTGGCGGTAGAGATGATAAAGGCGATGGCATATATCGGGCTCTCCTTAGTCGACTCTATCCTTGATGAGTTCCGGCAAAGAAGAAATAGCCACGATTTGTGGCATGCTCTCATTGAGAAGCATGACCAAAAGACCCATAAGATTGGGCACTTGTATGCGAGGTGATGGATATGTCTTTGGGATGAGATCTGCGAAAGTCTTGACGAGTTCTCGATCACATGAAGCACGCCTTCCAACAGTTGAAGCTTTTGGAGAAGAGCATCGATCTCACAATCGATGCAACTATTTTTCTTCCTCGGTCATTACCTAATGCATTTGATTCTTTGTACAAAGAGCTTTTATGCAAGACAAAGATATGGGCTTCCATCAAGCAATCACTTCTATTAAGGAGGAGATCATGATGAGGCAAGATGCAGTAAAGATGGTCATGCCACTCTCTTTGCAAAATAGGGGCATTCAAAGACTCAATCTACCCTAAATGGAGATGAGCATGATGAGGAGGAGAAGCACATTGGTAGCAGATTATCTCTTTCTATTAAGCATGATCTAGTGGATTTAGATCCTTCTACTTTCTGGATATCAGACGATGCAGTAGCACCCAATAAATGGATGCCAATTTCTGATATTCCAGCACCTTCCAAGCAAGGATTAATAGATGCCTCAGCCATTGAGCTAGGATATCTTGATGTGGCCTTCGTCTCCCCATTTTCAGGCAATGTAACAACACTTCATCAAGTGGCATTCATTTCTGATACTTTGGCTGCGTTTATACAAGGAGGCACTCAGGTTCTAACACCTGATCAACTGATTTTTCTGTTCGGATTACAGAAACTTCCAGCACTTACATCACTTCCAACAATTCCAGCACCTGTTATGGCACTCAACTCTATTTTGTTTCCAGATCAAGGAGGAGACCTTAATTCACTTGATTGTGAAGGAGTTGAATATGCGTCATATATGATCATGATTCCAAAGCAAGGAGGAGCAATTGACTCTTTACTTCTAGGAACAGTTGATCAAGGTCAAGCAAAGGTTTATTTACCTACCAGAGAAAACAGAGCTGATCTCTTCATGCAAACTTGGTTTTTGAGCTTTTCAGATGACCCTGATTAAGTGAACCTTGACCAAGATTCAGATCTTATCTTTAGGAGGAGGAGGCTGAGCATGGAGATGGCGATCTCTCATCAAGGAGGAGTGTCAAGATATATGTGATATCGAGACCACCATCTTGCTAGACGTGCTGAAGCAGCGACTCAGCACTCAGCACAGTGGTGCTGAGAAAGTGCTGAACTGAACAGAGTCAGCATCTTATCAGCACTGAGCACCGACCTAACTAAGTAACGGCTGTTATTAGTGGGCGGCGGTTGAACGGCTAATACTATTCTTAGTATCACCGTTTTGTTTATATCATTGTACTTCTGTATTGATATACAACATTGAATACAATTCCATTTTGCCTTTGTTTTGGGAGCTTGCGCTCTCGGATATTGGTGTGCATCCCCTTCTCTCCCTTTCTTGGTGCAACCTTGACACTTTCATTTCGTGATTGGACGGCGGGGATGAATCTCTATGAACATGGGCATGGGATGACAAAACACACATCTAATACGTGTATATATATTAGTGATATACATCTTATACATGTTAATATATATATATATATATATATATATATATATTTCAATATATATACGTTCACATATTTGTATATATAAAAAAAAAACGGTATAAATTTATACCGCAGGAAGTCTCGCGGTATAGATTTATACCGCAAGACTTCACTTTTTTTCGGATATATATATGTAAATATATATGTTATATCTGAATATATATATAATTATTAGGAGTGGCTTCTAGAAGCTTCTTTTATATCTATACCGCCAGATCTTGGCCGTCGGTTTGCTCCCTTGCAATCTCGGCCGTCGGATCTGGTGGCTTCCGGAAGCTTCTTGGCAGAGATATGGTAGCTTCCAGAATGTCTTGGAAATTCTAGAAGATGGCAAGAAATTCTAGAACATTCTAAATTGCCGTATTTAATGATTACGGTGACCCAAATCCAATTTCGTTTGACGGTTCTGTCTCGTCTCTTGAGAGGGCTTATATTATTTTCAAATTTGGATATCTCATATTATGGCGGCGCTACTCTTAATTCCGGCTCTACTCATGATTCCGGTCGTTGCAGAGATGCTGTGCAATATTTTCATTCTTTTGCCGGATATTTTGTTGATGGCCAAACGATTTTGTCAAAGAATTTTCGTAGTAGGCTTGGAGCCTGGTCATGCGTTTCCTAGCGGCCGTTTGGAATTATAAATATGCACGTTTCCAGCATCGATTGCATCTCCTTGCTTCGTACTTACTCTCTGCTATGTGGCTTTAATTTCGTGCTCAAAGATACATTTATGGAGCGTGGTTTTTATGGACATTCGTGGTTTTGTCCCCTTTGTCTTTGCATCGATTCTTTTTTCGTTTGGTAGTTTTTATGTTGCCTGTGCAACCAAGGCTTGGATTCGCCTTAGGCTAGGCTTGGCCGGCTATTGCACTGATATATGCTTCCTACCATGATTTTGCCATGGTTTCACTATTGCTTTGTCGATTTCTACTGGGCTTCTTATAATTTTTTTATGATAGGTTTTGCCACGATTTCCAAGCTTCTGCAACGTATTCTGAGTTCCGCGGTTTTTGAAGCGTCTGCAACAGTCTAATAGTTTAATATGCAGAGGGTTGAGCGTCTGTTATGAAATCATGTGAGGCTTCGTGCTGGTTATAATCTTGCGCTACAGGGTCGGAACCGTGATCCGATGGCTACAGACTGGAAATCCTTAACTGTGAACCCATAAATGGGGTCTCAGACCATCAAATCAGATTTTTGAACCCAATTTTATTTGATGGGTTTCAAAATCGATGTTCTTCTTCCTGGGTCTTCAAATTTGATTGGCAACCCCCAAATCCGGCCTGATATTAGCCAAATCAGGCTGGATTTATCTTATTCGCTGCAGCCATGCATGATTCAAATGATTCCGCTGCCAGTGGTTTTGTGATTTGTTCTAAATGCCCTCTCTTCAAATTACATGAACTTGCATTGTATGGGGACAAAGATTGTCAGTGATGGGCTTAATGATGCAGGCTATGGTGATGCAGGCTATGGTTTCAGGAAGAAGCTACTAGAAGAACAGAGTATGGTGCAGCCTATGGTTTTGGGCGGCTATGGGTTCTAGAAGACCCTTGCAAAAAGCAGGTGCATTCTTGTTTGTAGTACGCTCTTGAGTGGTCTCAAAGAAGCCTTCCATCATTGCAGTTCCCCTTTTTAGGCAAATTCAAGTTTACAAGTTTGGAGTCTCTGCGTGCTGCCTTGCACTGAAATCTCTGGTAAATCTATGCTGATGCTATTTATTAGTCTCAAAAAGTCCTTTTATGATACTTGCAATCTCTATCTTTTTTGTTTTGAACAGCCTTGGTCTTCCGAGGTTCTTAGCTATGCAGATGGAGGCCTCCACTATAGAATTCTGCAGTGTGTGGATTGCCCACAGATACAATATTCAATAATCTTGCCACAGATAGTCAGAATCTTTTGAGGTTTTGAGTCTCTAGATCCTGTAAGGGAAATTTGGGGAAGAGGGAATGCAGCACTGGTTCAAACTTAATCTATTAGTTAAATCTGGCTGTCAAGATCAAAGAAACAGATCTTTGCCATTAAACATGACAGTCTTAGGCCTAACTATGGGAATCCGGCAGCATTGCATCGGATTTGTATGGCCACGGCTGTGTGGCAACAAGAACCTAATGATTCTGGAACAATCGGTTAAGGTAAAAAACTCTGTATTTTTTCTGCTATAAGCTAGAGCAAATCGACCATGAGCATCCTAATCTGGGATGAGCGGCTATTTTCTAGCAAATCCGGCACATACGTCCTTATTCTGATTGGAGATGGAGGATTCGACCTGTATTCTAAGGCATGGCACAGCATCATCCTGTATTCTAAGGCATGGCACAGCATCAAAAATCGATCTTCATCCTGTTTGTTGGATTGTGAATAGCAGACATACAGCATCGATATGGCCTAGCCCCTTGGGCGGCCGTTTTGGGATTGTTTAGGGTTTGCTTACCCTAATCGATTTCCATAGAAGACCTTAAAAAATTAAAAAGTCTTATGTTTAACATATTTTCGTTTTCTTGCCACAGTTGCAACTTAACCATCAAATATCCAGCCTTTGTATTGTATTTCTAATATTCCTTCCTTCCGTTCTCCTTAAGGTAGAAGACCCATGCATCAAGTAGATCGAAGCATCTGTATGCTACCACAGTGACAACTTGGCTCCAAGTCATGCCCAAAATCGATTTTCAAAAAGCCCCAAATCGATTTCGAGAGATATTCCAAAGTCTAATATTATACCACAATTTAATTTTGTGGCACATATAGCCTCAATAATATTGGCTCCATAACTTGGTGAAATTCACACCCAAGGCTTTAGTTCAATAGTGGCTAAATGCCTAAAACATCCGAGGCAAATTAGTGTATTTTGTAAAGAAAGCCTATTAGAAAATGCTTAAGGCAATTGTGCCCCTTTTTCCCAAAGGCAAACAAATGCATGAAAGAGGTACCTTGGTTTGAAGACACTTGGCACGAAGCATACAAAAAAAAAAAAAAAAAAAAAAAAAGTGTGCGTTTTCATTGCAAAGATTTTTAGAAAAGACTATATAGGTACATATCCAATGTGTGGGTCCCTTTTCTTTTAAGAGAACATAACTTGCCTAAAGGTGTTTTAGAATAACATTTGAAATGTGTCAAACTAAGGCCACGTGCCTTTATGTACTCTCCAAATACATCAAACTTCCCATATGCTCCTAGCATAGATGGTTAACAATCGATGGTTAAACGTTCTACCCATATCCTTATAGTGTGTATACAACTTGCTCATGTTAGTGCTAGGCAAACTATGGCAATATGACCTTCAAACAACACTATGGAACTCTCAAGCCATTTGCCAATGTAAGGTCTAGTTTCGGATCAAGAGATAACGGCCCAAAAGCAAACTGCATATTGTATGTACAGATGCACAGTAAGGTAATTTTGCCACCAACTTTGCCATTAGAGTGCCACACTTTCAAATGGTCACCATTCCATATTTATGCTAAATGATGGACACCAAACTAGTGTAAAAGGAATATGTAGATCAAATGTGCATAATTCATGGCTAAATCCCCAAAGACTCAGAAGTGACGAAATGTGGGATACATACCTTGAGTGATATTCAAAAGTCCATGGTTTTTTAGAATAACATTTACAACGTGTGCAATTCTAGGCCACTTGCCTTACTGCTGTGTCAAGCTGCACCAGACTTAATAGAAATTCCATAAATATTGTAATCTTCCCAACATGCACCTGCCATAGATGGTTAAATGTTATGCCAATATCCTTATAGTGTATACAACTTGCCCATGTTAGCGTTACAAAAACTATACCACAGTCTTTTGGAACTCCTATGCCAGTTGCCAAAATAAAGTCTAGTTTCGGATACAACCTCTATAATTTAACATTTTGTCTTGAGCAAAAAGTTAACACAAGAGGCACCTATGGGAAAAAGGTTTCAATTCTGGTTTTATTGTTGTAGAAGATAAATAATCTATAGCATATTCGTCTATGTTTGCGATTTATGAGCGACATATGCAAAATTTGGTCTTACCAAGTATAGAATCAAATTTAATTCATAATAACAATGCAGTCTACATAATAAGAATGTAGTCTGTATAACAATGGATTGGACCAACAATGGAACTTGAATGGTTGTCGGGCTATGGAACTCGCATGGTTTACTAGCCAGATAACAACAGGTCATTTTAATATTTGCCTATTTTTTTGATCGTTTTTTTTTTTACAGATCTTTCTTGAGGACTAGAGCACTTGCCCTTTATTCTAGAGTATGAGCTAAGTCTGACCTTTCCATGTTTTTCCAACACTTCTTAGTGTTTTTAGTTCAACACTTCAAAAGTAGCTAGATCATACACTTAAGCAATCGTATAAGTTTCTGTGTTGTTTAGTCATAGTGTTGGCACTTTGACACTTATAATTGGCTTCTACAATAATTCAAGCCCCTCTTATAGTTGGATAGTATGATTTAGGAAGTTATGTATGGTGGTGATATGTGCTAATGTGTCTTTGCGTAGCCTATTTTGCAAAATGATTAGGTAAGGAACCTAGTAAATTGGACTGTCACAGACTGCTTGCAAGGCTATCAAAGAAAGTTTTAGCCTGCAGGACTTGCATGGACGCTTGCATGGACGCGAAGAATTTTGCATTCAATTAAGTTAAAGGGCTTTCACTGTTTCAGTTAAATGATAGTTAAGCAGTTGTTTACAACCTCCCAAGTGTGGAGCAAACACAGTGACAATGTACTTTGCCATTTTCCTACAAGGTACAATCCCATATCTTTTCCCTTAACTGACCAACTGCTTAATCTGGCAGCGGCAGCAACATGTAGGAATATGCTAAAATTGGAACTTACAACGTAGGAACATGCTCCGTAGGACGTGCTAAATTTCTTGTATATATTATATATTTATATAATATACATATATATATATATCTTTGGTATAAATTTATACCGAGAAAACTCTTGCGGTATAAATTTATACCGCTTGGGTCCTCTTGCGGTATAAATTTATACCGCTCGAGTCATTTTGCTGTATAAATTTATACCGCTCGAGTTCTTTTGTTGTATAAATCTATACCGCTCAAGTCTTCTTGCGGTATAAATTTATACCGTGCGAACTCTCTAGCATACTATGTCCACATATTACTATCTATTAAGGTATAAATTTATACCATCTTGAAATTTATTTGGAAGAAACTAAAGACTACAGAGAACAAATAAATTACAAAGTTTAAAAAAGTCCAGATTGGATACATACGTCGCCATCGCGGTATACAGAAGTCTATAGCAAGCTGGAGGAGCAAATAAGAGCAAGTGTATAAAGCAAAGCGCAAGCATCTTCGACTTCATCTCGCGTGTGAGGCATACTTTAAGGTGACAATATTTGCTTCATTGAGGCAATATCAAAATGTGTTGCATTTTTTGCAATTTTGTTCATAATTTTGTAGTGAATTTATAAACTTTGAACTAAATACGTTTTTGGGCACTCTTAGCTCTTGCTGTTTTTTTTCAATGTCTATTTTGTTTTGTCCTTAAAAATATTACTATTTCTCAAACCAAACTAGGGGGCCAAAAAATGGTACCAAACAATTTTGAATGGAAGCTGAGTTCAAATTCCCCTCCAAAAATGGTGCCTAAAATATTCAAATTGTCACACTTGTCACAAATATACCAAGAAAAGGGCATTTTTTAAGGGAATTTTAGGGAATCTTTCAAAGATTCCTTTTGAAGTGCGTTTCATTTTAAACTTTGTTCGATTTCTCTTGCACAGGATTCCAAGTTTCATAATCAGTCCAAACATATAAAAGTCAGGTATCATTACCTGCGTGAGAAGGTTCAAGAAGGAAGCATCCAAATGCCTCATTGCAGTACTAGAAATATGGCAGCTGACATCTTCACCAAGGCCTCGCCTCTCTCTAAATTCACTTTCCATCGAGCTCAACTCCGAATTCTGCCCAACAGTTCCACTCAAGCAGGAGAAGGTACAAACACATGAGTCTCACCTCTTTGGATTCCAGCAAGCAGGAGTGTTAGTCAATATGATGTGATGTCATCTAAAAGAGGTGCACCTACTCGGTGCCGAAATTGGGGGCACCCATTTATGCTGAATTTACTGTTTTTCTAAGATTAGCTCATCCTTCTGTTATTTAAGGATCCATCGATCCTCATAATGCATTAAGTTCTTCTTATCAATGCCATCTTAGTCCTTGACTGTTTTGTCTCTTCTTGGCTCGTTACAGAAGCAACGGCAGGGCTTCATCTGGCAGCAGCGTCAGGTGTGCAGCAATTCCTTTTTTTTTTTTTTTTCAGCCCCTATCTTTGGCGCTCGAGCTTGCCTTGGCTATGGCGGCCCATCCCGGGCGTTTTTTGTTTTCTCGGGACAAATAAGCGTATTCTTTTCTAGCAAAGAAGAAGAAAAGAAGAAGAGAGGTGCACCGCGGGATCCTTTTAGTCCAGATCTGCGCCATATCTGCTGCTGCGGGAGCTCGAGTGTTGCCGGAATAACCCTTCCCATCATTTTCTCCTCGCAGTCCCCTTCAATTCGAGCTTTTTTTTGCCCCATTTTGGCACATTTCTTCTCTGCTTTCGTATCATCACCTCTGGCTTTTCTTTCCCCTCTTTTTTGCCAATTCTAGCTCCGATCTTGCGTATTTTCACACTATATACTAGACGATTGTAAGATTTCTTGAGAAACAACACAAAAAGATTATCTTGAAGAAATACTTCGAAACTGCTGTTAATTCAAGCTTGCAAGTTTTTATCAAAACGCTTTGGTTCTCTGCTTATTAGATTTTAATTCTTGGCCAGAAGCATTGTTTCGAATTTACATATAACTTGGATCATTTTCATACTATTCTTGGCAGGTATATCAAGATCTTTGTGGGATGAATTCATATCGTCAGATGCAGAATCTCAATCAATATTTCTCTCTACTTCTGCGATAGAGAACACATATTCTGATCCGGCTTTGCATTCTTTTGATAGTCTTTTGATAGCCAAGGTACAAGCGTACTCATGACTTTGGTTTAAGAATCTGCATTATATTGTTAGTTTAAGTGGGTTTTGCATTGCAGATAGTTCAGGTAACTTCTCTTCGGAGTTAACTTACCTATAGAAGAATATAATCTTTCTTACAAAGGGAGAAGGATGCTGTTTTCTGATTATTGCGGGGCCCCTTCTGATGCTTCCAAAACCGTCCCTGAACAGACTTCGGTAAGTCTCTGCCACCATATCTATCTCTTGCTTAACGATTCCTGGATTTGAACCTATTGTTTATGGATAATCTTGTTTTAGAGTCTAGAAACTTCTGTGATCAAAGCAACGGATTGCCTTACTGTGGAAAGCCCAGTTTCTTCAAGCTTGCTGGTTTTTTTTTGCCATCTGATGCCGGAACTATCAACTAAACATATACATCTTTTTTTGACAATGAGGATCCAGATATTGGACTGCATTCTTTCAATTGAAGCAGTAAAGGGAAATGGGAGGAAAAGGATTTTAACAGACTTGCAATGGATGCAAATAGCCGCGCAAAATGGGAAATACAATTGCAGCGAATATATCAGCAAAATTTATGTCCTGTGCCCCATTAGGTGAGATTTTCTTGCAAGGGTCTAACATGGCTTTTCCAGATTTGAGCTTGCCTATCCGTCTCCTCTAATCTACTGTTAATACAACCTACAAGTGTTACTCTTCCATTCAATACAAACAGCAGATGCAGTTGGGGAGCTAGAGGGCCGATCGTTTTCTTGTGGCATCTTTGTAAGTAGGGTTGCATTGCAACTAGTTTCTTTCCTCAACATCTTCAATTTCTTGTAATGCACTGAATTTCCTTGCAATTCCTTAAACATATAACCTATAGAGAATATCCATAACATGCCACACATTACAGTGATGCAGATCCCATGTTCATGAATATGCTTATGAATAGTAGAAAAAGATGTCATTTTCTGGCTTGGTTCCAGGGATTTAAGGTGTGTTAGCTTAAGTCTGCTCTAATCTGCAGCTTATATCTATTTCCAGCTTGAGGCATTTCTTTCCATCTCCGCCAAACATGCCACACGTTGCAATGAGCCAGATCCCTTGCTCATAGTTGTAAGGAATATGAGGAAGATGCCATGTACTAGTTTTCTGGCATGGTTCCAGAGGCTTTAGGACAACTGTCTGGTATTCTTAACAATGAGACTGCAGCTTATACGTATTCTTTCCAGGTTTATGCATTTCTTTCCAGCATATAATGTAGGATCAATAAACACACACATACTTGATCTGGCCTAAATATAAGTAGTTCTTTTTATTTAGGATACACTTGATTCGTGGAATGCATTGACATATGTCTGATTTGAGATTATTTAGAGATTGTATGGATTATTTTTACGAGTATGATATTTCCCTACATCCTTTTTAATAACATTTGCCTTGCCTTTTCTCTTCTCGTTCATTGCTCCAATCTTCACTTCTTACACAATGTCTGCAAACAAACAATCCATGTGGATCCACCATATCCTTGATATGTTTTAGGGTCTTATAGTGGTTGCCAAAGAAGGATTCTTGTCAGGTCGCCTCATTAGAATTTGCCTCATTCATATAACTCCCAAAACCTGATGTCAGATCTCTAAGCATTTTCATTGTAGTTAGCCTCGTCTGCATTAATAGAATGTGGAAAGTTGTGTTTCTCCAAGCAAGATTGACTCCATTCGAATGTGGTAAAGAAACTAGTTCCCCAGAAAAAGATTTTATTTTGCTGCACTTTGTGTCTAACGTGATGTGTGAGACATCTGAACAGTTCCAACCAAAAAGAAAACTTATTCAGATATAGCCATTTCTATAATATGGGCCATTTCCACATCCTTATATGTACATCACGGACAAGAACTTCCCGTCCTTTCTTTGTTTGGCAATATGCAGCATGAATGAATGTCCAGAAGTTGACAAGATCACACTTTCATGCATGGAACTTAAAAGGAATGATATAGGGTAGGCTCATTCATGAACAGAAGATCTTAGAGCATGCTCTACGGACAATTCAAGCATGCCCATTCTTGGCAAGACCCATCCCTGCAGAGAGATATCGGCAAATAAAAACTAAGTTACAAACTGCAAATGTCATGATTATTATATAGAACATGTGAATAATATAGATTCTAAATGTAGTTTATAAATTCCCAATGATTAATGTTTGTGTCAATTGTTAACGTGTGTTGCTTTAATATATTAATACAACCTGCTAGCCAAATAGTCCCCTATTGACGCTCTCACAGTTCAGAAGCAATAATGAGTTCAGAAGCAATAATGGTATTCTCCTGAAACATTACTTATCTATGTTGAAATGATTGTCTGGTACCATAAAACATGATGTCTTGTATTGTTAAACATGGTCAATGTTCAAGGCTATTATATTATATTTGGTGGATTTCAAGGGCCAGATTTGATTTGTGCAGTATTCAGAATTGTTAGTCTGCAATGCCTCTTATGCAATGTTTCTAGGTACTTGTTAAAATCAAATTTGTCATCGTTGTTATAATAGAGACATGTTTATTATTACTATAACGTTTTCTTGCGAAGAATGATGTAGCCACATGTCAAAACCATCTAATTTAATAAGAGAAGTGATAAATTGAAGACATTTCTTTAAAACCAGTCTCAAAGGGACACTATATATAGAATCTTGTATAATAATTAATATAAAAAAAATGTTGGCGACAACTAGGACAATGCTCTTCGAAGGGGTCATCAAAAGCCAAAGACGATAATAAGATAAGATAAGATAAGATGAATTTTTACGTCCACGGGAACCCAACCAAAGTTCAATTAATCAACCAAATTAAAATAACTTGTCAATGGTAAAATGATCATACTAGATATTCAACAGAAAGAAAAAATTCTCTAGAGTAATAGATTTGATAGTGTCATGCCAAATAAAAGCCTTCTAGTGTTGATTTTGTTCGATTGAACCAATGAGGCCTCCATCAAACTATTGTTGCACATGTTTCTCTATAGTACAATTTTGATTCCAATTCTGAATGCTATTTTAATTTTTATAAACACACCTAAACTAAAACTAAAGAAAAAAAGAAGAAACAAAAACATCTACATCACAAAACAACTCTAACACAACTAACAATGCCACCGACAAAGATATATTGCCTAACGTGCAATAAAAACAACAATAAATACGTAGGATAAATAACAAACTTATCAATTAGGTACAAACAATACAAATCAAAACCAAATCTCAAAATGGCAGCAGACGTCGACAAGTACAAACCGTACGGAAAAAACTTCCACATTGACCTCTTAGAAGAAACCAAAAGCAAGAAAAAGGCAAAAGAAATCGAAAGACATTACATAAACCTTTACAACACAACCAAAAACGGCTACAATAACCTCATATCCTGCCCTTCCAAAACTAAGAAATACTGGTACCTTAAACGGAGGGGCATTATCTAAACTATCCAAACAACATATGCTATTTCAATCACGGACAGTAAATTTCAATACAATTTTGCCATAATACAAAGATAATTCAATTATTTTTTCCTATCCAATTACCCTGCCCTAATTTTCATTCGCCTTTATTTTCTATAGCATCTGGCGTGCCTTTTTGCTAGTTTTCTCAAGTTTTACAGTTGAAGTTAGAGATATATCTTACCTCTGTAGTCGAGGAATGAGCTGGGCGCCAGCTTGGAGGCTTGTGCATTCTGACTGATCAAGCACGTATTTCTTTTTTGTGTAATGCTAAGTACTTAGAAGATTGTAGTCTGATTTCTTCTTTATGTTCAATCTTTATTACGTTTTCATATGGAGGACTCTACATACAAGTGTTTTGAATGGTGGATCCATTGCACACCGCAATTCGTAAGGATTCAAGAACATTCATCAACCAAATCTTAAGCACCGTGAGTTGATTCTTCTTTTTACTTGATGCTTTCTACTTGATGCTCTCTAGCAAGTGATATGCAGTTGCTGACAACGAAGTGACTGTAATAAGTTAGATTGAAATTATTTAGTCTATTGCTTTGGGCATATGAATATTCAGAGTAAATATAAAGTTTGCTTCATTGCCCTTTCCTGGGTCAGTTAGGTTGAAATTAGTTAATCCGGTTGCTTTAAAAATATGAATACTCAGAGTAAATATAAGGTTCGTTTAGCTTCAACCATTCATCTTTTGAAAGACCTCAAATTTACACCAAATGTAATCGAAGACTTGATACACCATTTTGAAATTTTCTATGGCTGCAAATTTGTTTGCTGTAAGTTGATTGTTGGGTTCTGAATTGATACATTAAGGTCCGTTGATTTAGTTGATAGATTGTAACCAAAACTTCAAAATTTGTGGCCATTAGAAACATAATCAATATAGGTCTTTCTACTCTATGCAATATATTCATCAGTAGCAGGGCTATGGTATTATGGGTAGTGTGTCTGTTATCCTTTCTTAGATTGCAACTCTATCATATGTCATTTCATAAGCTTGATGCCTTCTCTATGATTCTTAGTAGCATTTTCATGCATTCTTCTTTTTATTTTGCTCTAAGACACCTTGATGACCTTAACAATATTCAACAAAACATGTTCCTGATTCAGTCTAATTCAATGGAGCAAGTTGTTAAATGAGCTCAAGAGTCTAAAGAATGTTTTGTTGATATGACACATGGCCTTTTCAATACTGGAGCAGAGTGCATATGTTCCCACTAAGCCCAACAAGCATTTGCAAGCATGTAAGTATTGCTATGTATAATTCGTTATCCTTCTTCATCTAGGTCGCAAAGCATGCATTGTAATGTTGCTTTCGCTTGCAGATAATTTTGGTTGTGCATGAATCAGCACCTTTAGATCTCTATCAATACGTTGTGTCTGCAGGATTACCTCAAAGAAGAATTGACAACCTGTCATGCAAAGATCGTGTTGTTTGTTGTTTTATCCACTTTGATACTTCAGTTAACAAGGACAAAGTTTCATGCTGCAAATCTATTGGCTGCAAATCTTGCTGCATTCTTTGTTCATTCTGATCGTTTAGGCATTGGAGAATGGAATAAGTGTATTTTGGTAAGGTTTTTGTTAGTGCTAATTCTGCTGGTACCTTTCTTGAAATAATATTTCATATGTTCTAACACTTGCATTATTCTTCTTTCAGAGAAATTTACCTGATTCTAAATACCTGCGTGGAGAAGGTTGTAGGTATGATCATTCTTTATGTTATAGAAGAAGCTCCATCACTAGGCTATAACCTTCGCAATGCTAACTTCGAACCATGGAACGTCCAATGAAATGCAAAGCTGTATTTGGCATACAAAGAAGAGGCATTGTTGTCATCAAATCTGGTTGCCAAATGGATGGGGCCGGAGTTACTATTTCCTGTTTGGAGATAGCCTGATAGTTTTGATAAAGAATGGCTGAAGTATCTTTTGTTGCATTATTCTTCTTTTAGAAAAATTTACCTGATTCCAAATACCTGCATGCATGAATTATCTCATCTCTTGCTGATTGTATGCATGCCCAAGGTTCACAGATAGTTCGAATTCTTAATAGCCTATGTGTACTGAAAAATAATAGCATCTACTTTTTTTAAGGTAAAATCCTGTTTAGGTTTGTGTGGCTGTTTTCAAATCATTTTCATTTAACAATGAATGAGAGAGATATGGAAGGATGAAATCTCTTTATATGCTTGATTCTGCAAAATAAGGAGCTTTAATCTGCTTAAATGATTTCTGGTTTTATCATTCACATGTCTACTGTTATGTCTGCACATGCGTAAAATGCTGACATGATGTTTTCGTGGGCATATCGGGTTTGGATTTGGTTATGATGCTAGGCATATTAGTTTTTTGTCATCCTGGATCAGCTAAATCAAATCGGCATGTTTCATAAAAGTTCCATAGACACAAATTAGAACTTTTTGGAACCAATATATTTATTATGTTCAACTGTCATTGTCAGCTACAGAGCTGGTAGAATATCTTTGGGGGTCATAGTCGAAATGGCAAAGATTGGAAATGCATCGCTGGTTAAATTAATGCAAATCGTTGTTCTTCAATTAAAGCTTTTAGACGGCTTTCTTCATCGAGATTGAAAAAAAACTCTTCTATTTTCAAGGTATTTTGATTTTCTGTTTTCTTGGAGCTCTCCGCAGTGACCTTTTACTATTCAATTCATCTCTTTACAGCTTAATCCAGCAGGTTTATGATCGGGTGCCAGAATATCTTTGGGTGAGTATTCCTACGGTTTCTTTTGTCTGTGAGAATGACATGCAGATACAACAAAAAACTTCGGTAGGATTGTAATTTAATTGTGCAAGTTGACATGGGGTTATAGTTGGAGCTGAATCATTTGTGCAAAAGGTAGTACATTTTCTATTCTTTGATTTTCTAATGTTCTGCAAATGTGTAAGCAAGTATTAATGTCACATAGCAATGTATCAAACATGCAAAGAATGCTTTTTCAATACTAGCATTCTCTATTTTTTAACTTGAAAGGAAAAGATGTTAGTTTAAGGCGCACCTCGTTTAGAATATCTAGCACCACTAAAGTTGTGATTCATCTAATTTATTTTTGGAATTCTGCACCTGTCAAAACTTGACATTAGTAAGGTTTCAAATGATCAATTTGAACAGTATGGATTTTAAGTGGCAAAAGAATATACTGAGCCTCCATGAAGATCTAAAATTGAAATTAATCAACACAACTTATACAGGTTGTCCTCCATAAAGCCTTAATCATTGCAGTGAGAGCTTAAAAATGTTCCGCCCTATGCAAGAAAAATTGTTTAGGTCTAGGCGGGCAATGGCGAGGGCTTAGAAACGCTCTGCCCTATGCAAGAAAAATGTTTAGGGTTAGGCAGGCAATGGGAACAAAAAAAGTGCCAAACTGGAAAAAATGGAAACATGGGACATGGGGAAAAAAAAAGGGAATAATGGACAACCACCCCCAAAAGAAGCACATCTTATTAAAGGCATGGATAATCTCCAATCCTATTGTTTAAATTTGGTTTTTCCGGGGTTTCAAAAACTTTTTAGATTTTTTTTTTTAGGTTAGTTTTCTAAGGTTTAGAAGATTTTCGCTGCCAGAAAAATTTGCAAGTATTCCAAAAATCAGATTTGTGGCATTTTCACATGATTTCTAAATTCTAGGTTTGGGGTTTCCTTATCCATTCCGAGTACGATGCCTTTTACTGCTTCTTGCAGCTGTCACTGCATGCATGTTGGCCAATTGGATGCATGCATTATTCATAGTATGCGTTGTAAATTTCCCTCATTCTGTGCAACAAATGGTATTTTGCAGTTTGGAGTGGATAGATCCATCTTTAGATTGCAATTCCGGCCACTGGCTTGGCTTATAGCTACTCCGGAGCTTTCTGAGGGTGTATTTAGACCTTTAAAGGCAGATGGAACTGTAGAAATCTAGGACAGATCCGACTCCAGTCTTAGTTCTATGCATAGCCAGGGTTCTATGCAATTCTATGTCTTCATCTCAGGCTTTATGCTTCAATAAATTTTTGAGATTGATCTCTGTTGTTTTCCAGAAGCAATAGTGATGGAGGCAGAACCGGCTACATACTTGCCAGCATTAAGAATAAGGTTATTCTGTAGTTTTTTTCTGTTTGCTCAGTAGATGCACGTTTTAAAGCTTTGAACTTTTGAATGGCAGGTGGAAAAGCTTTCACGATTCGTCTTTTAAATGATTTTCCTAAGGTTTTAATAATTTTAGATGTCGGAGACTATTTTCGAGATTCTAGAAATTGAAAATGTTTTTTCCGTATAATTTTTTGTTTGGAGTTTTCCAAGATATTCGAGGCAACGTAAGTGGTATGAGCGACGTGTATAAAAGAATAATAGCTTTCTGCTGGCCATCTTTGGGCAATTCTGCCTTGAATCCTATGGTATGTCAGATCCTCCAAATTTTTGAAACTTTGCCTTTCCAGAATAAAGAGGCTATAACTTGACAGTGTAGATGCAGATTATTAGATGAGGTTCGAGCCGCTTTGGGTCAGTAATATTCATTCTTTGCAGGTTAATCGAATTTACTGAACTATTCTTTGAGGAGGCTCTTCATTTTAAAGATTTCCTGGGCGTTTGTTCAGCATATACTCTATTTAGACCTATATTTTTTATTCTCCTACGACAAGTAGATCACTTTAAAGCATTGGCAGTGGGTAAGCTACAACAACGGTATGTAATATTTAGCATTTTCCTGAGCTTTATCATTTTCTTTGAACTAGCTTGAGAGAGTTTAAGCAGGAATTAAGAGCTTATTTCCGAGGATTTGGAGTGCTCTACGTCTCTTTAGTGAATTGCAACTCCATCAGCAACTATTTCAGAGATAAGGACTTTGTTTTTTGTATGCACAGTTCATTCCTAATAATCTGTGAATTTGGTTTTCATTCCTAATAATCTTATTCCAATGGTGGAGAAGCTATAAAAGCTGATGTACTGAATTTTGTCGATGCAGGAATTTGATAGCTACAACACAGTTATCCAGTCTTCACTTATTAAGACAGGAGTTGTAATGGAGTCGGTTTTCCCTTCTTTTTACTGATGATGATTATCAAGTAAGTCCTTGAATTGTTTCTGTATTCAAGGTGGAAGATATATAGGTCGGAGATCATTGCATGTTTTTCTACTTGAAGATTGTATGTGGCCATTAGGTGATAAAACATGCAGTCATGATTGTGTTTCTTGCAAATTTTACTACTATGTTTTATGGTCTTCAATGTGCATGATGATAATGGAATTTTTCAGAAGTGGCTGCACAGGAAAATGCAGATGAAGGTTCTATATATAGATGTAGCTGCATCAAATGTGAAACGAATTCATTTTTTGTTGTTTGTTCAGCATCATGACGTTTATTCCTTACCTTAGCAGCCATTACATATTGTTAGTTTTGCCCAAATTTTATTCTCAGGTAATATCCTATTCTAGAATGGGACTCGCAAGAAACCAACAAAGCGCCCTAGATAGGCTTCTCATTCATCTCAGCAGATTTTCTACAATGGTGGACAGTGGGTAGCCGCACACATGCGAACTACCCACGAAAAATAAAGGGAAAATCCAATTATATCATTTGGACCCCAAAACAAATATACATTAAAATAGATGAGTGGTTGATGTACCGCCGAAAGCTTATCACCGGGATTAAAAACCCGCCCTTCGGGTTTTCGAGGAAAAACCTAGTGATAAGCCTTCTGGGGGGCTTAGACAAACGTAAGGCATAGAATCGCCCCCAAAACCCCCGCATGGAGAAGTCGAACGGATGCCGCCGCCAACCCGCACTGCACATCACCAACACAACAAACGAAAAACATACCGAGAATAGCATCACCCAAATGGTGGAGAAAAAGCATCACCCAAATGGGTGGAAAAACATGATAAACAAAACTTGTACAATAAACAAAGAAGGGGGGGAGGGTGGGTTCAAAGAGAATAAGGTACTGCTGAGAGAAGAGGAAGTGCCGATGAGACGTGGATGCAGAAACACGCCTGAAATAGCGAACTCCCAACCCAAAACGGGCATGCGCCGCCCGCATGCATGCATGACATGCATGCTCGTCCCATTCTAGAATGGCGATCCGATGTCTCGGATCGATGCGATTCTAGAATGGGACTCGCAAGAAACCAACAAAGCGCCCGACTACCAGAGAACTTCCTTACAAACTAGGATCAAGGACGAGGTCACAGGACGAGGCCAAAGGCCAGTAAAGGATAGCAAGAAAGATACGCCAAATTGGCTAAATCAGGCAGGAAGAAGCCCCTCCCCTGCCTGGAAACAATTCAAAGAGAATAAGGTACTGCTGAGAGAAGAGGAAGCGCCGATGAGACGTGGATGCAGAAACACGCCTGAAATAGCGAACTCCCAACCCAAAACGGGCATGCGCCGCCCGCATGCATGCATGACATGCATGCTCGTCCCATTCTAGAATGGCGATCCGATGTCTCGGATCGATGCGATTGTTTAAATTTGGTTTTTCCGGGGTTCCGAAAACTTTTTAGATTTTTTTTCCTGGTTAGTTTTCTAAGGTTTAGAAGATTTTCCTTGCTGGAAAAATTTGCAAGTATTCCAAAAATCAGATTTGTGGCATTTTCTTTATCCATTCCGAGTCCGATGCCTTTACTCCTTCTTGCAACTGTCGATGCTTGCATGTTGGCCAATTGGATGCATGCGTTAATCATAGTATAGTATGCATTGTAAATTTCCCTCATTCTGTGCAACAAATGGTATTCTACAGTTTGAAGTGGATGGATCCACCTTATCGTCTCATAGAAATCTCCATTATACCTATAAGCTTACCTTTAGCTTTTGCATTGGCTGCAATCATCAGTGTATTGGTATGAAAATGGTCGTTTTCATTTGCTTGGCAAGTCTATGGAGCTGACCATAGATGTAGTATTAGCAAAGTTATGTTATTGTAGTTTCTACTTTCTTAAAAGAGGTTTGGCAAGGATTTTCTTATTAGTTTCATCTCTTTCAAGGTCATAAGGCATATCAAGCATTAAGGAAGGCCAAATAGATTTGGAAGGTTATATGCTTCTAGCTTTATCAAGGTCATGTGCTTTCTCTTCATTTAGTATTGACAATTTTCTCTGTTCTGCAACTTTACATTCACTGTTTTCTTTGTAAATATTTGTCCCAAAGTAGATTTAGGATAAGGACATGCCACTGCAAACCGCAAACGATTCGAACAGAAGTGATGTGCTCTGCCAATGGTAAGCCTCTTCCAACTCTTCACAAAGGAGCTTTTCTATGTTGTGATTTAGTCGTTCTAATAATTTGCGTTCACCAAACCATCCAATATTGGAATAGATTGCTTGTAAATGTGCATAGATATGAAATTGCTTTTCTTCTGTTTATGGATTCCTAATGTTTATGTTTTGAAGACCTTTCATAAGTTTGGCACTGTTGTTCTTCTCATTGCACAGATTCTTTACGTTTTTTCCTTTTACCGAAGTTTGCATTGCCCATTCTGGTGCATGTAAATGTGATGTGCAACTATAAAATGGCATCAAAATGATGGCTTGCAACATATCTTCATGTTAGTACATTGATTGTACGTCCTAAATCAATCTTTCTGCTAGGTTTTTGAAGCTTTGCTTCCACCCGAATTTGCATAACTCTTCATAAAAGACCTTTCTATGTTGTTGCAATAGGATTTTGGATGCTGCACATGGTAAAAAGAAACATGAAGCTGGACTCTGGGTTTCATAGAATCCACCTCTCTAGATTGCCTTCAAATGTTCATAGACATACATTTGCTTTTCTGCTTAGGCTAATTGAAGCTCCTCTCTTTTAGAACCCACCTCTCAAGGTTGCCTTCAAATGTTCATAGACATGCATTTGCTTTTCTTCTTAGGCTAATTGAAGCTCCTCTCTTTTCGGATTCCTTATATCTTGAAGAACTTTCATAAGTTTGGCACTGTTGTTTTTCCTCATCACACATATTCATTAGGTTTCTCCTTGAGTAAAATTTGCATTGCCCATTTTCGTGCACACAAATGTGATGTCTAAAATGATATCAAGATGATGGCTTCCATGATGACTTTATGTTGATGTATTGATTGTACCTTCTAATCAAGCATTCTGCTAGGTTTTTGAAGCTTTGCTTGCACTTGATTTTGCACTATCACATTTGGAGCTTCGAAAGGTGTTTGGAGTTCTGCTCTTGGGTTCAACATCTATCTTGAATTTTGAAACTCAATGTTATAAGGAATATGAGGAGACTAATATATATATTGTGTCTAATTATTTATTTCATTCTGTGCTAAGCAATATATCTTGGAGCTTTGGTTAGCTTTTTTCGCAATTGTTCTACATCCATAGCCATGCAATAAGACGGCCAAGATATGGCACTCTACATGAGCTTTTATCGTGTGTTCCATGTTCATTTTTGAATGAAAAAATCAATCAAAGTATACAAAAATACGTTAACAGGTGCTGGCGAGAACGTCTTATTGGCTGTCTTTGTAAGCATGAAATTCTCATCTATTCATATGACATTCTATCGTCACATGAATTGATTTCAATCCTACCCCATCCTTTACTAAGTGTTAAAACTGTGAATAAGCACATTGTGGGTTCTCCATCTAGAGCAGGTACAGAAGGCCTTCTTGGCCTGGGCATTGGGAGTGAAGTCCACGGTCCCATATCAGATCTTGCTCCAGGAGACAGGCTTCCTTCCATTACAGAGGGCTGCGCTGGAACGTCACATTATTTACTTCCAGAAGGTGGTGGCTATGGATGAAGCCCGGCTGCCCAACCTTGCTTTGGCAGTGGCGATGGGCCCGCAGCGACTCAAAGCCTGCTGGAAAGACAAGCAAGCCCAGTGGTTCTCGCTATGGAATGTGCAGGCATCGAAGGAACGCGCTGCCTTGAAGCAGTACTTGGATGCTTGCTTCATGGCCAAGCTTTGGGATGCAGAGGCCCTGTCACATGTCAAGGTGGCAAATTATCGACAGCAGGTTAATCCCATGCTCACGAGGGGCCCACACCACTACCTGCGCACCCATCTACCCATGAAAAAGCGCAGGGTGATTGCTTCCATTCGCACAGGTGCACACCACCTCCGCATTGAGACAGGGAGATGGATTTGGGAGCCGCGTGAGGACAGAGTCTGTCAGTGCTGTCAACAGAGCGCCATTGAGGATGAAAGTCACGCCCTCCAGGCCTGTCCGGCGTACCAGCATATCCGGGCTCGGTATGCTCGGTTAGTTGTGCCCCATCAGGCCTTGCATGAGCTACTGAGCACGGCCTCTGTAGGCTTGTTGGGATCGTACCTCCGGGAGGTAATGGATACGCGGACTCAGTTATGCCCCCCTGTCCGACATTAACCTCAACTGTACTTGTGATTATGTATATAACTGTGCAGTATGTCAGCATCCTTATTGCTACTAAGGTTTTTCCCTCGAAAACCCTTCGGGGCGGGGGTTTTTTTAATCCTGGTAGTAATACGCCTGCTGCTCTCTCTTTGTACTTGGGTTCCATAGGCCAGTTGGTCTCCGTGGACGATAAAATCATATTCTATTCTATTCTATTCTATCTTTGAATATATGTACTATTTATGCTTACAAATATCTTGACAAATATCTTCTATGACTATGCTATTTGAGGTTCTCTTCAACATTGGTTTTTGTATTACCTGAAGTTGTCATACACAAGTTTTGCTTACTGTTTGTTAATAATTGCAGTTGATAGACGTAAAAAACTTTGGATTCACACTAGCAAATTGTGCATATTGCTAACACAAGCAGAAATTGGCAGCGCTTATAACAACGTAAAAAGCTTGGGACTAATACCACCTATTCTGACATTTATTCTCTTTTGCGTTGTGTATTATAGTGCCCTATTGCTATAGGTTCTAGACATCTTGGATTTGATTTCCTTTGTAACAGGTCTATGAAATCTCATGTTGTGACGACATATAAGGCTGCATCTTTTTGAATACAAGTTTATCTAATGATAATGATAAGAATGGAGATTAATAGTTATAGGTTCTAGACATCTTGGATTTGATTTCATTTTAACAGGTTTATGATATCTCTGGAAGTGACGATATATAAGGCTGCATCTTTTTGAATATAAGTTTATCTAACGATAATGAGAAGAATGGAGATTAACATGCCTGTTGCAGCCTATTGCAATCAGAATGTATCCACTATAGATTAAATATAAGTATTATATATTGCTTAGAAAAAAACATACGCTAGGAACTTTAATGGCCATGTTACAAAAGTATCAACGGACGACTACAGCTGCCCAACACTCTCATTTACTGCTAACTGTAACGTGCCTTGCTGTTTCTGCATATTTGGATTACAAGATTTTGGTCCAACATTCATTTGAAATTATGGGTACCATCCAATGATTCACGTTTCCTCAAGTTCCAGTGCAGCCCTTCCTGCATATTACGCAAGAAGTTATGAGTTGATTCCTCTATGCACGCAGCTGGTACGGGACAAGCTGCCATATGGCAAACCAGGACATCTCCAGGATTTAATTGTAGGCGATTTTTGCCATCAAAAGAAGCCCAAGCATTTCGTTTACAATGTATTTGGGAGCTGAACCCTAAGAATAACATACTCTTGTAGAATAATAGGTGGCCTGAATGATAAAGAATGGGGACAAATTGGTGTAAACAGAATTGCTGGAACCTGCAAAGACAGATGGGCTCAGTAGACATCAGAGATCATGTGCAAAACGAAGTTCACTGTTTTATTTAGCCTGTGGATGCACCATTGAACCTCCAGCAGCCAAAGAATAAGCTGTATCGCCAGAAGGTATTGAGAGGATCAAGCCATCTCCTTGTACATACGTTACAAATACAACATCACAGAAGCATGGCTGCATAGAAAATTGCAAGACCTATTTGGACGCACAAGGTTTCTGAGAAAGTGAGCATCAATTATAAAGCCCTTTTGCTCCATCATTTGGACTACAATCTGGTGTATAATGATCACTCAAACCATAAGCCATTCTACCATGGAGGAGGAAAAAAGGGACATCGGGACGGACTTTTGTAACCTGGATTCCAGAACTTGCTCTCCTGCCTCGACTTAAGTGCAGACTTGTGACAGTCTTCTTTATTTTGTTAAACTGACAAAGTGAAGGCTTCTCCACGTTCTGTGATGAAGAAAATGCCTGCTTGCTCCAAACAAGGATATACCTTCTCACACGACCGTGCAATGGCCGTCTACAAATAACCTATTTGAATGTATAATATACATACTTTTACTCTAATCACATTATAAAATGTCTATCTAAAGAATTTCTGATGGAAACTCTCGAGTAAGGCGCAAATCAAATCATTACAATTGCACTTTAGCAGGTGGATCCTGCACTAATGAAATAGCAATGTTACTATTATTTTCCTCTAAAAAAATGAAACAATGTGTATAAGTTTATACATGATACATTTTAGACAGAGCAAGACAAAGATGCTGATCCCTGTGGTCACCCCAACCACCCCAACCTTTAAAATTCTTTCCATATCCTGTATGTGGATGTCTAATAACCTCCCATTCATCCTTGATATTCATTATTTGATCGATTCTATCAATTTCTGGGGTATATCCTACCAAATCTTGACAAGCTGGCTGTCCATCTTTCTTACCCTGATGCAGCCCACACTTGCCAAAATGTATTGCACTTGTTCTTGGTCCTCGTAAGGTATAAACAGTAGGTCCCCATGAAGGATAAACAGACGCCCACATTGTGATATCCCAATTATAGTCATCAAAATGACAAAAAGTGTTTGCACTGGCATGCATCTTTCTCCAAGCAGTGCGGTTAAATGAATATCCCATGTTCCCTATCCTTTCTGCAACCAGAAATTCTCCCTCTTCTCCTCTTGATTTAATATCCCAAGGGGCTAAATTGACAGCCCAGCATTCTGGGCATTTAACACCTTTCAGCATAATTAGTTTCTGAATGTTTCTATATGCATTGGGATATAGATAGTGATCCTCTTCTATAAACACTATATGCCCATCATGCCTCCTAGTCTCACTTAGCCCATCCCAGATGGTGTTCATCATCCACCACCAATGATGTTTTAGAGATACAATTCTTGGGCTTCTATGGTTACCATACTGGTCAGGATTACCTTTACATCCCTTAGCCAACGCATCATCCTTACCTTGGCAATCCCCCGGTGATACACCTGGGAAAGAATCAGGAAATAAGTGTGGAGAGAATGGGGCAAAAATCTGCTTAACTTGACAGAAACGTATACTTTCTATGATTGTATTCATCTCATCATAGAAACCATCATGGCTCACAATAAGGAGTGTTTCATTGATTCCTTCTACCTTCGAAAGACCATTCACAACAATTCTTAGGTATTGTGGACGGTTGTGCACATAAAGCACAATTACAACATTATCAGCAGCTAGTTCTGGAAATAGATCTTTATTTTTTGGTGGTAATTTGTTTCTTTCCTCCAGATCTTTTGATAAATCTGTTTGGAATGGGATATCTTCAAATGTAAAAGGTGTACCCTTTTTTTCAGTTACTTGTGACGGAATATCTTCAAATTTTAAAAGCACATCATTTTCACCTGGTATCGAATCCACTACTAAATTACGGTCATCAGATGTCTGTCCAGCTGAATTCCACTCCAGATCCAAGAAGGAAAGCCTATCAACAGAGAGAAGGAAACAAAGCAAGCACAACTGGACAAGTGCAAAAAGAAACCACCATTTTGTGCTACAGCCAGAACCAACTAGCCTTGCCATGCTCCTCAAAGTTAAGCTTCCATGGAAGCCCACTGCAAGGAATCTCGCATAGTTTCTTGCGGAGTAATCATCTATATCCAAGTGCCTGTAGCACGTAAAGAAAGGAAAACAGATCAGAACCTGGTTAAGCGCTCCAGATAGAAACTCTTTTCATCGTTTCGGCCCTAACTTTCCATAGATCGATGCTAATTCACAAGTTGCGCCGCCTCCGCATAGTAACGTTTGGAGCGAAGTTAAGTCAAAACACACGGCGATTCAACGACCATGAGGAATTTCATAACAACCCATATATAAAAGCAAAAAGTTTTTTGGGTTGCCCCTAGGGGGGCAAACCTTTGCTTATATGGGGTTTTTAGCATATTCTAGGTATATGCTGGTATATGCGGTTGCCAATAATCTCCTGGTCATCCCTGTTGTTGAGCGAGGCCAGTCGCTGGTCTTCATACCATATAACCGGACCATCAAGCTCGGCACCGTCAGATCTACCATAGCCAAATACATAGCCTAGGCTTAGACGAATCTTAGCCGGGTCTTGTCCAAGATGCAAATAGAGACAGACCAGAGCTGCTTATGAGCACCAAAATCATGCCGGTGATGTTTATGCCTGGGGATAAAACCCAATCGTGGAGCCTCTCTGATTCATGCGGCTACTGTGCTCTCCAATACCTTGCATTTTAGCATTTTTTTGCAGAGAGCACTGTAAGAGATGCAAAACCTTAAACTGCAGAGAGCATTAGTTGTGAAAGGATTGTTTTAGCAGAATGATAGAATGATAAGGAGCATCTTGGTCAGAGCAGATTCTTTGCCATTAAATTTCTTTAAGCAGATCATATGTTTGATCTATGACTTGAGTTACAAATTTTGAATTCTGATTCAATTTATGTTCTTTTCATCTTAGGGTATAGCTAATCTTGCAGGTATAGCCATAGTCTATTCCTAGCTGACAAAGTTCCTAAGAAGAGGAGGTCCAGAGACGAGCATGAAGAGATTATGGCTTTGGTTAAGCACGAACATCTTGACCATGCAGTGCAAAAGTCTTTGAAAATTTACCGCCGCACAATATTTATCACTCGATTACGATGAATATTATGGGTAATGGAAAAGATGGAAAGATGCACGCCATATTTTTGAGCAGATACAATCACACATCAAATACGATGCCCACATCCTCCTTAAAATTCCCCGTAAAAACCCCCTCAAAATCCCCCTTTTCGTGGAATAGCAATGATTTCTAGAAACGGGGTATTTGGCCACATTCCCCCCTTTGTGATTTTGTAGATTAGTATCCTCTTATTTGAAGTTTTTTTTATATCCCCTATTCAAGACAGTTCTTCTCTGACGCTCTTTGCCATGGCTACTGCACCCAAATTTCCTACACTTCAAGTTTCTGCTCCAAGGGATCCAGCTCTTTTTAAGTCTGTGACCTTCTCGACACCCACCTTTCGAGACGCCCTTGTTGGCCTGAGTCGTGAAGTCGTGGAACGCCAGAAGCTTTACGAATTCTCACAAATGGATCTCCCTGCACCAAATCCAGAGCAATTGAAGCAGTTTGTCGCTCACATCGTCAACAGCCCGGAAGGCTATGCAAAGGTTGCTTTCCTCAATATCATATGTAGCTATTACGTTTGCAACCCAGGGGATGCACCGAAGCTATAAGGGACACGTCATCTGCGTGCACAGGGTCAGAAGAAACCGCCCTGTATACACTTTTCCTTGTACAAAACCTCATCCCATAAGGCCTCATATTGTCAAACATTTTACATCCATGTCATACAAGTATTTTGTGTTAAGTGACAAATATACTCATCCCATATAACTACTTGTTAGAAATGCACTAGAAAATATATCTAATAGTATAGAAACCCGGATCCAATGATCCCTTTTCGCATCCATAGATCAAAAAAGCCCTCACATATCAAAAGAGACCTCCCATACATGTAATATTCTAGATGCCCATGGATAAGCACCTCAAGTAAGCACCTCAACCTAAGGAGATGCCACATGGTGCGATCTCGGCCATCGAATATTAGAAAGCTCTAGATAGTTCTAGAAAATTCTAGAATTTCTAGATGCTCATGGATAAGCACCTCAGTAAGCACTCAACCTAAGGAGGCACCACATGGCGCGATCTCAGCCGTCGAATCCTATAAAACTCTAAATAGTTCTAAAATAGTGTCTGTAAATCACATCACACCCCATCGACGCTCGACCCTCCTGATGCAGCAGCACTTGGAGGCAGAGGAGTGACGACTGTGATTGAGGCAAGCCATAAACTAGATGCTTGCAGGGTCGAGTCTTCTGCTAGAAGCTTATCCTTTTTAGCTAAAGTACCATGTCCATATTTGGATTGCACCTACAATAGTGGGCAGGAGGAGTCTTTTTAGATGAATTCTGTTTTGAAGTCTACGCTTAGGATGGCTCTAGAGGGAATCTTCCTCATAATATGCCCTCATCCAAGCCTCAGCAACGATAAAAAGAAAATGCATTGGCTAATATAATGGCAATGAAATTAATAGTAGTAGCAAAAAAAGGAACGCTAATTTGGTACCTAATCTTGCAAGAATGGGCATGTAAAATAGAAATTTCTGGATCTTGATATAAGTCTACAAAACAGGCATGCATGCATAAATTTGGAATAGGTTTGAAGTTTCTAGTTTGTAAAAGCTTAATACAATCTATAGAAGAATAGAATAGAATAGAAAATAAGCATGCATGCATCAACCATGTGCCTAACGAAGATTTGCAAATAAAAACGAAAGTCAATTTTGTGAGCCAATTACAACCTCAAACCATGATCCATGTACAACATCTGGTTGCATCCCAAAAGAGTAGCTAATAAAGCAAAGGGCATTTTATGTAAGGCTGGAATCACACTATGGCCCTTATTCAAATTATTAAGTGGCAAGTTTAGGAAAGTATTTAATCCAAAAAATGGTTCTGCCCTTAACCGATATCACACTCACAGTCCAAAATAATTAAGTATCATCATCCACGCAAGCAACATTTATGTATGACAGCATCCACAAATTCTGATCTCCAGTATTCTTCGCTAATCCTTGATCCTTCTGATCTCTAGTATTCTTCCTAAGAATTTTGTCTGATTCTACTTATATCTGGGTCAGAATTGCTTTCTGATCATGGATATACCAAAAGCCCTATCACGGTTACCACAAATCTGATTTAAGTCGATCTGATCAAACATCATCGCTAGAAGTTCTTCTGATCTCCAGTTCCTAAAAATTCAGTCTACCTCTACTTCCATCTAGGTCGGATTTGTTTTCTGATCACAGATATGCCAAAAGCCCTATCAGCATTAGCCCAAAATCTGATCTAAATCAGTTTCCAGATTTAAAAGCTTTGATGGATTCAACGATTTTGGGCAAAAGATGATCTTTTTTCATATCCTCTTGATCCATCGCTATACCTACAGAAAAGCCATTACAAAAATATACCGTTTTTCTCAGATATGCCGGATTGATAAGCTTTGAATAGATTGATCCCAAACTGAATTGCGNTGCAACATAAGAAGCGTGAGTACGTGGATAAAATTGATCTGTTGCATGCCGAAAGTTTTTGGCAGGCAATATCGCCCGTCCAAAGAAATTAGGGTGCCAAAACACTGACTGTATTTTAGGCATCCTAAGTGTGATAGGATGTCTGCCCAAATCATCCACATGGCATAATATTATCGGCCTTTATATGTAATATTTTGGGTTTTACCTGCACAAACATCCTAATATACTTATAATATAAGTGCAGCTGCACAGTAACTTGGAGCAATATCAGTTGGGTCTATCTTGTAATATGCAATCCTAAAACTCTTTAAACATTGTATGATCTCCACAAAAGACTCGAAAGAGAGTTCTCAATATAAGTCAGAGCATATTGGTCCTTGTTTGAGCACGAATAGTGTTACTGTCAAAAAGCCTAACCACCACTGCAATACTTTAGAACAATGAACTGGGCAACGTTGGCATCATCCAAACAAAGAAAACAGTCTAAGAAATCTAATATTTCGAGATTTAGCACAGCTAGGAAGGAAGGGCAGTTCAGGTAGGAAAATTAAAAGCGTAAGTATATGGAAAACGCAATAGGAGAAATAAGAAATTCTTTATGTGGAGGATGATTTGGAGGAAACAGGAAAGACTAGAGGCATATAAAAGTTCAACAGAAGACTCAAAGTAAGAATTACCACGATGTTTCCAATAAACTATCCCAAACTGCTGCGTCTACCATGGTGCTGGCAAGGGGCTTGCCGAACTTGCTAAGCCATCCTCTGCTAAAAGCTCTGCAGCTGTATCTCCAGAGCTCTGCCATGCTCAGCTTTCTTAAGCAAATAGAGGTGCCATAGCTCTGCGCACGCTTTTTGCCAGAAAGAAACCACACTTGAAGCTCCTATTCTGACCTTCCAGATCCTGCCGAAGCTTCTAACAACCACTGGGACGAAGCTTCTGGATCCTACTCTCAAACTTCTAGAGAGGCAAAATCATCTCTGAGAAGGTACACAAAGACTTGGGCACTAGCGCCTTAGGCCCTGTAACGGCTAAAAAATTGTGGATTCACAAAAGGTAATTTTTAATTCAGAGGAAGAAGACCCCAGAATCTTCTGGAAAGTTCAAATACTCATTCGTTCTACACGTGTTAACCATTAAAAAATATCACAGTAAAGAACTTTCTAGAATCTACTCTATTATAATTATATATTAGAGATACTAGATGTGTGCTTTGGCAAATGTCATCTAAATAATTTTCAAAAACTTAAAAGTAGATCATGCAAGTGGAAAACACAAGGGTATTTCATATTCTTTGCGCATGTGAAGGAGAAAATTTGTCTCCCTTTTATGGGGGTGTGGGTGGGTGTGTGTGTGTGGGGGAGGCCAGCAGCTTCAAAGAAAATCAAAACAAATCCCATTCTAATGAACGTGTCAATCACTTAACTTGGCAATTATGATTCTTATCATTGTGTCATTGCTGTTGTTTGGCACCTGACTTGTGGATGCCTTTGAGATCCTCCTACTCCAAATATATAATGTTGGTCCTGCATGAACTCGAAATGCAGCTTCATAGATGGCTCAAGCTAGCTGTATTCTTTTAATCTTGTCGATGTGGCAAAAAAACAGCTCACCATCACAATAGTTCTAGAACCATATCAATACCTGGGTGCTGGGACACAATATACGTCACCTTGTAGCTTGTAAACCATCATATCAGCGAATGTAGCTGTACATTCAATAGTTCCTATTTTCCTTTCCGTCGCTTCATGTACATTGCACACTCATTACAATACCATTTGCCTTTTGGGTGTTCTTTGATTCCCACGCAATCGAAATGGAACCACTCTATTTTACACTGCGAGAAAAAAAACTTAGCTGATTGGCAATTAGTTAAAAGATACAAAAAATGAACTGAGAATCTAAAGACTTTACTTCAGGGTTATCGCAAGCAATCATGTTGCCAAAAGATACTTGATTACAATAACAATACGTTGGTTCATTTGGATCTATTGGAAGGTCAATCTCAGCATTGAGTGTCTGTTGCACTGAAACCTGCCCCCTGCATATATAGCTACAAGATTACAATGGCAATGATAGGAGAATCCGTAGACATGAACCAACACTACATACCTTTTCCTGTGACTCCTAGTGGCATCACCTTCCTTGCTGGAACATGATGCACCCCCTTTCTTTTCTAAGATTGAATCCTCTGATAAATGATCACTCCCTGCAATCTCACAAGCATACAACTTATCAGATGGTTTTTCAAATAAAACCCCAACAGCATGCATACTTATTAACAATATGCAAATAGCCATAATGATTATATCATAGCGTCTGGAAAAGGGAATCCAGCACATCATTGTGAAATATCAGTACTACTGAAATACAAACAACATCATTTACCTTGTTCATATTCTTCTTTCAGTCTCTTAAGATAATCATCCAGTCGTTGAACATGAGTATCAACCTACCATACCATCTGCATCATCAGAAGACCAAAAATTCCAATTTATCTGAATAAAAATGAAACCCTGCAAGTTAAAATACCCTGGAAAGGACAGATGGACTGAAGATAAGAACATAAGCCTAAAGATAAAAGCATCAACCTAACAGCCAAAACTTGTAAGGAGCTACAAACAAACGCTCATGGATAGACACAAGGTATGATTATGTGCAAAGATGCATCGTACCAAGTTAACCAGAAAACCTATGTCCTCAACTTTTTGGAAAAATTCAAAGAGCACAAATGCAAAAGGGAAGATGTCTTAATAACACCTGCAGATTATAGAGGTTCAAAAGACTGAAACAAGTTTTTGACCAAGGCAGAAAAGATATGCCTCTATATTCAATAAACCTAATTGTACAGCTGCTTTAAGGCATAGAGTTTGTAAATCATATCATGCAAAACCTCAAGATACAGAACTGTATAATAAAAAGGTTAAACGAAGATAATCACACTACCAGATTGTATGACTGAACTGCTAGATTGACCTTCTCGTTTGCAACTTCAAGACAGGTCTTGTGAGCAGTATCTATTTCACTACAATATTTGTTTGTCAAAGTTGTTGGAGATCCATTTCCAGATTTTATAAGTTGCAATATATCCTCCAGACCATGAGTTTTGGATAAATTCATTGTTTTTGCAAGTTCTGCAAATAACCAAGATTTCATAAGAGAAAACATTAAGGACATGCCAAAATGGCTATTCAAGTTGCATACTATAAATACAAAAAACTAGAAATTGCAGGGCATCAATTCGCGATATTAATTCATTTCTATCATGTTTCATCCATGGTAGACACGCATTTTCTATAAATAAAAAACATCTGTACGTCCTTCCTCTGTTCTTGGTGCACCCAGCCTCAATAAACAAATTCGGTCAATAGTGCAACTTTCTGAAGAATAAAACATGATACATCATGCATAAAATGCTGCCAGACCTGCCAAATTTAACGAGAAGGCTTTGGGTTACAAAAGGGGCATTCTTGTTCACATCCTTCTCTCTTAAATTTCAAACCAGCAAGTTGGTCTTTGCTGCACCCTAACTTTCTTGGTTTCAGTAAGTTTATTATGTGATAGGATGATGATTAAAAACATCAGACAATGCAGATGAATGGTCAACGCCAAAAAGAACATATGTTACGTGCTAGCTTAGTCGGGCAATGTACCCAAAAGAGACCCAAGTTTCCCCTATAACAATTCTTCTACTTTCGTTTGGCTTTATTCATTTAGGCATAACTAAAAATTTCTGAACCAACATAGGTGAACTACTGCTTTGAGAACAGAATTAGTAGCTGTCAATTTCGTATGTTATAGTTTCCCTAAAGATAATTAGATTTCATGGATGCCTTCCATGCATATTGGAATAATTACTTGTTTGTTTCAAGCTTGTATTAAGCTAAACGACCTACCATTTTCATAACGAAATCCTTATATGGGGCATAGAGAGAGCAAACCTTGTTGTCGCTCATCCAATTGCCTAAGTAAGGTGTAATTCTTTTGCAAATCGGCAGGCAGAGAGGAAATACCTGATAGCACACACAACCTACCGTCAGAATGAGTAACGGGAAGGTTTGCATGCGATACTTACTTCCTAAGAATTCTTCAAGGTAAGTCATGTTTCCTCGTGTTCGGTAAAACCCTAATTGTCCGTAGAACGCAGCGCACTGGGAGGGAAATGAATTAGGAGTTTCTAGAATTTTCCATTATTTTCTATTCCTTGTCGCTTTTTTTCTTGGGGCAAGCATGGGAACCGTCGATGGAGGGTATATTCCATGTATTATACCCCATCAACGCCCCATGTTCATTGTACAAACAAAAACGAAAGCCAAAACCTAAGGTCATTACGAAATTGTACAAACATTGAAATATATTGCATATACTTATGTTCACAAATATATACATCCATCTCAAACCATAGAGTTCCACACAAATATACATCCACACAAAAAAAAGCCATAACGTTGTCAACCAGGCCTCTCTTCCACGCTTTCTCTTGTTGCAACTGATGCTTGGAAGAACAGCACAGCTAGTATCAGAAGCGGCGCCAAATCTACAGCAGAGACCTTATGCATATCACCGAATCTCTGGCAAGCTTCCACAGCGAAAACTCCGTTGAAAAACTCCACAGCAAAAACTCCGTTGAAAAACAAAACACATTTCACTGTCGAAACATTCTCCTTCTATTCGCAATTTAGAGGCATCACAAACAACAAAGCCCAATCCCTTTCCTTCCACCCAGAACCTCCTCCCTTCACCCGAATAACCTCCTCCCTCTTCTCTTCCTAGTCACAATTCCACCTCTCCTCTTCCTAGTCACAATTCCGGCCTTGCCTTCCATAATTCACAATTCCATGCACAATTTGTCTCGCTCATTCCATTGACGAAGTCGGAGAAAGAAACTAGAAGACAACTCTGCCTTGTGGGCTCTTGAAATAGTAGGTCGCAGCCTGTTCCCTAAGCCATATGGCCGTTTTTAAAGCTCTGTGATGCCTGCGGATGCCAAGCCCTAAGGACAAAGCTCTGTAAGGCCAAGCTCTGTAAGGCCTGCGGATGCCAAAGCTCTGTGATGCCAAGCCCTAAGCCGCTTAAAAAAAAGTGATGCTCTGTATCTGGAAATTTGGCTGCAATCGGCCAGCCTGCATGTCTTCATAATCAAAGCGGCTTCAATCTCACTGCCCAACTAGCCCAAGCTAATACTCTGGGATACAGGACATCCACTTCTGGAAATCTGCAGATAACTCAGTAAGGCAGCTACATTTCGAATAACTCAGTAACGCAGTCTATCCTAACTATAATAAGCCTTAGATCCCAGATGGGGGGGAGCTCTGTTCCTTCCATTTCCGGTGAAGGTGTAGTGCTCTTTGTCCTCTTTCTCAACACCAGGGCTCACCGGAACTCACCAGAACCAGAGCGTGTGCTTCATCTCCCATAGGCCATACCAGAACCCATGCCTGCCTCCATGCCCCGCTGGGATCCGTTCTAAGAAAAGAAAGGAGCATTTATTCTTATCTTTCTATCCTCAAACCATGCACATCCAGACCTTTCTCCTTCTATTTCCAAACCATAGACTGATAAATCCACCTCCATTACAGAACCAATTTCCTGCCAGCAAGCAGCTCAAATACGTCCAAAAAATACCATCCACATACCATTTCAGATACATACGCCCCCAAAATCTAGGCCCAACCATCAGTGAGATACCCTCCCCAAATACCAAACAAAATAATTAGAACATTATTAGTAGACAATGGAAAACAATTGTTTGGCCTGTTTTGTTAAATTTCTCGTTAAGTGCAATAACATTTTTAAAGGCAATGGTTTGTAGCCTGGGGTTGGAAATTGAAGGCTGCAGGCCTTGCAAGACCCCAGACATTCAAAAACAAGTCTATATTTCATATAGCCTTGCAAAATGAAAGTCCAAAAAAAAATAGACATGCAACAAAGAGTCTATTTTTTGCCTAGCCATGCACTTATACCCCTATCTCTAATATATAATATGGCCGATAAGGGGGCAGCTTAATTGAAGTCCATGTATGTTTATTTCTATGTTTAGGAATGTACACGTGTAGGCATCAAAAAAATTTAAGAAGAGCGGCGGTCTTTTTAGCAACTGCTGTTACGATTCTGTAGCATCTCGATTCTTCTAGAAGCATATGGTTTCATCTTTTTGTGCATATAAAGGGACGCAAAGGCGCGAGCGTCTGTTTTTCGTTCTAAAATTTGTTAAACAAGCAAGCGGGTTCCTGGCCTATTTCTGTGGTGACCGTCAATTGATCTAAGCCTCCCTAATTTTTGTTTTTCCTATCCCTAAGTTGATCGTCCCTGTTCTGAGATAGATTTCAGAGGTACATACTGGGTTTTTCTTAAGGAGCAATTAACATTGCTTTCAGAGAGCAATTAGGCTTCCTTTAAGTATTAGGCATCAGAATCCCTGAGGCACAAGAAGCGTTTAGCAAATATAAAGCAACAGCTCATGGACTAGATTTGCTTATTTTGAGCCATTTGAGGTGGAGGAAGTGGAGGTGCTGTCGCCGTGACGACCGTCATTGGTGCATCTCTCAAATGACCCCTTGCGAAGTCGAGGCTATAGAGTACTACGGATATCTTGAAGAGAATGATATGATCCGTGTTGCTGCTCAACTTGGTGTGCTACCCAAAGCCTGAGAGTGCTATCAGGAGCACCATGGCCTCCTCCCTCTTGTGGAAAACTATCATCTGTCCCTGACAAAGGACTAAGAGATAGTATCGAAGCGCCTTTTCCATTCCCACCACCTACGTCCCTGGGCCCTTCCTTTGAACGGCCCCCCCATAAACATCGAGTGCTAGGAGGTCTTCACGATCCCTTCACATCGTGGTTGCACTATCTAAGTTGATGCTGCTAGACGCCTCCCGCATACTTCGCGGTCGAACGAGTCGACTAGAGCTCGGGCCCCTCCCTGGTTTGTACAACCTGCTTTAGATCGCTTGGGATTCCTCTTCGGGGATGGCTGGCGGCTGCCGATGATATATTTCCTTTATGTACGCGTAAGCGGCGGCATTGGACATCGTCTCGCTGGCGTAAGAGTGTTGCTCCGCTAGTTCCCTTGGGACTTCCTGATATGAGTAGTCGATGAAGTCGCTCTGCTGCTCCTTTGCAATCAAACTCAAGAGCTCGTCGATCCTGAGTCCTTCTTCTAGGCAGTAGCTGGAGGATGTCATTTGCCAAGATGTACTCCTCCCCTTCGATTACTATCGGCGATAAAGCTGTAATGTCGATTGGTGGTTCATTGGCCCGCCTGATGTCGTCGTCGTGCCTTGCTATCTGCCTCTCCATTCTTGCTGCCTCCCTGCTCTTCCAATCTGGGTCTTCTTCCCCTTCCTGCTCATAATCTTGCTCGATCTGTAGTGCCTCTGATGTCGTGCCATGGTAAATATACTCTGGGGATTGAATCTCATGGATCTGGCCCTGATCTGTCCTTGTGTTGAGTGGTGCCAGGTCCAAGGGCTGGATCGAAGGCTCCCCCACCCTATTGACTGCCCTGTAATGCATAAACAAAGAGAGAGCTGCATGCACCGAGACATACCTATGCCTGTGAGCCTTACAACTCATGTAATCAGGCATATTCTTCGCCCTATCCCACAGTTGACCTTTGACTTGGCTTAATGACTCTAAGGATACCCAGTTCCCTCCCCTTAGGGGAAGGCTGACTTCCCAGGGTAAGACTTGCTGGTCATACTGGCATACTATATCTGTGTAATAAGGGGTTCTCGTCAGGGTTGCATGGAGGTCGAAGAGATGGTCAAACACATGGAAAGGCCTCTTCTGCAGGGAAATCATGGATGTGGTTGGCACTGTTGTACCATTGAACAAAGCTTGTGGGCGCCATTAAGCAGAGACGAGTGCAGAAAATGGTTCGGAAGGATTGACAAAGGACTGAAAAATCGTCTAAGAGGATGGGAGCAAGTTTGGTAGAGAGAAAATGGCAAATGAGGCCTCTTTTTATAGACTAAGGCTGCCTAGGTTTCCATACACAAGACTTCTTGATCGGGTAGACCTATGTTGTAAGTCTATAGATCTCCAAATTAAGTAAGATGAAGTGCAAATCTAAGTAAAACAAGTCAAGAAACACTAAATGGGGTTTTGTCGGATCAAATTTGGGCAAGCCTTGGTCGAACATGGTTGATTCGGGTCACTTCGCGCGAAAGGGGTCTGCGTTCGCGACGCAGAGGCCTTTGGCGCGGGGTGACCGGAGTGGCCTGATTTCTACCAAAAAATATTTATTTCTAAGAGCTATAAGACATTGAAATGCCTATTTGGGTCAATCCTAGACTAACTAGCAACTTATTTCATGCTAAAAGGACATCTAAAAGTGCAATTATGGGTGACTCGGATCACTTTGCGCGAAAGGGGCCTGTGTGGCGACGCAGAGGCCATTGGCGCGGGGTGACCCGAGTGGCCACATCTTGATTACTTTTTGACGCTTTTAACAAAAATTAAGTACGGTACTGCATTTCTAGTACAAAAATTGAATCAATTATGCCCTAAAACAAGTGACTTGGTCACTTTGCGCGAAAGGGGCCTGCATTCGCGACGCAGAGGACATTGGCGCGGAATGACCCGAGTGGGTTGACTTCGAGCCAAATTTTCATTTTTAAGGCAAAATTTTACACAACTTTAGCAATTAAGAACATTCTAAGTACAATAGAAAAAGATTTTGTAGCAGTTTAATTTATACAAAAACATTTTTATACAGAAAATAGGGCTTCTCCTTGCGGATCCTCCTCGCCAGGTGGAGGTCCTTGGGCATCACCGTCACCCTCTTCGCATGGATGGCACATAGATTGCCCTCCTCGAAGAGTTGGACAAGCTCTGCCTCTGCTGCCTCCTGCAGAGATCGGACCGTTAGGGGTGTGACCCTGTAGTTGGTCCGAAACTCCTGCATTATTTCTCGGTCGTTCGAATGGCGCCTTCCTGATGAGGAGATTAATACACTGTTGAAAGTGCCTAATCTCCCTGGACACAGGGGCGTGCCTAGAATTTGGTCGTGATGGACTTTCTTGGGCGGCTCCGGCCGTGGTGGCGGCGGCGGCTTTGGCTGTTTCTTGGGCCTCCCACCTTTAACGTACTTTTGTACGTTCTGCTTGCAGTACCTATCATTGTACCTCTTCCATCTATGGAGGTACTTCTGGTATGCCTTCTTACACCGCTAGAATTCACGATCCTGTTTGAGCATGAATTTCCGTTCGCCCACCTTCTGCTTCTTTATTACCTTAGGTGGCTTGGGCCACTTAGGGTAAGGTGGGCTGGCATCGAGGTTAGATGGTTCCCCGGCGTCCTGCTCGGGCTCCTCCTCCTGCCCGGCTTCTTCAGCCTCCTCCTCCTCGTCGGTAGCCTCCCGACGAGGTTCTTGGATGTGCATGGTGCCTTTGCCGGTCCTGGTCCCTCTTGGACCGCTTCTCTCTCCTCCGTGCCTCCTTCTCCCTCTCCCTCTTTTTCCTCTGGGCTCTCTCCTCCGGCCATTCGGCCACTTTCTCCTTGCCCTTCTTCTTCTTGGAGGTGCCGACTTCCTCCTCCTGCCGTTGCTGCTGCTGCTGCTGCTCCTGCTTGTGCTGCCACTGCTCTTGCTCCTGCTCGTCCCCCTGCTGCTGCTCTTCTTGCTCCGATGGCCAGCTAATGTTGACGGTTTCATCCGTCCTTTGCGTTTCCACCGAGGAGCCACTCTGTTCCCTCTCTTGGGAGGCGTGGAAGGTGTCGTCTGTTGATCTAGACTCCTCCTCCTTCCTCCTGGGCTTGAGATGCTCGGGGATCTTCTTTTCGGTACCTCCTGCTGCTGCCACCATCAAAGGGGTGCGCCTGGGGCTATACTTCCTGGCTGTGCATTTTGGTGCGTGCCACGTCATATGGTTAAGCAAACTGATTAGGTTAAGCTGAAGATTAAAGGAGAGAGAGAGAGAGAGAGAGAGAGAGAGAGAGAGAGATGTATTTTTTACGTCGTAGCACAAGCCAGCATCCTTTTAGAACATACGACGCTCCCTCTTCAAGGAGCACCACCCCCTACAAGGATACCAGCGGCCAAAGGTCCTAGGATGCCAAGATCCTAGTGAGGTTCGAACACGAGACCTCAATGTGCTAGACGAGTGGATTAACCACACGACCAACACGACGAGTGGAAAGAGGTTTAGGGAAAGATAGGGGAAATTGGGTGGCAAAATGGTATTTAAAAAGGAAAGATGCTCTAAGGAATATTCTGCTGCTATTAATAGCCCTATTAATTAGCTCCTCCTTATTAATTACCCCGATATACATACTTATTAATATATGATTACTGCTGTACTATACTTTAAAATTCGAATTTTCCTTATGGTTTGAAGTGCCAATTATGGATTTGTGCCATTTTTCACCTGGGTCTCGGATTGGGGTGATTCTTCGATCCATTTTAGGTGAAATTGATGCTCATGCATAATTTTCACTCCAACGTGTCAGCAACAAACGGTTCTCGAAACGGAATTTCGAGTGCGAAGAAGGTTCACAGACTGTTGGAGCCAGGAAAGAGGCCTAGGGTTAGGGTTTAGGCCTTTATAGGTTAGGGTTCACATGTTATGCCACGTGACTCCGATAGGGTAGTCCCATGTGGCGGGTGCCCAATAGGTTAAGGCCACGTGGAAAATGGTCTTAACCTAAGGTTGGCTAAGTTATATAATTAACTTAGTCATGCACCTTATGCCATTAATCTATGGTATACAAGGCTATGAAGGTAGACTTGTATAGTGATGGACCTGGAAATATACGTATTTATGGCATATATTTCCCTGGAACGTCACACAAACCTACTAAGCAAACGTACTGATAGTGATCGAATCAGATTAGAAGTTCTATCAGGTTGATCTACATTCAAATTCCTTAGAAGTTCAGCAATAGAATTTGTGGAATAGCTTTTCAATAAATATTACACACCATTCTTGGGAACACAACTTAATTACATGCGACTTCAGCTTTCCTAAACATCGCAGACAATGTTAGTTATCCTTCTTTGCTCTATCTAATCTTCTTTTGAATCATTTTAGGATTGCTTCTGTAAATAACTAATTGGATGGAAAGCGCATTTGATTCTGGCTATATTAGGCCAGGTGTGTACGTAGTGGAATGTAGAAGGTTCACAAACTATAATTTACTGAAAGAATCCAGCATGCTTGATTTAAGTAAAGAGAGATTAAAGAAAAGAAATGCCTTGATTGGCACATTAAACCATTTTTATAGCAACAATACAACTTACATTCCAGTGGAAGCACCACTTGGAAGAACAGATCTGAACGTGCCCTTCTATATTCAAGGGTCAACTCCCTCTGCTATCAAAGATTTGCAGAGCCTTTATTTCTGTAATGCAGGTATGAGTGACTGTCTTGAGATGTTGTGCATTGTATATAGCAAACATGTTGTTTACCATTAGATCCTCTAGTTTAATGTGCATATGCTGAATTAGGGTCAAATTAACAACTTCAGAAGGAGTAACGTGGTCCCTCATATCCCATTGGACGCTAAAACTTAGCACACACACATCCCTATCTGCACCTAACTCGGCAAGGGTGCTGAAGGAAAAATATGCCAAACACTAGCTTGCACTGGAATGCAGATACACATAAATTAATGTATGGTTTTCATTTAGATGGAGTAACCCGGAGCTTAAAATTCTTGATATAGCATGTTATTGTTCCTGCATAAATCATGCTAGTATTATATTATTTCAGCAGAAAAGCCTTTCATTCAGGTTTGTGACCCAATACAAGTTTGCCGACGTGCAAGAAAGTATTAGCAAAATAGCATGGCATTGGCAATTAGATATCCTCTAAAAGAAGGCTACCGTTAGAATCTTTCCATTCTGTCTTTGCTCAGAGAAGGGAAGGTTATCAACAATCACAATTTGCCAAATGCCAATAGTCCTGTTCCCAACTTCAAAGCTTTTGATATAAATCATGTTTCATCGCAAAACGTTATAAAACATATCTGTATAAGAAAATCAAAGTCAGAGATGTGCATAAAAGCTAATAAAAAGTGTTCATTCATACAATCAAAGGTCACCTTTGAAAGAGATGCATTGTTCCATCCAATAGATTGATATAGATCATCTCCATCTCCAAAGGTGCGTGTAATTACAACAGCTTTGTACTTGTTCATGTCATCGAAGCTGCCATGTTGAGAGTAGAAAGCACTATGCACACGTATGACATCATCAATCTGCCCAGTACAGCCATTATTATATTGTGAGGGCTTTGAGAAGGCACAATGACATACTTGATTCTAATACAAAAAGGTCCATGCTAGTATACCTTAAAACTGCCATCTCTTTCTGTCTTTGCATGGTTTCTAGTAAATAAAAATATCCCTGGAATATATTGGTTTTAAGGCTCCATAGCAATGACGTAATGAATATCCTGAATGGGGCCAACATCTCGCTGAGGAAACTCGAGCTGCACAATTTTGTCCATGAGAGAAGTTTAAAATCGTATCATTTTATGCATCTTGTCTTATAACAATACAATTACCGACTTAGTCAAAATGCTATAGCGTCTCTAAGCATTACATATGCTCTACGTAGTGCTAAGTAAAACTAAAACTTGTTTTAAATCCAAGATGTCTTGTCTAATAAAAAATATGAGATCCCATCGCTAGACATTTTATTATAAGCAAGTTCTGTTGCATGTCTACACTAGGTTGCACAATTACCACATTAATATAAAACAAGAGAAAAGACTCATGTTATATAGCTCCTCTGGCTCTCTTCGTAGGCATATCTAGATTGCTCAACTTATTTGGCCTTCCAACTTCTTGCTGAGGCATTAGCCTCCTATCAAAACATTTTCCACGCCAGAAAAGCTACATGTGTCCCTGTCCTCCTTTCTTGTGTACGGTTGAAAAGCAGTTAGTAGGAAGAAAATGAGCAAAAAAGGGGAACTAAACTATTTAGAATCAACCCAGTATATCTTGCTTTTGGGAAAGGTCTGTGACCCAACATTCAAGTTTGCCAACATGCAAGAAGGTATTAAAACAACAGCATAGCATTGGCATCTAAATGTCCTCTTTCTGTTCCCAAGCACTTCTTCCATCACCTCTTGTTCTTTCTGTGTTCCTTGAATTTAAAAGGTCGAATTTCCTGTGTTTGCTGGACTATTCAATGTCTAGATGGGTCTTCCTCTTTTGCATGGTCAACAACATATAACATGTATTCCCTAAAGACCAATTAAGCAATTGATACTTTTTTGCCCTTCAAACCCAACCTGGAGACACTTGAGACACCTTGTGTATGTGTGCTTTAGTTAGGGCCCGAAGGGCCCAAAATTTTTTTTAATATAACAATCAACACACAACTACCATTAACATTATTAATACAAACCATTGCATTTAACACATTTAAATTAAAATCCCCCTTAAACCCCCTTTGGTTTGGGTGCATATTCACACGGGGGGTTACTCCGGGCAACGAGAGCTGTTGGATGGGCATATTTGCCCTTTATTCCAAGATCTGGACCGTACATAGCGATCCTCGTTTGTGGGGTATGCATGTACAAGTTTTTGTATCCTGTATATTAAGGTTTGCAAAATACTATAAGATTTGAGAGAATGTACTTAATGGTGTTAATGTTGTACATGTATTATATAAATATATTTTTGGGGCTCTCGCTGCCCTACGTAACCCCCCGTGTGAATATGCACCCAAACCAAAGGGGGTTTAAGGGGGATTTTAATTTAAATGTGTTAAATGCAATGGTTTGTATTAATAATGTTAATGGTAGTTGTGTGTTGATTGTTATATTAAAAAATTTTTGGCCCTTCGGCCCTAACTAAAGCAAATATAGGTAAACTTTATTGACCTAAATATTAATTATTAAAAAGCATAATAACATCAAGACAGACAAATTATTTCCATTGCAAACAACTATGAGTACATTTTGTGTAATCATTGTATTCATTATCTGTAATTTGAATATTGCAATACAAGAATCATGTAAACTATTGTAAACTGCACATTGTCATGCATATGCTAGTGCATATGATAACATGTGCTACTATCAGTGCCAGCCAAATAACCCTAATGCAAGGACAAGCATATTTCTAAACATAAGAAACATATAAGAACGGAGTTTAAGTCATATTGAACAAGTAGCTTGTTTGATACAGTAGCAATAAACAACAATGTTAATTTATTACATTAATTTAAGTAGCAATAAACAACAACGTTAAACTAATTTAAATACCAACAAGAACAAGGTGCTGCGCACGGAGGGTTGCCCTCCATGGCCGGAGGGTGAAGTGGCTTAAATCATAGTTCAAAGTCATGTTTTGGCAATCAATTCAAAACCATAACCCTGAACATTTGGAAACAGAATTCTCTATATCTTTATCTTCCAAAATGCAGCCAAAGAGTTTGGCTTTGGCAACTTATAAAATAAAGAACACACGAATTTCAGAACTGAATACAATGATACGAAATAAAGCTTTGCTATTAGGCAAGCAGAAAGTATCTCACATAAATCGAAGCCTGTGGAGCTGTAAACACATCGAATATCTCATTGTTTGGCTGGGTCTTCTGGAGCATCTTCACTTGTAAAATATTAAGCAGATCAGGATAAAAAGCTTTAGGCATACGCTTTTGCATTCTATTGTACAATTCATTGGATGCATTCCCCCTATTTCAAATTGTTATTTGCGGAATGACGACAGTGCATGTATATATTGTAGGTCTTGTAATTTTTCTTATATGCCTGGTTTGCTGCATCCAAGCTTGAATAATTGGCAAACAATCTGACAAGATGGTCACCTAAAACTCCAATTCAATCAAGGGGATTATGAATCATGAGAGATTACACGGCTTGGCACAATAGCATTTGCATCTCTCCATATTCAAGCCCTAGTTCAAGGAAATACTTGGCTTGTGGAGAAGGTTTAAGCATCACAATCTTCAATGCCACAACCTATCTGAGAGCCGATGAGTTTAAAGACACCCACCATACATTGTCAGCGCGTAATCCTCCTCTAGAAGGAGGAAGTTCTAACCTCCATAAACATTGCCTCTTCTTTTATCCTTGCCAGTCTAGAATGCTCTATTTAAATGGCAGTAACAATTTAGAATAGATAAGCTTCTTTTGAATGGCCCCGTGGAAATTTACCAAGGAAAGACATGCCAAATCAAGGCAAACTATAAATAAAATAAATATGGACATCATTAAGCATGTTGGGAACATGATATGTGACAATTGTTTTCTTGTATAGTTTTTAAGGTTAGTGCAAAATACTATTACAGAACTCGAAATAATATTCACAATTAAACATGGAGTGAAAATTGTTTTATGGCTAAACAATGCTGCTTTCATTGTCTTCATCATGTCTTGATCATGCATTGTTTGCTGCAAACTGAATTGACATGCTACCATTGTAGCCTGCAGATATCAGTGATGCCAACATTGACAGCTTAAGAGACACAGATGCATGGTAGTCAATAACATGCCCATGAACTTCTCCAATAAGTTGCAAAGCTGAAACCTGGAGGATGAACAGGGGCTCTGTCTCAAGTGCTATACCCAGAAAGAAGTCACGGAATTCATTTCCTGTGACACTATATCTTCCATTCTGTTGAGCTGTTACGAAGGAAGGATAAGGAAGGATATCATGCCGATTAGGCGCACCATAATTATATACCACTGGTTTTCGATCTCTAAGAGAACAGCCACTAGCAATCCCCTGATCCAGAAAACATTCTAGCTTACGTTGTCGCTTGAGGAAATTCTCTCTTTTCTGTATTATATACAGCTTAGTAAAGAAGTGCTACCAGACAAATCAAGTATACATAGTACCTTCTCAAGCGCTGCCACCTGTGGAGTAATTCTTGAAGTAATCTCCTTTGCTAAATCAACTTCTGCAGAACTCCTACTTGCTGAAAGGATGTTCTTGTACCAGATAGTTTTTGGCAATATCAGATAAACAGAGGCAAAACAATAACCTATTCTACAAGGGCAGAAAAGGATAGCCACGTTTTAAGCCAAGCCCAAAGACAATATTTGATTAAAATGATTGTAAATGAGTTTCTGGCTAGTGTAAGTAATTAATATTGAGGCATGTTTCAGAAAAGAGACAACCTATATTTTCCATTTTGTACAGAACTAAACTCATCTTACAGAATGACAAACTTACATACCATCACCTCATGGAACTCAAATTGGAGCTTAGGATCGTCTCCCACTTTCTAGGCATAGTTGGCATTAACTGTCCTTTACAGCCAGCTTGTTTATTTGACAGCTCCCTGTACAATCTATATCCAGAATGATGATCCTCTTCACACCTGTTGAAGTAACCTAGTAAGATATGGTTTTAGAAAAGCATCAATAGAACATTGCACCAAAACTTACCAGTAATTGGCACCGCATATGCTTGCCGCAAAGCACTCTTTTCGAAATATGGTTATTTGATTAGGGTCTTTTAGTGACTTATATACAAATGTCCTAAGTTGTCTTGCTGTCATAGAACGTGTAAAAATGAAAAAGAACATGGTTTACAACAACAAAAATATATATTGATACATCGTCTAGTGCTTGTTTATTGGGCCACATAACTACCCTCCAACTTCACTCTTCCAAGGAATCTCCTGCATGAATACCATTGTTGATCAAGGCCTTACATGAAATGGATAAGCATACCTTCCAATGAATAAATGTTCGTTGCTTGTAAAGCTCCATCAAATACGAATACCTTGAGCAGTGCAACATGCAGATCATCTAGCTTGGTATTTGGCTCCAGTATTGCATCCTCCAAATCCTCAGGGGAAATTGGTCGATCAAGTTCTGCAATCAACTACAAACTCTTTGAGTTGCTAATGTCTTACAAAATAGCTGAAAGAAAGAATTGTAAATCTGATTGATGAAACCTAAAACAGATGCCAACTCCCACATGCTTCTCAGCTTATGTCTGCTTTGCTAGGACGGCGAGGCAGGAGGATTGATGGGCAAAACATGCCGAAAGTTTTGCTATAGAAATATGATAGAACATCATCATGACCAATAATTAAGATTTTTCAATGCAGCCGGTCTAGTTTGAAATCCACCTAAATTTATCTTCCATACTTTAGGAAAGTAGATGGCAAAGTAAAAGAAAAAATTGGCTACAAATTCAATTCAATTCAATTCAATTCTTACCTTTAAAATTTGTATCACACTTTTATCTTCAATAAACCTCTAAAAGCGTGATGCACATCTACAATTGGAAACATGCCCAAATCTACCACTATTAGGCAAATTCCAGGGTAAAGGTTTGTGTTCGAGTTGAAATTAAAAAATTTGGTTGATCTGGAGTAGATTATTGTGCATATTTCTAGAAGGACAATGCAAATTTCTGGTTGAGAACTTGAATAGAAAATTTCTCGATCTGGTTTAAAAGTGAAATCTACTATATTGTAAATTTTTAAAATCTACTATATCCAGACTGTAAAATGACTAAACAATATTGTACATACACATCTCAGTTCTTTTCATTTACAAAATCTTGAGTTAAAAGGCTGCCTGAGGTCAAGTAAAGAAGACTGCAAAGACCAGAAACAGAGCTGCCATATCCGGGATCGGGCTCTTTAACAGTGGTAGATATGGAAAATGCAAGGCTTGCTTTGCTGCATTGGTTATTTTCGTTTGCATTCGAGTCTGCATCTCTTTGATCTTGGCCTTTAACGAGCCCAAAGAAATCATCTATCTTGTGCCATTATATGGAACTGTGGAAGAAACCCCGCAAACAAATTCGCCGCTTTCTAAATTCTTCCCACTAAACGAGCCTTGAAGGTCTCGTTGTTATTTGCCTTGTCCATCACATCGTTAAATTCACGGATTTCGTGTTTGTCGAAATTTTTGATACCATAATTGTGTGGCTCCTGGCGCTGCCCCAAAATTGCAGCTCGCCATTTGCGGCTTTCCTTGGTATAGATTTGGACAGATTATGTTGTAGGATGATGAATCCTCAAGATTTTTCCACTGGTTCCTCCGGATCTCCATTTTTGCATATAGGGATGGAATTGAATGCTTTGTAAATGCCACATCTCCGCTTCCTTCTACCGGGCATCCGAATGCCCTGCATAGTCGTAGTATGGATCTTCCTCGTGCAACCGGTTGTATTCATGCATCTTTGTGCAAATTTACGCACTAGGATCATCATTTCTTTGCACAAGATTTGCTGAAAAATGCCGTCACCGATTCAATATCGTTCTTTACCTCTGGTTTTCTGCACATTTCAACTCAAACTTGTAAGCTATTAAGTAAGAACCAAAAGTTTCCAACAAAAAAACTCTGTTTTAGCCCTAAAACTATGGTCTTTTTGTAGAATCTAAAACCAAGAAAAGTAAAAAGAAACTCTGTTTTAGCCCTAAAACTATGGTCTCTTCGTAGAAGCTAAGTTAAACCAAAATCGATTCAATTCTCCACAATAGGCATGATTTTGTTATCGATCAAGTACGTGACAGGCAAGACCCAGCCTGCGGATCTTCCATAGCCAGTGTGGCAGGATTTTTTTCCTTTCAAATCTTGAAGCTTACCAGGGCAACTGTCGGACTTTACTACTCCAACTCCATAGTATGAACTATTTGCTCCACCCTGATCAATCTGCCTTCGAATGGGGATTAAATAAGAGTCATCTGCAGCCTCTAAGACCTCTCCGCCATCAAAAATACCAAATTTAGCCGTCCCATTCATGATTTTAGCCATACATCCTTTGGCCTCCCCTCCTCCAGTTGTGCTACATGACAAGAAATTGAAGTTCAAAACAGGGGACTGCGCCGGAATTTGTCAAAAAGAAAGAAATTTGATACCAATTATGAGTACGCTCTGTGTCATCATTAATCTGGTCGAGTATTTCCTGCAATTTATTGCAGAGTTCCATGTCGTCTTCATCCTCGACACACCATGTCCACACTGTGTAAATCCAAAGATCAGAATCGTAAGCATAAGAATAAGAGAAAAAAAAAGTGATTGTTTAATGATCCCTGGAGAGAAAGCTGCAAAAGCAGAGCGGATTGAAGGACAGATTCTTGGAAGAAAGAAAAGAAGAAGGCACCTTCATCTTCAGGCTTTACATTTTCATCGATTGCCGGAGCTGGAGCTGGAGCTGGTACAGAGGAGGAACAAAATGTAAAAGAAAGAAAGCTTAGAAGGAAGACAAGCCTCCGGCGTTCTATGAAGAAAAAATATACAAGGGAAAAAAAATGAGCTAGCATTTCCAGTATACGTTTTAGATAACAGAATTTCTGGGCCGAAGTACTCTGCCAGACATATTTCAAAAAGAGATGATCCGTGATGATTGGTGGCAAAACCGTGATGATTCTAGGATGATCGAGATTCGAGAATCGTGGATCAAAACTTCGCACACCAGATGGGTTGATCACGATACCAAAGCTTACATCTAAAGCTTCTACTGCTTTCAGAAGAAAATGCCCCTGTTGGGCATAGCCATCTAAGGGCTGACCGCCAGTTTACTTGCAGCAGCCAGTTTTTAGCAGTCACCAGCATATCTCAAGTATATACCGGCATATACCTGGATATGCCCATAAACCCACCTAAACGAGGGTTTGCCCCCCTAGGGGCAACCCAAAAAAGAACTAATGTCAAATGTGAACATAAGCGTCATGTCTTCTTCTAAGAGTAATAGAAGAGTAAAAATGATGCTTTTTTGATGTGTTGCTTATTTGCATGCGCGCCAGAAATAGATGCCCATATTTGCCTTTGTGCAGCAATAACTTCATCCCAATGAACCTGCAAATGGATTGAAGTATAAGGTATTCTAACAATTTCTTTCTTACCTGTGTAGTCGTAGTTACCAGGATGAGCCTTACTCGCCATAGGTCCTATGAGCCTTTGATTCTGTCTAATGGAGAAAATAGAGCCTTTGATTCCCTAATGCCTCAGATGGTATGAACAGTTACAGATTTGGGCCATGCCCAGAAGACCCAAGATACAACATAATATGGATAATCATAACAATTAATCAGCTTCACACCCAATTTTTGCAGGAAATAAATGAAGTTCCAATCACTTACAATTTGGAATCAGCGGCCTCTAGTGTATGGAAGATACGAATTCAGGCCTGTAAATGGACTAGAACAAGCAAAGAAGATCTTCTCAATCTATTGCAGAGCATTGCAAATCTGAAATAAAGCAAAAAAAATGACTTACAGGTTTAAAAGCGAGCTCCGTGAAGTCCGGTTGAGGCTGGTTGAGGCAGCGAATCATTTTGAAATACATCTGTTCCAAAAGCAGATAAGGAGGGCCGGAAATAGGGCAAGGAACAAATGTTTTTGATAGGTGTTGACATGTTATAAATATGGCACCAAAGCTAGAGATCAAACCTACAAGATGATGGCTGGTTAGATCCATTGCCATAAGGAATGCAGAGCATGGTAATTATCTTCTTTGCTAAAGTTGAGCCACAGGTAACTCTGCTGCTTTTACAGGGGCCAAGGAATCTAAAAAAAGACCTGCTCTGTTGGGCGATCTAGGAAACAATATCTATGCAGAGGGTCTTCTCAAAATCTGGCAATGCAACAATCGTATAAGGCGGAGAATCTCTTTGTTGAACTGAGAAGATGGTCGTATTAAATAAGACATATTTCGGAGCATCCCCAAAATTCTCTGCTCTGCTTATTGCATTTGCATATGACCAAAATGTTTGCACAATCTGAAAAAGCTTGCGTTTTGAAGAACCGAATCGCTGTGACATGCTCTTCCTAGACTCTGCTAACAAACAGCCCGTTTTCATCCACAAAGGTTTCTATAACAAATTAAGAAATTCTCACACTATCTCGATGCTTGCCATTTTAGGTTGATTCTAGGGCAACCAAAAAGGAAAATGCAGAACAGGGAGCCGCATGCAGATGCATTTTTGAGGATCTCGGCATTTGTTTTCGAAGATCATTGGCATTTGTTCCCGAGATCCGCTTTGCGGCCATAAAGGCAAAGAAACTCCCGCTAAAACCCCCGCCGGATGCTTCTTACAAGCCATAAAGAAGTCTGCTACTACATATTCTCGACTATCGGTCGTTTCGCACTACGCCTCTGACCGACTTGTAAATAAGATAGAGAACTAGAGCGAGTTTGAACGCCTCCAAAGATATCTTTGTGCTCTCACAAATCAACTCCTTCCTAACGTCTCGTATCCCCCGAGAGTACCTTGTGCACAATTTTAATCAACGCCCTTGCCTTGGGCATTTCTTCACAACTCTCTTTCTTTCACTCCAATTTCACGAGGCCCCGATACCATTTCCCTACATTAAACCTTCAATTCTATAATCAAATAAGGGCTCAAATAAAGGCTCTTATGGTCTATGTGCTTGTAATGCTTCACTTTGAGATACGCAATGAGTTAGAAAGCCACCAAAATGAAATTTGAATCATCCCATAATGAGTGAATCTGAAGCCGATGCATCCCGCGGTATTAGCCGTGATCGAGTGATGCATTCCGGCAGCCTCCTCCAGATTCCTTTGAAAATCACCAAGGCATTCCACGCAACAATAAGCTCATGCATGCTAGCCCTCGATATTAAACCCTAAAAGAACCCTAAAAAAAAAAATAATGGGAGGATATTCACAACCAAAGACAAAAAAAGCCCCCACCCCAAGATTTGCCCCTTTTCTAAAATCAATGTCTAACAAAAGGTTGCACTCTAGAAATACTCTTTAGTACACCTGGATGAATACGGCCACCAAATCATATGAAAACCTTAGAGAAAACAGTACAAAAACATAAACAAAACCCCCTGTTATAATGCTAGATATTGCATATACATGCATCATTTGCATTTTTTCCCAATCTTAATACTGAAACTTATTTAACCATAAAAGGCTACGTTCCCATTACTACTGTCTTCAACATTCAATTATTAACATTTTCGAAAAGAACCAACTGCCCAAGACGATTATAAAATGTAACATTTACATGTGCATCAGGACCTAATAATTGAAGCTACAAGTAAGGTAATCACTGCACCTACTACTGTGAGGATGATAATAAGCCATTTAGAACTCGTATTGGAGGGGAAGTCCCAGAAGTGACTGCTATCTTCATACCAGATGCTGAGCATAATGTTCTTTCGTGCAGATATAGTAATATGTCTTCGCTTTTGTAAGTATGAAGGTCATATTGCCATTGAGGTATGTGACATCAGTGGTATAACAGTTTTTGTATCCATCCAAGTTCACTTCTACCAGGTCATATGTACAATTTATCAAAGCCGAATCCTGTGGCAGAGTGGAAGCAAAAAGGTTTAAGTAGGCATCCATCAAGCACGAAAACATTTTAATAATGTGAAGCAAGAAAAACTTACTCATTGAATCCCCAACATTGAAGCTAATGTTTGCACCCCAATCAGCATAATTAATGTCTTTAGACAATCCCCGATGTCCCTCCCCCTCCTTCTCCCCCCTCCCAATACATTGTAGGTTGTCACGTTCCCCATCTTGTGCACATACACAGTAGGCACAGTACTTGAATCAGCCACATACATATTTGCTCTTAACTCTTACATATATTAAAATACTTCGAAATGGTTTGCTATAACTGAGGCTCCTTTGAACTTGGAATATTCAATTCATGTAGCCTGCGCGTTTCCCTTGCAATCAGAGGAACAATTTCATGTTTTGCCATGTCTGCCAAATTCATGCTGATATTCATGTAGTTTGAACTTCAAATCTAGAACTTCTTAAAATACGTTGAATGAATCATACCTACTGGATCAAGAGTCCGGGCTTGGATAAATGATTGAATCATGCCATTTGCAAAAACACCTAGAAGCTTGGGACCAAACCCAACATCCGAAAGATGTGGTATTGCCTACAATGGGAACATGACATGATTGTTTGTTAGGATTTCACAACTGATTGCATGAGGCATTCAAGTAAATATCAAATTACAACTTGTTATTTCCGCATTTCTACAAAATGCATATTGCTCTTCACCATGAATATGAAGAAACATTCTCAAGCAGGAAGAAGTGATGAATTTAGGGCCCAGTCTGTTTATATATTCTTTTCATTCCACAAGGTCAAGAAGCATAGAGTGACTAAACAGATCTGTTCCTCTAATTGGAAGCAATATACTCACAAAGATTTGTAATGCCACCAAAAATACGTGAATTTTCCTGGCATGAGGTGCTAGTTCTGATCTTGTAATTGCATTATCTCTGTAAAAAAATCAATAAGTTTAAAATATGGGATGAAAACATAGTTTTTTAGGTAACATCTCTGTACATAAGCAAGAACAGAGACGAACAGAAGCAGAAGAATAGCTTTATACGCCCTGCTTGCAAGCCCTCCTTCCAATCATGCACTTCAGAATATTTGCTCAGAAGCATTACATAGCGGGAGCAGGCCATAGCCCGATGCTCTGCCTGTCTTGCCAGTTAGCCAATCCAAACATTAGCGACCCACAACGCAGGTGACCGCCAGTTTACAAGGAACAGTAGGTTTGAAGCAGTTTTCGACATATCTTAGGTATATTTTAGGATCTACTTAGAATATGCCAGAAACCCCACATGAGCAAGGGTTTGCTCCCTAGGGCAACCCCAAAAAAGTAAGGTGAAAATAAAGTTACCCTGGTTATGCTGATATGGCGCAATCCCAACGGTTGGTGATTCCATCCCGTAGAATAACCCACGATCATGATCGTGCCACGACCTATAACCAGGGTAAGAGACGCCTCACATGTAAATTTGTAGGTATTCACATGAGCTAAAACTGAGACGGCCGGTTTGACGTCCGAGCCGCTCGTCCCGAACTGCTGGAGCAGTTTGCACCTGAGGGGCTCAACGGCTTGACGTCCGGCAAGTTTTTGCCGGTGACATGTGAGGCGTCCCTAACTAAGGGCACCCTGGTGTACGGTGTACGGGGTTGTTTTTGGGTTGTCCCTAAATGGGCAAACCCTAAACCCGCTATTGGAGGTAATTTCCCCGTCGCCGTCGCAGGTGGAAGCTGATGCTGGATCTTCTTATGAATTATTATTATGGAGTTTCATGCTACATTTCCTGAGATCAAAACCAGCAGTGAAACGAATTTGGTTGCCACTTCTTTGCCTGCGCATCCTTCAGATAAGGAGGACAAGCCTGATGGTGAAATGGAATCCTATGAGGCCATATCCAGCACTGAGGATACCCCTAATGGCGAAGTGCAATCTTCTGTCCCTCTGATGGTGAATGGAATCCTCTGATGCCATACCAAACAATGGGGATCATGATGCATCGAATACTGTTGAAGTAAGATGAGGTAGAGACGACAGGGATTTTCTATGAAGGTTTGAAAAAGAAATTTCCCAAAACATCGTGTAGGAGGACACCTTTCGAGGTGTTAATGAACATGGTTGCTTTATCTGTATAGCAGGCTGAGTTTCTTTTGGAAGTGTAGGAAAAAATTCGTGTGAATCTCGAACATAATGGATCTGTCGTTCGTTTCTTGTAAATATTTTCCTGAGTCTCATCAAGCATTTAATAGGGTTGCAATCTCCAGTTTGAATACATGGAACGCTCTCATGTCTGTAAATGCTAAACTTGGGGCAGGGCATTATACCATTTGAATTGTACCATGCGGTAAGGAAATTGGGTGTGAAGATCGGAAAATACACATATATTGCCGCTCTTAAGGCTAATATGATGATTTTGCAGCAGGGAAGGTTTGGCCATGATCAGATTATCAGAAATGGGTAACATTACGATGTCTTTGTAGGAAGTACTCTCATTGATATGTATGTGAAATGTGTGAGCCTGGAAGAGGCTCTGGGCGTTCTAGACCAATTCCCAAACCGAAACGTTGTATCATGGGGTGCTAAAATTTCAGGGTGTGTACAGCACAGTGATGCATTTTTTGCTTTAAGAAATTTTGAATAAATGCAAAATGAAGGTATTATGCCTAACAACGCAATTTACCTGGCTGTCTTGAAGGCATGCCTAAGGCTTGGCGAGCCCTGCATGAACAGATGAATGAAAAAGGGATTATGTTGGATCCTGTCTTGGGGAATACCCTTATAGACATGTATGCAAAATGTGGGAGCTTGGAGGAAGCATGTAAAGTGTTCAGAAATTTGTTGAATCGAAGTGTAGTGTCATGGAATGCAATGGTTTCTGCTTTTGCTCAAATTGGGGAATGGGTATCTGTTTTTAAACTTTTTAATGAGATGCGGCATGAAGAGCTGAAACCAGATGAAGACACATTTGGCAAGTGTTTTACGGGCATGTGCAACTGCAGAAGACATACATGAAGGCAGAGTTATCCATGAACAGATTATTAAGAGTCAACATTTGTCCAATATTGTTTCGTACTTTTGTTGATGTTTATGCTAAGTGTGGAGACCTGGAGGAGGTACAAAACGTTTTAAATCAGTTATCAAATCAAAATTTAGTTTTATGGGATCGATATTGTGTGGTATGGGATGCTACGCTTGCTGGATACGCCAATAATGGAAATGCAACTCTAGCTGAACAGTGTTTCAACAACATGCAAAAGGAAGGTATTAAGCTTTGTCTCGCTGCGTGTAGCCGTGTGGCTTAGTGAATGAAGGTTGTCACCATTTCATCTCCATGAGGAGAAACCATGGCTTGTTACCATGCATTCAACATTATAACTGTATGATTGATCTTCTTGGTCGTGCAACATGTTGGAATGAGTTCCAGAATATGTTTTTTGAGTACTTTCCTGCCAAATTATATCAGTTCGGTAATGGAATGCTTTGATAAAGTTGTCAATTTGAATCATGTGCTTATGCTGGATGCCTATGCTGGCATTAGTGTGATGGAGAATGCTGTGAAAGTTGGGGCAGCCAAGCATTTGATAATTTGTGGTCAAGAATCATCTCCCTACTGTAACTTGAGTTAAGTTTAGCCAAAGTTATCAACTAGACTGCTAGAGTTGTGGAAATGTATTAGTTGACGATTTCTGCCCTTACTTATAATTCTGTTCTGAATGCTCAGCAGAAGGTCAGGACCTTGAGTTGAGAATAGAACTTGGCTTATATTGAGGCAAATGGTTGTTCAATTGTTCTTGATTACTATGTTTCCTTTAACTAAGGGTATTCAAAATTGGAAGGAGACGTCCAATTGGATAAACTTATGATGGAGAGATGACAAATGTAGTTGACATATCCATTCAAACATCAAGATAGCATTTTGTATGATGAAGTGAAAGCCTAGTCAAGAAATGTTAGCGCTTTGCAATTTCCGTTCACCTTCCTATGATTTTGTTAAAACTGATGTGTCCGAGATATTGACCTAAGAATATTGTCTCATGTATGGAAAAGAGACTTTTTTCAAGCATAAATATATCAGAAGACATTTAGAGCTTCCAATTTTTGACTTGGATGGGGCATGACTGTCAATGAAAAGAAGATTCCTGACCACTTGTCAAAACAGGTAAAAATCATGGGAAGCAAGTTCTGCATTCTAGTTGCTTGTTGTGAAAGGCAAGGTAATTAACCCTGCCCCAGTGCAAAATATCAATGAGGAAAAGAATGTGTTTGACCCGACATATACAAGCAGCATCTGTCGAAGCATCCCCAGTTCCCGTTACGATAAAGTGCTCGAACCTTCTCTTTTGGGGTTTAAAAGACAAGAGGCGTTTGTATTTGTTTGTAGTTCTGTTTACCCAGAATGGCAGATGAAATCAAGCTTCTGGGCTTTTGGCGAAGCCCATTTGTACAAAGGATTCGACTTGCTCTGGAGCTCAAAGGTCTGCAATACGAGTATTTGGAAGAGGATATTCACCATGGTAAAAGCCAACTTCTTTTGGACTCAAATCCTGTGCACAAAAAAGTTCCAGTCCTCATTCATAATGGTAAATCAATATGTGAATCTCTTGTTATATTTCAATACATTGAAGAAACATGGCCCAACAATGGTGTTGCCCTCCTACCCCAAGATCCCTATGAAAGGGCACTTGCTCGATTTTGGGTGGATGTCATTGACAACAAGGTTAGCAAACGTTTGTTCAAAAGTTCAATGTAGATCTATAAATAGAATTCTCATATGTGTATCGTATCCCAGGTTCTTACTGCGCTTAAAACTGTGATATCAACTGTTGAAGAAAAAAAGAAAAAGGGTATTGAACTTCTCCATGATGCTTACTTACATCTTGAAAGTGCCCTTAATGGAAAGACATATTTTGGAGGAGATGAGATTGGTCTGGTAGATATGGCATTTGCACCCTATATCAATTGGTTATGTGCTTCCAAGGACATAGATGGGCTCAAGCTATTGCCGGAGGAAGATAAATATCCTCATCTAGCAAGTTGGGTGGAAGTTGTAATGGACCACCCTGCAATGAAGAAGATTCTTCCTCATCTGGAAAGGATACTTGAATATGCTAGAAGCTCAACTAATCTCTGATAGTTTTTGTGTTCATATTGCACGTCCAAACAATATTCAATAGACTTTGCAAAAATACCCTAGATGCCCAATTTCAAACCTATTATAGTTATATGCAAATTAGAAAAGGCTATGCATATTATCTTCTAGGAGCACAAGTGAAACATACTATATGTACCTGATAAGGAAACACGGTGGAACATTTTTTAATTTGTCTTTTGCATAAGCAAACTAAAGAGGAGGAGGTTAACCTCACCCCTCAAGTGGAACATTTTTTAATTTGTCTTTTGCATAAGCAAACTAAAGAGGAGGAGGTTAACCTCACCCCTCAAGTGGGTTATGGAAAATAACCCTCTTATTTTTCATAACTCACGTGAGGGAGAGGTTGACCTCCCTTAACCACAGACCCGAGAGAGCTATTTTTTGTTATGAGAAAACACAGGAAGGAGATGTGAGCGGGAGAAGAATCTATGGCAGCTAGCATGTTGCCTGCTTTGTTTCAAGGTCGAGCATGTAGTTGGTTCTCCATTTCATTTCTATTTTGCTTCATCTTTTACCATTTCTAAATACAAGAACAGGGTAGAAGCATTTTCCAAGAACAGGGTAGGAGCTTTTCCATTTTTGCAGTTCTTGAGCTGCCAGGATGATGCATGAACATGGTAGGAGCTGCCGAAATGATGCAGGAACTTCCGGATCATCGCCATACTCCATGCAATCATTATTATTCAGAGGATATGATGCTATATGGGGTTCTAAAAGAGGCCATGAAAAAAGGAAGGAAGGTAGATTTAACGTCGGCGATCAAAGAGGAAAAACAGAGTAAATTCATATGTTCAATCGAATAGATTTTAAGCAGGGAAGAGCCTACAAGGCATTATAGATAGAGGCTGGCATTACAGAGATATTCCGATCTGATGCCGTAACAGAGTATCTGTTGCAAGAAATATTCTCAGAAAAGGAAGGCTTGGAAGATTATCGTAATAATGCGTGGAATATTCTTTAAAATAGAATATTCTACTGTGATAAATCGTAGAATATTCTTCAAAATGCAAATATTCCAAAAATTCTTGGATATAACCCACTCAGCATCCAACGGTGGGGGACGGTCACGTTCAATTAACTCACGAGGGCCTGTGGTTAAAAACCTATAATCTGAAAAACAAAAATGGCAGTCTCAGATTCCCTAAGGTGGAAATACATATTTGTCCAGAACTTGCTTATTTGGGATTTTTGAGTTGCATCTGAAGTTCAAATTTTCGTTCACGTGGGTAAAGGGCATATTTCGAGTACATGTCAGTATATACCCGGACATTCTTTGTGATTAGCCTAAACCTGTTGTTGCGGGTAATTTGCCCGTGGCTACTTGCGAAAGAAAATGCACCAGGCATTCCACATCTTGCAGTTGCTCGAATCCAATGCAATAACTGGAGCCCCCCTTCCCCCCGCAGCCAGATTCTAAATGGTGAGCAAAAATAGAAGGCTGACAGTAGAATCCAAAACAAGGTCTCTTTGGTTCATCCCTTCTTAAAATCATATATTTGGCTATCGAAGAAAGCCAAGGGCAGGAGGAGTTGCAACATTAGAGCTCATCGTGGAGTCTTGTATTTTTAGCCTTGGTGGGCATCTTATATAAGCAAATGTGTCGTATAAAAATTTCACCCATGTGGATGGCGGTTGTGTCATAGTTTTAGAGCCTTTAAAACACCTCAAGATCTCTACAATCAGATAATGGACCGATTTTGGGACTTGAATCCATCACATGTGCTTGTCAAGCTAGTGAGCTGACATATCCTATGAATGACTAAGGTGAAGGCTCCATCAATGGTGAACTTAACTGTAAAACATGAAGCAAACTCAAAATTTAATATATAATCTTGAAAAAATTGCATCAGCATGCGCCCTGAGGTCGGAATGTCTGGTGATGCTTGGCAGGATGGAGATTTTCCTATGGTGACTGAATTGAACATCTGTTGGAATCCTATATCAAGAAAGCAGGTTCTAATTAGAAGCATCTGGTGAAGTTGTGAAGGCTAAACGGCTAAGAAGAAGAAAAGAAGAAGGGTAAATTATCTTCTCCATGATGCTTGCTTACATCTTGAAAGTGCCCTTAATGGAAAGACATATTTTGGAGGAGATGAAGTTTAGTCTGGTAGATATGACATTTGCATCATATATCAATTGGTTACATGCTTCTAAGGACATAGATGGGCTCAAGCTGTTGCCAGAGGAAGATAAATATCCTCATTTAGCAAGTTGGATGGAAGTTGTAATGGACCACCCTGCAATGAAGAAGATTCTTCCTCATCTGGAAAGGATACTTGAATATATTTATACGCCATTTAGATAACGTTATGCATATTCTCTTCTACGAGCACAAATGAAGCATATTATATGTACCTGATAAGGAAAACACATTTGAAACATTTTTTGCATAAGCAAACTAAACAGAAACCTATAATGTGAAAACAAAAAATGGTTGTCTAGAGCTTGCTTATTTGGGATTTTTGGGTTGCCTCTAAAGGGCAAACCTCTAAAAGGCATATTTCAAGTATATGTTGGTGTATGCCTAGATATTCTTTGTGACCGGCCTAAACCTGTTGTTGGGGGTAATTTGCCCGTGGCTGCCTGCAGAAGAAAATGTGGAACCTTCACCAGGCATTCCAAATCTTGCAGTTGCTCGAATCTAGTGCATTATCTGGAACCTCCATGTCGGATTCTAATTGCTGAGCAAAAATGAAAGGCCTGTAGTAGAACCTGTGATGCTCCCCGAATCCATACGATGCTCCCATCATATAAATATAGGAAATTCCCCTCCCATGACGAATCCATCATCACGGAAAGGCCCTCCGTCTGACTCGGACCACTTGTGATGGCCAAGTGTCCGGGTGAAGGACACGGAGGTGTCATTCGTCCCGCGCCTTCTATGGGAATCCTATATAGCGGAAGCGTACATACATGTTAGCACCTGACAACAATACTAATAAATAATATACCACCACGAAGGGTGGCCCATCATCAGCAATACAACTAACGACAGAATACCAACATAACTAAGGAAATGCACCATAAATAAGGGCTCTACCCCGAGTTCAGACTCCATGGAGTCGACTGACGGTCAGGCCTCAAGATAACAGCAGACATAGGTATAACATGGAGTTGGTTGGCATAGAAAAATGGCTAGGGTAGTCCACTCCATCCGTCCCTCCTGTGCACACTTTGCAGATAGGCTGAAACATGCTATAGCGTGATTGTAGCCCTCCGGAGATGCAATCTCATGGAATCACCCTATGAGACTACTGCAGGTTACATCTCTCCGGTCTGATGAGGCAGGTCAGAGAAGTGTCCCCCTCCCCGAACATAATGGATCCCTTGGTGTGCTAGAGACTATGTGCCACTAGGTTCACACGCAGCCGTACACGACTAGAACCCCCCAAAATCCATGGACTGCTAGGCGCGCCCATCGAGCCCAGGACGTCCATGTAGGCACGCTCCCGCGATCCAAGAGGTGTCGGACCCATACTCGGCCCCACCGCGAGGACCGGCTATAAGCCTAGCATACTATAGGAGTCTTGTAGCCACGCTAGGCAAGACTCAACCCCCATTTTACCATTGTGCTCGTTGTCTGGTGCTGAACCACGAGATAGCCTCCACAGCCAGGTGGGCTCTTGTGCACAGGCCGCAATTACTGGGTTTTAAGGGTTCTAACTAGGAAAATCTCTACTTCTAGATGGCCTTTAGGACTCTATCCCCCTTTTACCCATACAACACAGGAGGAACAGAAATAGAACTATCATTATACATCCATCCATCCATAGCTTCGAATAGAACATAAAATAGAGTTTAACTTTACATCTATTCATACAAGGGTTAATCCTAGCTATCTTCTGAGCATACAAGGGTTAATCCTATGGCTATCTAGGAATCCAAGCTATCTATGTACTCACCGGGATCATAGCTAGATCCACTATCTCTCTGGTTCTCCATCCTTCTGGCTGGAACCGGGTTGAACAGCAGCTCCTCCTCCACCAACCTCTCCCAATTCCAATTGGGGCAAATGGGGGTGTAAAACCCCAATTTGGGTGTCCCAAGGTAGCAGGTCTGCCTTGCCCAATCGATTTGGGCCAGGTGGCAGTCTGGGTTGGCTAATATAAACTAATTTAATATTTTAACCCCTTTTAATATTAAGTTAAGCCCTAAATTTGAATTAGGGTTTAGAGTTAGGTTTCCACATTAATAATTACTCGTTTGTGGAGGATTGATATTAACTGAGGAGCTCTATTTTCTTGTTTGTGATCAAGTCTAACATCCATTTATTGTAAGTGCTTAGGTTAGATTTTCTTCTTCCAAGTCCATCGCTTGCTGTCAGTTTAATCTTGGATTCTGTGACTGCATGCATGCATAGAGTTTGTGTTTTTTTTTCCAAAGGCATGTGTAGTTTTACTTTTCAGAAACAAGGAAGGATCAAAATCGTGCTTTCGTTGGTTGCAACTGACCGCTAGTTGATTGGGGATCATCATAATTTTCCTTTACTGTCTTGACAAAGAAGTAGATGGGGAAAAAAACACCCTCAGCAACAATTAGATCCTTTATACTTTGCAGATTGCCTCATTGTCTATGAGCCTCTATTTGTTTCTTTGGAGATAGCAATCCCAATATCAGGAAGATCATAGTTTGTTCCTATGTTGTACATCATTTAAGATTTTTGACGAGTAAAGGTACGTATAATATTGTTGGATTCTCTTGCAGGGTTATGAGCAGACTTTTTATGATGGTGCATTAACTCTAAGCCATACCCATTTTGGTAATGCTTTGCTATAAGGTCTTCAGGTGGTGATAAGTTAGCAGAACCTGCCACCAGCCAGTGTGCAATTTAAACTTTGATGCTTAGCCTAAGTTTGCCTACTCAACCCACCGTTTTCCTCTGCCACATTGCATGTTTGCAACAATCTTGTGTGCTTCGAAAAAATACCACCCAATTGCCCTTGTCATGCACAAGTTTGTAATGGGCTATTAGAAGAAAAGAGAATAGAAGTCTTCTAATTTGAGATGAGTTCTACGGTTCCTGATTTGGTTGAGGCCACTGTGAACACTTTTGCAGTTAGGATTACCGATGTTGCCACCATCAGCTGATGTTATTATAGCATTGGTAAGATATGCGTTTGTTGTTGTCTGAAGTACATTAATTTTTATCTCAATTTTCTTTTTTTGGCTTGAGGTGGTAGCTTGTCCAGTCTCTCATTTTTCTTTGCATGATTTCTTCTACGTCTTTGTTATCTTGTTCTATAGATTCATCATAGCTTATTTATGCTAGCTTCCCTATATTTGCATGAGTTGTAGTTTGAAGTATTTTGTTGCTGCTCATATTTGCAAATTTGGGATCTTTTAGACCTTCCTTCAGAAGCTTTGTTGCCGAAGCATACCTAAGCTTTTGGCTCATTTTGGTGCTGCATATATTTGCAAATGTAGGAGCTCCTAGGCCTTTCTAAGGAAGTATGACATGTTGTTGAAACATATCAAAGCTTCTGACTCGTTTTGGTGCTACACATGTTTACAAATATGGGAGCTCTTAGACCTTCCCATAGAACTTTTCTAGTTTAAATTGTCATTGCATATACTTTAGCTTTTGACTTGTTCTCGCTTTAGTTTTTCTCATATGTTCTAAATCCCTAGAGCTTGAAGAAGGTTATTCAGTTTTCTTGACGTTTATAAGTTTTTTGCTTGCATGATTTTCTTTGGTCGTTGGCAACATAGAGAAGATAGATTGTTTGTTCTATCAAGATTTTTTAGAATTGAATAGAGCCAAGATTTCTCACAAAGGTTAATCAGCTTAATAGTTGAAGGAATCGCTATTGCAGCCTTTCATAATTCTCTTGTTCAACATAGAGAAGACTTTCATAAATTCTCTTGCTATCCTTGTCTTTGCAGAAGCTTTTTAGTTGTCACTTTAAGATTTTTTGGGATCATAATCAATTGTACTTGCAGTGCCTTAACTGTCACTTTAAGCTTCCTTGGATTATATTAATTGTATTTGCAGTATTTTGGTCATTTTATGCTTTCTTGGGATTATAATCAATTGTAATTTGCAGTGTCTTAGCAGTCATTTTAAGCTTCTTTTGGATTATAATCATTTGTATTTGCAGTATTTTGATGTTGTACGGGTTTGCAGTGTTTTGGTGTTGCGCAGGATTGCAGATCCAAGAGCTTTTAGATCTCTCTTTGGAAGTTTTGAGAAGATGTTTTCCACCTTAGACTATATGTGGGCTCATTTAGGATGTTTTTTGCAGTATGACTCTTATGTTGAGACTTTTATTTAGATGAGAATCTGCAATGGCAAAATTCAATCCTATGGAAGCAAGTTTAAGCATTTTCCCAATGCATTTCATTAAACGCCAATAGCTCCCCATTGCATGTATATAAAGCTGTACAAGGAAATCTACTTTGTGCGGACAACCCATGTTCAATTTGACAATGTTCGGGCTGTCCGTCTAAGCTGTAAGTAATGGTTGTAGTTTATGGAACTACGTAGGCCTTTTTATCAGCGCATTTTAAGGATTTTAGGGTGTGCAAGCTTGTCAAATTGTTCCAAATAAATACCCTTGACCAGTTTGATCCTTTGAATCGTTGGTGTTATTTATTTCCAGTTAACATTTCATGTAATACTCCCACCCATTTAACATTTCGTGCATACTCCCATTTATAACTAGGTGTCTAGCGCAAGAATCAACACAATGCTGTCCTTGTACCATTTGCACTGGCTGATAGTATACCCATACACAACTTTGCATTTCCCTTGAACAGTAACCTTAGTTGCCATTCCTTGCATTTTCAAGGCCTTGATATTCCAGTTGGCCTTTATAGTCCTTTTTTATTTTGTTGATTAGTAGTCTTGCAGTTAAGTACTTGCAAATACAAGTGGTTGGTTCTAGCCAAATTGGTAAGGAGTAGGTACTGTTTCAAATGTTTAACCCATCTATAGTTTGATTATCACGAGTGTCTTATCATATTTGCCAGAATGCACTCATAATATTTGCCTTTGTTTTTTTTTGTTAGTTTATTAAGATGTAACTCTCTTACATTTTGTAGTAAATTATCTCACTCATCTTCATATTTTAGTTGGTTTGGGGTTTGGTAAGTTTGTGTTTAGTGTCCTTATTGTCTCCGGACAGTGTCTTGGAACTCGGGGCTTCCCCTGGCAGAAAGGGGAGAGTCTCAACTCTATTGCACTAGATATGGACCTCAACTTCCTCATGGAAACATGGGAGCATGCAGGGCACAGACTGCCGGACCTCCCAGGCTATCTGCATTTCTCGGTATTCAATGAGTGCACAGGCAAGCGAGGGCATGGCGGGGTTGCCTGCTACTACCGTGCAACCTTGAGGCACTCAGTCTCGTTGCACAAAACAGACAGGTACAATCGCTACTTGTGGGTGTGCGTGTAGCATGACAGTGGCGGCACTCTCCTCATAGCAGCATGCTACTTTCCACATGCCGAGAGCAACTTCTATAACACTCATTCGTATGTGGATCGATTGGAGCCCTATGTCGATCTATATGATGACATACGGCCCGGCCAAAGACAAACAGGCGGGGGTTATGTTGCTTGGCGACTTTAATGCACGCGCCTGGCAGGGAATGAGCCGAGGTTCCCCAAATTTGAGCCCCTGGCAGAGGACATCTTGCAGTTGGACCCTGCAGAGGTGGCTTGGTCAAGGATGTCAGATGACAGCCATATTTCGTGCTATGGCAGGCAGTTGTTGTTATTGCTGGGTAGTATCTTTGACCTGGTTATTTGTAATGGGTTGGCACAATGGTCGTCTTCCAAATTTCTGCACTTGTAGACGGGGAGAACCAAGGGGCGACTCCGTGTGGTGGATTATCTGCTGGTTGAGGAACGGGATCTGCACCTGGTTACTCATTTTTCCATCGGAACAGACACTCGGGACGAGGAAGTGGACTCGGACCACCGGCCCCTGTTCATGCATCTCCATTGGGAGGCTCCCCGTGCATCCACTGCCTCACCACATCGGGTGCCCCAACAAGCCTGGACTACGACCCGTCGCAGTGGGACCTATGCCCAGCTGCTTGAGCATGATCTGGCGGGATTGCTGCAACTCCCCACACTTCAAGAGCAATGCGCTTCGGTGACTCACCCACCCGGCAAATAATAAAGATGCTTTTGGGAGAGGCCGCTCACGGCGAACCTCGGGCACTACCACCTTCCCCCGCAACAGATGGTTTGATGATGAGTGTCGGGAGCTCAAACGCACACTCTGGCAAGTCACTGATCCCACCTCCCGCCCACATGCCATCAGTCAATACCGCTCCTTTCTCAAGAACAAGAAGGCCAGATACCTCGCAGAGCATCAGCAACAGATGTTTGGTCTCCTAGATCGGCACCCCTGGACGATGCGGAGAAGGGTCTTGAGCAAGCACACTTACGACCCACAGGGAACATCACCTCAGAGCAATGGGTACAATACTTGCAACAGCTTTACGACCCGCTTGGGGGCCGGACACCAGTCCCTCCGCAGATAGGCATGGCTCTGGTTATCACAGAGGGGGATGTGATCATGGGCCTACAACGTCTAGCTAATGGGAAGGCAGCAGGTTTAGATGGCATGCAGGCAGAACTTTTGAAATGGACTCTGTCCTCACGGCATTGTTCAATAAAGCATTGCGAGAAGGCTTCCCTCCACAATGGACCACTAGTAGAGTTGTGCCCATATACAAAGCAGGAGACCCTCAATGCCCGGCCAACTACCGTACTATTATGGTCAGCTCTCTCTTTGCAAAATTGTTAGCCGGCATCCTTGAGCAGCGGCTGACAATATGGGCAGAGGAAACGGATGTGCAAGCTCTTACATTTCGGGGTTTCGGCCCGACCCTCCACCATTGATCATATCTTCACTCTGCGCACATTGATTGAGGATAGCAGGAATCGCCGGCAGAACCTGTACTGTTGTTTTGTGGATTTTGCAAAAGCTTTTGACACAGTGCCCCGTGACAAGCTATGGGACAGATTGCGGCAGCTGGGGACCCCCCTTGACTTGCGAATCACGATTATATAGGCTATCGAGGCATGCTTTCGGGCCAGATCACATCGTCGGCCACGGCCGGTGTCTGTAGCATTGGAGTCGCGTCAGGGTTGCCCCCTCTCCCCCACACTCTTTGGCCTATACATTGATCAACTGAAAGATTGGCTCTCTGAGCATGGAGGTGCGGGCACACATCTCATGCATCACACAATCCGGCAACTCATATATCTTGCGACGATGTCAACCTCCCGCCTATACTCCGGAGGACATGCAACGTCCACCGGATGCTCTTGATACTTTTTGCCAATTCACTGGCATGCGAGTTAACTTGGCCAAAACTAGGGTGCTGCTAGTTGCATCATCCCGTCAGCCAAGGCTTCCCTCATTCACTTACCAGGGACAAGAGGTAGAGGTGGCTCCGACCTACAAGTACTTGGGGATCGAGTTCTCAACTACCACCCATTGGGATGATGCCATCAGGTTGCGGGTCGCGGCGGGTTGGAAAGCACTATATGCCATGCAGAACAATAGCCACAAGGCAGAGTTGTATGCCTGGGGCCACCAGTCACACTTGTTTCAGGCCTTGGTCGAGCCGGTCCTTTTGTATGGGGCAGAAGTGTGGGGTCCGGTGATATCCCTCAATACCTGGAATGACCTCGAGCAGGTGCAGAAGGCCTTCTTGGCACTGGCCCTGGGGATGAAGTCCACAGTTCCATACCAGATCCTACTCCAGGAGATAGGCTTTCTACCCCTTCAACGGGCTGCATTGGAACGCCATATCGTTTACTTCCAAAAGGTGGTCGCTATGGCTGATACACGCTTGCCCCACCTTCCTTTGGCCACGGTGATGGGTCCCCAATGCCTGAAATCCTGCTGGAAAGACAAGCAAGCTCGGTGGTTCTCCGCGGGGGGTGTCGCGGAAAACAGTCGTCCGTGTCGACAAAGAAAGATCGCAAGGCACTTAAAGCCGTACCTAGATGCTACTTTCCTTCGCAAGCTCGGGATCTGCGGTGCTTTCGACGCCGCGTTAAGGCGGGCACACTATCGCCAGCAGTTAATCCTAGGCTCACAAGAGGCCCACACCAGTACTTGTACACCCAGCTGCCCATGAAGAAGCGCAAACTTATAGCTTCCATTCACACGGGTGCACATCGCCTCCGCATTGAAACAGGGCGTTGGGCTCGGGAAGCACGAGAGCAAAGGCTTTGCCAGTGTTGCCACCAGGGCGCCATTGAGGATAAATGTCATTCCCTCCAGATCTGCCCAGCATTTGCCCATATCCGAGAGCGATATGTTCGATTGCTAGTGCCTGGCCAGTCGTTGCATCAGTTATTGACTACGGCGTCAGTGGGTTTGTTGGGGTCATACATATAGGAGGTTATGGATGCACAGACTCATTTGTGTCCCACGGAACGGTATTGAACTGTCCTATACAATTGTACAGCATGCCAGCATACTTATTACTAAGGTTTTTCCCTCGAAAACCCTTCGGGGCGGGGGTTTTTTAATCCTATCAGTAATACGCTTGCTGCTCTCTTTTTTGTTTGGGTCCCATAGGCCAATTGGTCTCTGTGGACGCTAAAAATCTATTCTATTCTATTCTATTGTTCCATTAGAGCTTCTATCAATCTTGCATTTGTGTTTACATGCTAGTTTAATTTTTGAGACCTGACATGGTCTTTGGAGCTCATTTTTAGGCATTATTATTTAATGGACATGGGTATGTTTGGTTAGTGGTATGGACGTTCAATCATGCCTTAGGTTTGTTACTTGTTCCTTTGTTGATCCTTTGCTTAGGCTTGTTACCTGTTCGTTGTTGATCCTTGGATTTTATCTTTTATTGGTTAGAGATTTACTTTGTCAAGAGGTGGAGATGACGCTTGTCTAGTGGAGATTGGCCCTTGCTTTATTTCTTCTTTGGTTTAGAGATTCACTTTGATCTCTTGTCCCTTCCGTTGCTCATAGTATAATGGGCTTCAAATTTTGCAATGGTACTCGCTTTTGAAACCGGATGTGACTACCTATGGTTATGCCCTCTTGAGGTTGAGCAATTTGTTTCTTTCTCATATAGTTGATTCTCATATTATTGTTGAGTTTTTAATTTGTTAGTGCACTTCTTATTAGTCTTTTCAACTGACTCTCCCTATTTTTTTTTTTGTAGTCGATCATTACATGCTTGGTATAAGTATACGAGGCATCTTCAGTTGGTGTTAGTTTGTCGAACATTGGGGAGGGAATTGCATTTTGTAGTGCATCTTTGGAGGGTCTCTTACATGAGTTGAAGCTTTGTCTATTTTGGCACTATAGTTAGTTGTTTCCCAAGTTTGCTAATGGTTTCTATGGTCTAGGTTCATTTAGTTAGCATGCTATAGATCTTGCAATTTTGTACCTGTCAATTTTGAGTTGTGTCTGCATGCTCTCATGGGGGCTTTGAAGGCTAGTTGACCTTGGTTGACCCTTGTGCCAGTCTTGCGGTGGTTATAAAGATCGTTCAAACTAGTTGTCTTTCAAGCCTTGCTTTTGCCCTTATATTAATCACGTGCCTTCATCCTTTTGTAGTGTTGTGTACACGTCATTCATTTTATGGTGCGTACTAACCTTGTTCTTTCCTTGGGATTGAGTATGTGTTGGGTATTTTACGGGGGTGTATCGTTTCATTCTCTCGTTCCTTGACCTCTACTTCCCTTCGTTTTTACTAGCCTTTGCATGCTTTAGATTGTGCATAAATTGTTGGGGGGTTTTAGAATGTGTGCTTGTTTAAGCTTTCGACTTCAGCATTTTGCTTTGGTTTGCCCTCTCAAACTTCTTCCTTGTGGATGATAGCTCAGTTTTGTAGATTTTGATCTGCGTGTTGTTTTGAATATGCTTTAAGTTGCACTGATCTAGTTTCTACTTTGGTGCTATGTTCTTCTGAAGCTTCGTAGTCTTAGACCATGTGAAGTTTGGAGCTTTGCTGCTCTTATTCAAGTGGTATTATACTTGTAGTTTTGTGCTCTTAATGTTTCTTACGTGTCTTCTTTTATACTTGGTCTCTTGCAGCTGGAGGTTGCATGTGAATTCCAGTATGTCGTAGCATTTCTTATGCCCCAAAGCCTTTCTGGCAATCCCTCCAATAAGTGCAAGTTGTCTTTGTGCTGATCCCTGAGCCTTTGTCTGACCTAGCAAAAGGAAGATAGGGAACTTTTGAAAATGATGCAGAAAAGTACTCACTCTAAAAAATTAACCTGGTAATTAGCACTGTGTAGCATTGACAACAATTGTATGAATTGGGCATTGGTTCCAAGTAAAGGTCTTTCGAAGCAATATCAATGTGGTGATCCAGAATGTTTTCAATGTAGCAAACAAAAAAACCTTTAGTTGTCTGCTCTTTTCAATCTATATAACTACGTTTTGCCTGAAATTTTACAACTACATTTTGCCTAAAATTTTACGTGGCTACAAATGTCAATGTGTCCTCTTTTATCGAACATCTTAAGAAGGTATCGGAAGCATAAATACAATCTAAACAAGCATGCAAACCAGGGCGTACTTAAATGAAGGATGTAGAAGAAACCTGATGTGCATTTTCGAATGGAATTATGATGACATTCAAAGCGGAATCATGGGCAGCCGTGAATGGGCGCAGAGCACTGAGGGCCCACCTTTCTTTCATAGCCAAATCGAGCCAAATCTGCATAGCCATAACCTGTTCTGGTCGCCACGTATATTTGCTTCGACTGGTCGCCATGTATGTTTGCTTTCTTCGAAGCCCTAATTACCCTGCTTCAATCCTCTCTATTTTTTTCACCCTTTGGTCTTTTCTTCGCACCCTTTGAATGGGTGAAATATTTTTATAGTGACATTTTGTATTTTATATGGCTCAGATCACGCCATGTGGCAAGATCTGGTTCGTAAATTAGATCAGAGTCTAGGCACATGGCACAACGTGGGTTGTCGATGGGGTGGAGGGACAGACGCCACGGTTTTATAATATAGGAGGATTTTATGTCAACCTTTAAGCCAGGTGTTGAACATAAAACTCATTTTGCAGGTTATAGTTGAAGACATCATCGAATAAATAATGGCTTTTAGTTTCAAGAATCCAATAGAAATAAAGCAACGTTTGATCAAGGCTTCAAAGAAGGAGGAATGCCTACCAAAGGCCCTACCACATATCTTGCTAACGAAGTTAACCTACAAAACACATTTAGGAAATATAGTATCAATGAGATCAGATCTATTCTAGCCTACTAGTTACCTTGTTGAATTTATAGTAAGTTTTAAGTGCCCATTTGATCCGCTCATTACAAGAAGCCATGCAAATTCCATAGCCAAATCTTGAAGAGAGAAGAATCAGAGACCATATATCTGATTACCTCTAAGAGCAAGAACTTTGTAAAGCGGGATAATGCGAGTACGAGAAGCTCTTCTCCAACTCCGTTCTTATATTTCTAGAATCAGTTCTACCCAGAAATTTTCGATTAACTAATTCTAGCGGGCCAAAAAGACTATGCTATGTCGGCATTAGAAATGGTTGCCTTAGGATGTTGATCTTTGTCAGGAGTCTCATTTACTTGTCTGTGAATACAACGATGAAAACCCTAAAGAAGCTTGAATTGAGTGTATACGGGAAATGAATATGCTTAAAATCAGAACCTTGTTCGAACAAAAAATTGGGAAGGTAAAAGAAGGAAAGATCTCAATGCGATTCTTCAATTTCCATTTCTGACCTGAAAAAGGAGAAGATTTTTTTGCAATTAGGATTCTTAAGAAACCCCAGTTTCGGCAATCAGTACACCAATCTACAAATCAAATCTTTCTGTGTCTTAACTGCAAGGTAGGAAAGGGAACGGGTAAAGTTTAGGAGGTACCCGACAATCGAAAGAAGTATACATGCATCGCCTAGTATCCCCATGTCATTTTCTTTGCCATTTTTGTAATTTCCTTACCCATTGATTTGCAAAATATGGGATCTAACGGTGTAGTCTTATGCCACGTCAAATTTTGCTTAGTAGCCTAGAATAGTTAGAAAGGTTATGGGCTTGGTTGGGCTGGCGTGCTAAAAAATAAATAAATAAATAAAAAAGAAATAAAAAACCCGAGACCCTCAACTGGTCAGACCCAACATTCCACATGCTTTATACATATTTTCATAAAAATTCCCCTACTAACCATTCCAAATCATATGTAATATTCATGTGTGAACCTTGATTTGGCAACATAAGGGTCAGGCAACCCAAAAACTATACAAACATGTATACTATGCAATAATTTATTATTGGAAAAACTACAAAAATAGCCTTATCTACACTTATATAATTTATTCTCACCAGATTGCGAAGATTCGATACCTTAGATTCCTGAGTGTGGTAAAAATTGGGAGAAAATTTTGAAGGGATGCCATGTTGTTGATCTATCGGCTTCTGAGGACTCCGCTCCGTCAAATGCTCTCCCTCGCATTCCGCTTTCTCCAGTTCATCTGCTCCATTCTGGCGAGCTCTGCTCTCGCGCACCGCCGCCATAACCCAGGTTGTAATTTTTTTTTTTAATTTTTTTTTTTTGTGTTCTTGTGCTGCATCTCTCTGGCTATGGCGTCATTCTGGTAAGGCTTCTGTTTGGCATGGGGTCTTTCTGATGTTCTTTTGCTGCAAAACTAAAGGTTATGAGGTTTTGTAGCACTGAAAACCCATGATAGACGATTTATTGCAGCCCATCTAAAAAACGGTAAGAAGGGGAAAATTTGGTGATGTTCGGTCTGTTTTCTGTGCTCATGAGCTTTGATGGTTACTTTTTGACCGAATTTTTTTTATTTTGTGGATGCAGTTGATGCCGGATCTGTCAAGAACGATCCCAGAATAGAACCTTTAATCAGCATTAGGCTCTTGACCATTTCTTTTATATACAAAAGGTAATGGATTCTATATAAGGAGGAAGTTATGTGGTTTTTTTAGCTGGATAACACTTTAAAATGCATGTTGTTCTCTATATTCTTTTAATTTATGTGTTGTCTTCATCTTCTTTGCAGCTTTATTGCTCTGGTCTTGTAGGCTTTGAGTGGTGTAGATCCACGATTTTGGAAAGTATTGGAGGCAGATGTCAGGTGTCATTACATTAATAGGTATGTAGTTTTGTTTCATCATTTGAATGACAAATTTCTTTATGCATGCATGGTCATGGATAGGGGAGTCATAGAGCATTGATCAATTTTTGCATAAGACTTTGTTTGTGAAAAGTAACATATGTATATTCAGAATCTTTGTGAGGGATTTTTTTGTATTCTTTGAACATTTTCTTCTTAGGAATTTATGTGTTCCTTTCTCTTTTATATAAGCAAGTATATAGTGCCTTGTTGGAGTTGTTACTATGAGAAGTTATAACATCATCGCTGTGGAAGAATGGCCTTCAAATCAAATTTTGTGTGAAGCCTTCTCCAATGCATTGTTGTGGCAAAAATTTTAAGCCTGCCCACTTTGCTTCATTCCGTATTGTAGCGTGATGCAGCGATACTGCCATTTATCGCTCCTTTTTTAGCCTTAGTGCAGGTTTAAAATTAGAGTAAAAAATCAATTGAGTTCATCGATGGAGCTTCGAAAAACCCAGCTATGATTTGCCTTGCTTATGGGGTTAGATTTTTGGTGCCGAGTTTGAGCTTTATAGGAGTAATAGCTCTGGGAGATTCTTCCTTGCCACTCTGTCTTCGATAGGGTAAGAATATGAGAGCAGTAGACTAGATGAGGAAAAAGAATGGTCAGAAACACAAGACTTCCCTCTTTGATAGCTAGTAGCAATTGCAAGAGAAAGAGCGTTGCAGTACCAATCAAAGCCCTACAAATGTAATGTCGTTTTGTATGTTAAGGTTTAGAATCCTATTGTTTAAATTTGGTTTTTCTGGGGTTCCGAAAACTTTTTGGAATTTTTGTTTAATTTGATTTCCTATGGTTTTGAGGATTTTGGCGGCCGGAAAATAATTCCGATTTGCCAAAAATCGGGAAATTTCGTTGGCCTTGATTTGGGGTTTACAATTTTGCCCCTTTCTGATTTCGACGCTTCTAATCCGACATGAATTGGGCCTCCTATTTTCCAATCGCTTCCTCCTCTCTGACTCTCCTTATCCGATTGTAGCTGGCGTTAGGTATGCATGCCACGATTGCCACAGTTGTTTTGTTTTAGTCTCGCCGTTCTTGCCGTCTTCTAGAGGCAGAGCATCTTCATCTTCAGGATCCGATTGGTTAGGGCAGGTATTCAGGTTTCTATTCAGGTGTGTCGTGGATGCAAGGTTGTGACTGCACTGAACTAGTCGAGCATTTTCCAGGTGACACAAAATAGTTGTATTCTGCATTTTTCTGAAAGCCAGCGGCACTTATAATTAAGGGATCTTTCTTTGCCATTTGTAATCTATGAGGTATGTTTGAGTGCCCTCAGACCGTGTTATTTCCTTTGTTTTCTCTTTTTAATTTAACTTCTTAAACATTGTTTAATCATTTTGTTAGATTTGTCTTTCCCTGAAAATTGAAAGACACATATCGTTGTTGTTAGGTTTAGATACTTCTCCCTCTAAAACCGAGAAGCAATATCTGGATATTATTAGCTTCTGCCCTGAAAATAAGAAGAGTGATACAAATAGATAAACAGTAGGAAATTTAGTTATATTTAAACAATAGGATAACCAAAGTACCAGCCGAGAAATGGAACGGTATGTTTCTTCATCATGCACTGACGTTTCTTTCCTCTAGACATCTCCCAGCTTTGTGTTTGCCGCATTTTTTTGCAAAGTATGGAAGAGATTTGCTTCAGGTATATCAGGTTATACTTCAAATTCATTTTTATTTGAGTTCGAACTTTTCTCTTTGCAAAACTAGAATTAAAAGCCTTTGTATACAAGGGTGGGCAATAATTTATGAATGAGACACTGAAAATTCACTACATTTGTGTTTGATATGTAAAAGTAGAATCGAGCACTATTTCACTACTCTTCCTCTACTTTGAGCTATTATTTTATTAAGGTTGGTCTTCAAAACATTTATGTACACCATGCTTGATAGGTAAATTTAAATTGAGGTAGGGCACGTATTTTCTGCATGGGGATACGCCATGTAACACTCTTTCATGGGCATGCTGCAGGCTGATTCGCAGAATATAGGCTGTGTAGAATTGTAGGTTGCATATATTTCTAGACTTTTGACCTTCGTAATTTCCATCAATCATGAAAGAGTTGACATGGGTTTTCATCTTTGCTTTATTTCAGGCTTTACTTAGGAGGCTCTCTACAACATCTTACCACTGTCATCATGGTCACCCAGGTAATGGTTTCTAAGCATTTGAGTGTATATTATATTGTGTGTAACTCCAATGATGACTGTTGAAGCTATCCAATCTCTTCAGTTTGAGTTCCTACGAAGTTAATTTGAGGACCTTTTACTGTCTATCTTTTTAGATCCAAATCTGGACAAAAAGTACAACGAGGTAACTGATCTTCTCGCACAACATCTAAGGTAACATCCTGAGCATGGCGAACATTATTTCTTTACAACTAATGCAATAAATGAAAGACCTTTCTGCCTTGCATAAAATAAAGATTTCCTGCAATGTACATGTTATGCAAAAAAGTTTATCAGGCTTTTTCTTTGAGCTACTATGAGATTCTTGAGAATTTGTTTGTTTTTGAGAAGGCCACATTATATGATGATTTTGGCAATGAGGTTTTCTTCTACAGCTTGAATTATTTGAGACAGTTGAGGAATATGATGCAATTTTAGCTATGTTATCAGCTATGCATTTTGGCAGTTGGTAGCAATACATAAAGCGTTAGTGACTTTAGAGATGGTGGCCTTTAAACTTCTAAAAATTTGATCTGTAGCACAAGGAATATTCACATTATTTATCCTGACACTATATTTGATGAAGGGACTAGAGAGTTGAGCACAATTTCGCCCCAGAATTGTCAACTCAACTATTGGCTCTAACCATTGTCTCTGATAGCTGACAATTGCTTCCTTGCATTTGCAGATTTTCAAGGCCAAGAATTACACTTCTTTGGTCTCCTGTTGAGTGTCTAACCCACAGCCTCTTCAAGCCATTGTTTTTATGACATCATTGGCAGCCTAGATTCTCACACCTATGTCATTATTTCTAGACAGAAATGGGTTCAACATTTCTTAGGATACAATTACCTTGGATGATGCAAAAGTTTATGATATCTCTGTTTAAATTCCCATTGCCTTTCTGCTCTGTTTCTGCTTTTAACACCGCTCCAAAAAAGGTAGCTGTGCTCTAACTAAAGAGATTGAAAATTTTGTTTTCTAACGATCATAACTTCTGATGGAGGTAACATGAATAAATCTACACATTTCTTGAAAACAATTTCTCTATTCCTCCTATTCTTTCCCTTGGATCTCCATGATTAAAGATGATACTATTGTTTTCTATTATCTAGGTTTGAAGAACGTTAAAGCTGAGCTTGAACAATAAGTTTGAAGCACCCATTCCAGATACATGAAGCTTCGAATTGCTGATATGGTTTGCCATGAGAAATATTCTTTAACATTTTCTACGGAATGGAAAGCATCACAGCGCCCAGCTCCAACCAACATATGGTACGTATTTATCACATTTTGGCATATAGAAAGCATGCATGCCTTAGATGTTCTTGACATATCAATCAAAAATCTGAGATGCATCTCCATATGATTTTCATATCCGATTATCCTACATATTTGATTTGACTTGATTATTTAGACAAGGCTATAGAAGTTTCTGGCTATTACAATTGTTTCTGCCTATGTTGCCCATTTGCCTAAATAAGTGTAATAGAGGATAGTCATTTTTGTACTATAGACCTAGAAGTACTTTCTAGCACTATGCAGATCCATTAGACAAAAGTTCTGTTCTTGATATCTTTCGCCTTTTACAAATCTATTTTTGCACGGGCAAGGCCTTGGAAAAACGATAATATTCTACTAATTACGCCTTTTTTCTGAGAAGGGCTGCGAATAAATAGCATTGTCAATGAAAACTTTATCTCTGTTATTTTGCATGCTCGGTTCCGTACTGAAAAGATATTGGGCTGAGGGCTATTTGTACAGGGTTCTGAACCCTGTCATATCCTTGGAGACAATGCCTCTATCCATGATCCCACTACATATGATAACACACTGTTCTTATATCTCTGTTTGACTTCATTATGTACATTGTTGATCCAGCGAATTACCTACACCTCTATCTTTCTCCTTTTATGAGTGCAACCAAAGGTTAGTATTCATTTTGTTAACATTTCTTATAGGAAGAACATGCAGAAGCATGAAATGCTTGCTCTTTTTTATCTCAACAGGAATATCTCTTTCTTCAGTTTGCCCTTCTCACAGCCAGCTCCATCTATCCCTTCCTAGCATATCCCTACCACTGACATTCTCCTGCTCACCACCCATGGTCAGTCTTTACTGCACGATTCGACTTAGTTCTTAATTGAGATTGTATTTTAACATTATGACTTTTAGTGCAGGGTTATACACATGGATATATTGTCCACATAAGCTTCTTTCTTTCCAAAACGTTTCAGCTGAATATTTGTTTTTTAATTCTAGCAGGTTCGTGTCAATTAGCAGACCCTACCCCAGAATGTCGTGGCTTCATTTGTACACCAGCAACACTTCTGCCACCACAACTTGATTCTCAACTCTATCTAGATGCTAGCAAAGTGACATTTGACAATTTGCTGGGCCTCCACATATGCTGCTCAGATTGTTCGTGTGCCACTAAAGTCTTCAATCATTTCAATCCACTTCAATCCATTATGCGCTTCATTGAAATTATTTGTTCTTCTAAAGTCCAACAATAAGTATTTTAGAAACTGCCTTTGTCTTTAATATCCACCTATATAATACTTAATCCATTCGCACGTTACATTATTCAGAACCGGATCCACATCTTCAAGTGCAACATAGCTCAAATATGATTTCTCCATATGCAAACCCAAAATAGGTAATACAAGCGCTGATAAAATTATAAATTTATCTAATATTGAATAATAGAATAGAATATTATTTTATCGTCCACGGAGACCAACTGGCCTATGGGACCCATGCAATTGCCCACCTATAAAATTCGATTGGATTATGTGGTCTCTCATAAAAGGACAATGCAACTTAACCAATATAACTAATCCAATCTACAATCCAATAACTTCCCATACTATGAAAACTCTACACAAACAACATCAAGTACATCATCGTCCCTTTCAATAAAAACATGCCTTATGTTCAAACTTCAACTTCTAATTGAATTATGGCCCAAAACTACTTGATTGATTAAGCCATTCTTTATAATACACAAAATACTTATAAATCGACAACATCCTACACAATCTCATTTCCAAGGCGTACAAATCAAATTTATCTACATATATAGAAACTACCATGACCATATTATAAGCTTTTAACCATGTCATCACTTTTAATTTTCTTTAGTTAAATGGTGTTAAAATGTTGCTAAATTTAGGTAGTTCATTCATTTTACGCAATCCTATCCTTCCTTCCCCTATTTAATTCTGCTATAGCAAGTTCATATCTCAAATGAAGGAGTAGATCCTTGCGAGATTCGAGATTGGAATTCCATCGACAGCCAAATCCTTGCATACCTATGTTGTTGTGGAGCTTAAAGTCTACAAACGCCAATTCACTCATGACATCCTTATGGCACTATTCTAAAGCCTACTAATGCAAAACCATTCTACAATCCACATTTGCTAAAGCCCGGCAATGCCGGGCACCATAACTAGTAAGAATAAGAATAAGAATGGTTTTTTATCGTCCACTGAGACCAATTGGCCTATGGGATCCAGAAGGAGCGCAACAAACTTATTACTGTCCGGTCAAAACTCCCCAAGGGTTTTCGAGGGAAAAACTGTGGAAGTAATAAGAATGCTGTCAAACTGTACAAGTATACATCATCATGAAATAAATGTATATATACATGTCAAGCGCGTGCCTGAGGATATAGCTGATCTCGCATGTCCATAACCTCCTGAAGGTATGATCCTAGCACCCGTACGGATGCCGTGCTCAATGTAACATGTAGCAGCTGGCCAGGCCTGACCAACTCAGCATAGCGCGTCCGGATTTGATCATATGCTGGGCAACTTTGAAGGGTATGAGATTCATCCTCAATGACTCTCATTTGGCAGCATTGACAGAGCCTGTCCTGACGTGACTCACCAATCCATCTGCCTACACAAAAGCTCCAAAGACATATTGTATAAAATGTCACTTTCATGAGCCTTTGGATCAGTTAACTCAAAATGTCACATATGGAAACATTGTTAGGTTTGATAAAATAACATAAAAATCTTATTTAATAAAGCTTTGGTTGTTGGTAAAGTGTTGGCTTATTGATTATGTGTTTGTATTTTGCTTTGGGACCCTCTTTGAAAAAGTTTAGTTCATAAAACATAATATAACTTGGAATGATACATATTTTATATGCAAATGAGAGACTATTGATGAGGGACTTGGTGTTATTATCTATTGACAACAAACAAGAAAGTGGATCACACCATGCGAATTTAGTATATTCCAACCTTTTAGCTTATACAAAATTCGCTTGGTGTGATCTTTTTGGAAAAACATGACTTCCTATAGTAAAATTACTTTGATTATATTTTAATAAAAGAAATATATATGTGTCTTATTTGAAGTTAAGTGTGGATATGTGACGTGCTCATTTATTGATAAAGTGTTTGCTTTTTTGAAAGGGCTAATAACTTTATGTACTACTAGAGTTGGTAAAGTATTTTAGATGCAAATAGGATGCTTGATGTGATCCTTCTTAAAAAAGATATGCTCTTTGAAAAGGACTAATAACTTTATGCACTTGGGGTGGTAAAGCATTAAATGAGAAGGGGTACTTGTGTTTAATTTTAATTTGACAACAAATAAGAAAGTGGATCACCGCGATCACGAATTTAGTGTGTTCCATTTTTGTTGCATATGTACTATTAAGCGGTGTGATCCTTCTTGAAAAATAATATGCTCTTTGAAAAGGGATAATGACTTATGTACTTAAGAGTGGTAAAGCATTTTAGATACAAATAGGAATGAGTACTTGTGTTTAATTTTAATTTGACAACAAATAAGAAAGTGGATCACACCATGCGAATTTAGTGTGTCCCTTTTTTTTTTTGCATATGTATTATTAAACTTGGTGTGATCCATCTTGAAAAAAAAAAAAAAAAATAGCTTTCAAGTAAAAGGAAAGAAAGAAATATCTTATTTAAAGTGTAAAGTGTTAGTATATAAAGTGTTGGTTTATTAAAATACTATTTGTTTACGCTAAGTTGTAAGTTGAATATTTGTGTTTCTATTTACTTTTTATGCAAGGATCACACCGGTGCTAATTTCTTATATGCAATTACTTATGCGCATGAAGATTTCGCATCATATGATCCTCTTTAAACAAGGATGGCTTTGACCTTCAATGTTCATAAATTTTATGAATGTTTGCATATAAGAATGTCACATATCATATTTTCTTAAAAAATGGTCATCAAATGGATAACTAGTCAAAGAGTTCTTCTACTACTTAAAGAGTTTCAAGACTCATTTTTGCTATAATTTAAATAGCAATAGAGTTTTAAAGGAATCTATTGTTAAAGGTAGTCAAAGCCTTCTTGTATTAGCGGTATCTAAACACAAACACCATAACCTTTGTACTTCAAGAATGTATAAACCCTTCACATTGCAAAGTATAATGTCATTTATTAGCATCTTCACGGACATTTCCCCTTCCTTATCGGAAGCAGCTCATCTCAAGGAACTGTATTCGATTCCGAATGCCTTCATCCTCTCTCAATCTCTCACAATATCCTAGGAGGCCGAGTTCACCGCACCACAAAATCGGACTAAACTTGAAACGCGTCACGAAATGGCGGTTTCTTGCCACTCAACGGATCCAATGGATATAAACTGCCATCCGCCCAGATGTCGACACTTTTTGAGCCTGCAAGACACAACACGTCGAGGTCTAAGTTCTTATTTTTTTTTAGACCTCTTTTTGCGATTGAAGACTGGAGCATATTAAATGAGTCGATTGGATCCTTATCCACACATCATTTGGAGCTTCCATATTTGCGTGGATCGCCGGGTCGCCGAAATGAAGGTGTACAATTTGTATGCCCCAACGACATTTAAACCGTGTGAGCCGAACGTCCGTACTAACCTCGTTTTTTGAAATTTGCAACGTGCATATGGAAATCGAAAAGTCCATTCTCCTACAATCCATGCTTTTATACATTAAGCAAATTCAAATTTCGAATTGTAGGGGGAAGCGGAAAGCCTGTATTGGGATGAAGTAAAGATCCCGTTAATCTTTGGTTCACATGGACGAATATATAAGCGGCTTAAAACCCACTGAACTTGGGCTGAGGCAAAAATTCAGCCCGTTTTGGAAAAATCAGCCCTTGCAAGATCCAACTTGCGTAGCTGATGCAGCGCTGAATTATTTAATCAGTGCTGACTCCGCCAGAACTCAGCGGAGGGCCTAAACTTCTCCATGTGAACCACCCATAAGGTGCAGCCGCAGCGCCTCGAAATGAAAGTCTGATACAAAGCTTCAACCTACACATTCAAATTTTGAAATGTGGAAGGCGGGAAGCTTGTATGGCCATGGCCTCTAAATGAAAATAGCGCAAGAATCGGTGACACGCACGCTTGGTATCTGACAAACCAAGAGGCACCGCCATGAGTTGCAGGTATGCTATAATGCAAGTGGCTGTGACGCTCCCTGAATATATACGACACCCAGCCGTATACATACAGGGACTTTCCCCTCCCATGGCAACCAACTTGCCATGAGCAGGGCCCTCCGTCTATTTCGGGCCATCTATGAAATGATGCCCGAAAGAAGGACACGAAGGGGTCATTCGGCCCACGCCTTCAATGGGACTCCTACGTCGCGGAAGCATGAATACAAGGGTTAGCACACAGCATAAATCATATATAAATAACCACCACGAAGGGTGGTGCATCCATCCAAATACCAACGGCATAGAATATGCATCTAAACCTAAGAAAACACCCAAACCCCGTGTTCTACCCCGCTCGGACTCGGTGAGGATCGATCGACGGCCGGGCCTCAAGAGATCAGCGAGACGAAGTCTTGGCATGGCGTTATCGGCATAGAACATCGGCTAGGGTTGACCACTCCATCCGCCCCTCACATTGCACACTTTGCGGATGGGTCAATTCACGCTATGGCCGCTATAGCCTTCCCGAGACGCGGAGTTCAAGGTATCACCCTTTGAGCCTACTCGGGTTCATGGCCTTTGGTCCGATGAGGCGTGGGAAGCGTCCCCTTCCGGAATCACAGTGGTTCCATGGGTGAGCTAGAGAATACGTGCCGCGCTCAGCGACCCCGCATCCGTGCAGACTTACTCACCCTAAATCTACTCAAAGTGCAAGGTGCTCCATCACGGATCACACCTCTACACCCGGGGAGTGTCAGACCCATACCCGGCCCTCTACGTGACCGGCTATCAGGCCTAGCCCACTGTAGGAGTCTCAGGAGCCTTGTATGCTCGTGCAAGACCCCACCCCTCATGTCACCACTGTGTTCCTTGTCTGGTGCTAAGCCAGACCATAGCATCTAGGACCCGGTGGGCTCTTGTGCACAGGCCGCAATATTGGGAATTACAGGGTTTTATCTAGGAACATACTAACGTATATGAGTTCAGAGGTCTCTACCCCGCCCTTATTTCCCCCATTTCCAGAGTGATACCATACAAAGAACTATCAATCCATCCTTTTTAGGAACCAAACCAGAATCAGAATATAAAGAGAACTTACCTTTACAATCAAGGGTTAGTTCCTACCATTAAAACACGTAGAGAAATCCATATGCGAACATCACAACAAGTGCCCAACAGGGCGCTACCCTAGAATTCACAACTAAACTACTACCAACCAAAGTGTTTGGGCTTTGGACCCGTTATCGTTAAGGTGCTTCCATAGTGTCAGTCGAAGGGTGGCAGCAATAGCTAGGGGTTGTTTAGTGATTTTGGTGAGGTCAGCAGCAGTCCTTGGGCGCTCAGCTGCTCCTTGGGCGCTCAGCAACAGTCCTTGGGCATTTCCCGCCGCTTCTCCTTGGGCCAAAGAATGAGTCCTTGGGCCACCTGCTCCTTGGGCGCTCAACTGCTCCTTGGGCGCCCAGCAGCTCCTCTCCTCCATCTCCAGCTGCTCCTAATTCGAATTGGGGCACAAAAGCCCTAATTTGGGTGTCCAAAATGGAAACCATGCCTTGCCCAATCGATTTGGGCCAAGTGGCACCCCCTTGTTGGTGCTAATTAACTAATTTAGCTTAATTAGGGTAATTAGGCTATATACTTTATAATTATCCACAATGGATTTATTAACATAGCTAAATAAAACCATTGTGGTCGATGCCCACTTAGCCAATTACCCCCTTATGTCCTAGTGACGTGTCCCGGCGTGCATACGTATACCGTATGAATGCCTGGAACGTCACAGTGGCTTTTTAGAAGCGCCACATGTTGCATCAGCCTGTCTGACAACCAACAGAATTAAATACATATGGCGCCATGAATGCGCAATCCCCCTTATTCCGGGAGAATATTCCAAGTAAATCTGTAATGATGAGATTTTGGTATCCTAGGTGGCATGGGAAAAAAGGAGCGGAAATATGACGTGGAATGGCTGATAGGAGGCCATTTTCAGACCCCAAATCCGCCCTAATGTTCCCTCCAGCAGGCCTTGAGGCATTGTGGCCCCATTGCTATGATATAAGCTAGTTTAGGGAGACGAGCATCGTCTATATTGACCACCTTATGAAAATAGACAATGTGGCGATCAAGGGCCGCCCTCTGAAGAGGCAAGAATCCTGTCTCCTGTAGTAGAATTTGATATGGGACTGTGGACTTCACCCCTAGTGCTCGTACCAAGAAGAGTTTCTGCACCTGCTCCAAGTCATTCCAAGTAGCGAGGGATACTACTGGGCCCCATACTTTAACCCCGTATAAAAGGACAGGCTCCACTAAGACCTTGAACAGGTGTGACTGATGGGCCCAATCATACAACTCTGCTCTATGACTATTGTTTTGCATTGCATATAGTGCCTTCCAACCCGCTGTAACTCGTAGCCATATGGATGTGTCCCAATGCATAATAGAAGGAAACTCCACTCTCAAATATTTGTATGTGGATGCTACTTCCACATTCTGCCCTCGGTAACTGAAGGAGGGGATCCTCGGCTGACGTGAAGATGATATGAAAACCACCTTAGTCTTGGCCAAGTTGACGCGCATATCAGTCGCTTGGCAAAATGTGTCCAGGGCATTGAGATGTCGTTGCATGTCTGCTGGTGTGTAAGCTAGGAGGTCCACATAATCAGCATATATTAACTGCTTGATGATCTGGTAGAGAAGGTGAGCCCCGTCGCCCCCATTATCAACAAGCCAACTCTCCAATTGATCAATGTAAAGCCCAAACAATGTTGGGGAGAGAGGGCATCCCTGACGAACCCGATGCTACTATCAAACGGTTAGCTTGTCGGCTGCAACCGACCCGAGCATCTTTCATATAGCCTGTACACTGCATTCTGCAAATCTACAGGAACCCCCAGCTGTCACAATCTTGCCCATAGTTTTTCCCGAGGCACAGTGTCAAATGCCTTCGCAAAATCCACGAAGCAACAATATATATCATGACGGCGGTTCCTGCTGTCTTCAACCAGAGTTCGCAATGTGAAAATGTGATCAATGGTTGAGTGCCGGGGTCTGAATTTTGCCTGGGTGAGGGCCTGTATCTCTGCTACCTCTGCCCAGCCCGTCAACTGCTAGAATCCCAGCAAGCAATTTTGCAAACACCGAGATGACCATGATTGTTCGGTAATTGGCTGGGCAATGCGGGTCACCTGCCTTATAGATGGGAACAACTCTGCTATTGGTCCACTGCAGCGAGAAGCCTTCCTGTAATGCCTTGTTGAACAAGGGGGTCAGCACTGGTATTATGGACGGCCCTGCCCACTTAAGCAATTCTGCCTGCATACCATCCAGGTTCGGGGCTTTCCCATTGGCAAGACGATGTAAACCTTGTTCCACGTTCGAATCTGTGATTTCCAAAGATTGGGCCTTCTTGCGGGTAATCTTTGCATGTGTACCACGAGGTCATATAAGCAAGGCAAGTATTGCCTCCACCGCCGGGAGTGATGTTCCACAATGGGCTGTATCGCGGCTTTCTAAGAACCCTTCGCCCGAAGGTTACGGGTGACGCTTCAAGAGGTAAAACATTTCCCTTTGATGCTTATTTTAATGTACCGGGCTTTCTTAGCTTTAAGGAAGACGCGGTACTGTCTGACTGCATGTGGGCGTAAAGCAGGGTCTGTGACTTGGCAGAGCCAGCATTTGTGTTCATTGCACTCTGCATCAAACCATTGATTACCTGGGAAGGTTGTGTTGCCGGAGGTCCGTTCGCGGGCGGCTTATCCCAAAGCATCTCTCTGTCATGCAGCCCTAAGCACATCGGTCACCGGTAGGCTGTCATTTGCTCTAGTGTAGGATATTGCAAAATTTCTCGCCAGTCATCTATAAGCATCACGGGCATAAGCCCCTGCATGTTCATAATCCAATCGCACCGAGGCATGTGAGGAGTTGTTGCATAGGGGTTCGCACAACCCGCCAAGCCAACTTCAAGTAAAGTGGCAAGTGGTCCGCAGTCGATCTCTTCATCCCTATTAGGCGTTCCCACACGGAAGTGCTTGGCGACATGCATATCCCGCTTTCGGGCACCAAAGACATCCACCACACTAGATCCTCCCCACGGTTTTCCCGTCTACAAAGTGCTCTTGTGGGTGGGCGGCCAATTTGTGCGATCCATTGCAAATTACCGAGTCAAAGATACCACGAGCAAAAAGCAATCGTCTACCACCATAGCGCATGACCTGATTGTCATCTGATGTCCGTGGCCAAGCTCCTTCTGCAGGACGCAGCTGCAATATATCATCAGTCAAGGGATCAAATCTCATGGGTTGTTCTACCCCGGTGCGCGCATTGAAGTCTCCAAGGAGTATGACATTGCCCAACTGCTTATGCTGCTGTATGTCATCATATAGATCGACATAGAGGTTCCAGCCTATCCACATCCGAGTGGGTGTGATAGAAGTTGCTTTCTGCATGTGGAAAGTAGCAGGCTACCACAAAGAGGGGGGGAGACATGGCGCTAGGGTTTGATAGTCAGTAAGGTACGCAGATAGATAGCTGATGGGAAGTGAGTGCATGGGCCCCAATGGGCCCATTCTGATGCATAGGGAACATAGCAGGAATGTCAAAGGATTGGATCGGGAACAGATTTGATCCATGGGACAATAGGGACATGAATGTTACAGGAAAGGGACAGACGTTGCATGGACGGAATTTGAAAAAGCTTTTAGAAGCTTGTCAAATCAACAGCAGCAATCTATCATTGACATCATTACATTCGGGGAAAGGAAACACAGGAAAAATAGTTACAGTGGGAGATTTTCTGATTGATACTGGAACAATGGGGGAGAACCGACCGATGACGCGATTGCAGAAGGGAGTTCCTGTTGCAAGGATGCAGAGCCAACTAGCTCAACCTATTCTGGATCAAATTAACGAAGAACAGAGGTGTATGATCCAGGGACAGAAGAGGAAAGGCATACCGGAATTTTGAGGTATTCCTAACCTCAAACATGCTGTGATACCTGCTAAACTTAAAGAACTGGAACATAAAGCAGTGATAGGATGCATCCGGCACGAAGGAGTCAAGTTGATGACCATAAGAAATGAGATATGCAAAATGGCCAGGGGGTTGGAGATTAACGGGATTTACTGGCTTGACTTTCCTTTTTTTTGTAGTAGAATGTGGGAACGAGAGAACGATAACCCATCTGCTAAAACAAGACACAATATTCATAGCCAATACCCAATTCTACTTTCAGAAATGGAATCCTAAATTTGACCCACAGAACCTGGGCCAATTGTTTCATCCCGCCTCGGTCTCTGTTCAAGGGTTAAACCCAATTTATTGGCATGAAGATGTACTTAAGCTACTCTTCAAGGAGATTGATGATTACATTGGCTGTGAAATTATTCCAGAAAGGGCCCCGAAGGTATGGGTTCAACTGGACATCCTGAAACCCATACCCAAGTTCATTGAGTACTTGGATTTCTTTGATAATCCAAGGAAACTCAATCTCAATTGGTTTGGGCTGCCCATTCCATGCAATATCTATGGGCTTAGGTTGCACGGGGGCGGGGTGTGCAAAGGCACATGGTCTGCTAACTCTATGAATCTGACTCTAGCCAATACCTTAAACAAAGAAGGGGATGACAAGAAAACAATGGAGAGTGGTTGGATCCCTGTGAACAATAGGAAAAATGGAAAAAAGAATCTCAATGGGAGTGCCCGCAGAATCCAGAAAAGGAAAAAAAGAAAAGAAAATAAACAGGCTGAACGGTTGCAAAATGAAAATAGAAGACAACATAGGGAATGGAGGAAAAAAGAACTGAACAGTAATATGGGGAATCAGTTCAAGGTTCTTGTAAGTCCCAATAAGGGCCAAGAAGTTGAACAGGGCACAAAGGATAATGGGCTTATAAGTCCCATTGGCCAAGATACAGGTTTGACTCAGAGTCAAAATGTAAGCCTTATAAGTCCAATGGGCCAAGGGATTATCCAGAAAAAAGGGAAAATGAAAGCTGATATTGAAAATGACCCTAAATTAGTGGTCACTCCTGCACATCTCCAAAGAAGCAATGCTTTAATAATTGTGGACCCCATTTATCCAAGAGTCAATGAATATCCTGACCCATCTGACTCGGATAAGTCAACGGGAGGGACTGTACTATTCCAGGGTGAGAAATCTAACACTTCCCCTATAACCCCTAATAGAATGGAGTTCTCTTCTCTAGATAAAAGGGAAGATGGACCTGATTTACATGAGGAACTTATAGTTTTAATAGAAAAGGAGGAAGCCCAAAAAACCATAGAAAATCGGGATTCTGAATTTGTGCCTTGCACAATTGGACTTGAACAGAAACAATATGATTCTAAATTCTTCACTAAGTCTCCCCTAGAGGAGTTATGCTCAGATGGAATTGATGACACTTTTGCTGGTACTGAGGAACTCAACTTAGAGGAGGAAAGTATTCCTAATTCTGCTCCTCCTGACATGGATAAAGAAGTCTTTTATACCCCTGCTACTACCAAAAAGAGAAGCAAGAAAGTTTATTTTTCTGACAGTAGCCCTGCCCTAAACTTGAGCCAACCAAGGAAAGTATACCCTGCATAATGAAGTGCATAACTTGGAATATGAGGGGTATCAAGGGCCCCTTAAAAAGGAAAAGAGCTATAGTTGCTCTTAAAGATTTGAAAGCTGATATCATTCTGGTCCAGGAGCATAGATTGCCACCTTTTGAAACTGCTAGATTGGGAAGCTGGGTGTTCCCAAATGGGGATGCAGTGTGGACTGTTGTTGATGGCACCAAGGGAGGCATCTGTACTATGTGGCAGGGATATAAAAAGCTTGACTCTTATTGTCATCCTAGTGGGAGATGGTCAATGGTCTTCCTGGAGGTGGAAGGTGAACCTTTGGCTGTAATTAACGTCTATGCATCAATAGAACCTACAGAAAGAGAGAAGCAATGGGAAGACATGCAAAAATGGCTATCTCAGAAAAATTATGCCAATATCATACTGGCTAGGGATTTTAACAACACCCCTGCATGGGAGCAAAAGTATGGTAAGAAAATAAACATGTCTAGAAGTGAAAGATCCATATGGGATTCTTTGACCTTGGATTTATGCTATATCCCCCCGTCCTCCTCTAATTTGTATTCCTGGTCAAACAAGAGAAAAGGAAATGACAGGATTTTTTGTCTGCTAGACAGGTTTTATGTGAAAACTCAGACTATCCACTGCCTGGACAATGTGACCATTAACAATGACATTGGGAATTCTATTTTAGACCACTATCCACGGATTATGTCCACTCCAGTACAGGGAAGGAAGGGTGAAGCTTATGTTCCCTTCAAATTTAATACTGAACTTCTTAAGAATAAGGCCTTTTGTAATGAATTTAAAGAGTTTTACTCCTTACATAAAGTGGAGAGAACATCTTCCATACAGCTTTTTCTTGAGAAAATGAGAATTGTAAAAGGATGGGTTAAGAATTGGGGAAAAAATGGAATGAAACAGGAGGAAAAAAGAAAAACAAGAGGTTTATAGTAGGATTAGAGAAATTAGGGAGCTCTTATTCAAAAACAAGGACAATAGGGAGCTTCAAATTCAAGAGGAAGACTTGGAAAGGAAAGTCACGATTATTGAAGAAAATGAGGCCAGAACCTTAACAATCAAAAGCAGGTGCAAATACATAAATGAAATGGATAAAAGTGGCTCTGCATTCTTCTTTAGATCAGCCAAAAACAGATTGTTAAATAATGGGATTGTTAAGGTGACTACTAATGGGAATACCTTGGACAAACAGGAAGATTTGGAAGCTTATTTTAGAGAAGCTTATGAAAAGTTATTTGCTGAAAAAAAAAGTGGACAACAGGAAGATGGATGATTTTTTTGATGCAATTCCCAGGAAACAAGTTCTGGTTAATGAGAAGGAGGTTATGGAAGTCCCACAAGAAAGGGAGATACATGATACTCTTAAATCTATGGAATCTGGGAAAAGTCCAGGTCCAGATGGCTTCCAGCCTGAATTTTATGTGGAATTTTGGAATTCTATGAAAGAAGACTTATTAAAGTAGCTGCTACACTTCCTCCACACCCACAAGACGTGGCTCCCCAGCTCTGGGTGGTTCATGGCAGTGTTATGGAGGAGCACCTGGTGCACTCGATGTATGTGGTCCTGCTTCATCCTGAAGTGTTGCCTCCATCGCCAAAGTGGCCTTTAGTTATTCCTGATCCTCATCGTAAAGCAGTCTGGCGATGGGTATGGGATAAATTGCTTCATAGCTAAGCTATCTATTTTATGGTGGCAGATCACTCATAGATGCGTGCGGGTGAACACTGTTGTTCATCGGTTTCGTCCAGAAGTCTCTGTGATCTGCACTCTTTGCATGCAGAGGGATGAGACAATTGAGCACTGCTTTTTCTTGTGTCACCATGTTCGACTTGCTTGGCAATGGCTTTTGAGTCTTTTCCATTGTGACTTTAATAATCAGCAATCTATCCTAGTTCTTGGGACAAGTTGGCAAAGAGGGCTTTCCACTTAGCATCTGCTTGGATCATCTGGTCCATCTGGAAGAGACGAAATCTCCTCATCTTCAAGGGACAGGTCTTTTCAGATACGCAAGTGCTTAGCGATGCCCATAGTCGCATTGTGAAGGCGTACAAGTGTTCTTCCTTAAAGGATGACATCAAAAGTGTCATTTGGGAGCAATATCTTCAGATTCACACCTACTCATAGCAAACAATTGTGCTCGTGGTGATCTGTGTTCTCTGCTTTTCTATGTATGTGGTGGGTAGTGTTGCTCTAGTGGATATCTTCTCCACTGGGTTTTGAGTCCCCCATGTACTTTTTGTATTCTTTTGAGTAATAAAGGTCCACGTTCATAAAAAAAAAAGGACTTATTAAACTTTTTTCAAGGGGTATGGAAGGCAAACTTTATGAATCCAGCAATCAATGCAGGTCAGATAGCCCTTATTCCCAAGACAGACAACCCTGTTGTTCTTGGAGATTGGAGGCCCATTACTTTGACAAATACTACTTATAAGATTGTGGTCAAAATCTTAGCCAACAGACTAAAACCAATTCTCCAGGAGACAACAAGTCCCTGCCAGTCAGCTTTCCTTCCTAACAAGAACATTTTAGATAATTTTATTGGAGCTAGTGAAGGTCTTCATTGGAATAGACTATCTGGTCAAAATTGTATGCTGTCGAAGCTGGATTTCAAAAGAGCTTATGACACAATTAATTAGGAATTTTTAAAGAGAGCCATGAGCCATCTGGGATTCTTTGATGATATTTACAATTTGGTATGGAGATTGAATGCCACTGCGTCCTCTGCATTAATTATAAATGGCACCCCACCAAGATATTTGAATGTAGAAGGGGTGTCAGACAGGGTTGCCCTCTGGCACCTTATCTCTTCTTAATTGTTATAGAAATGGTCACAAAGCTGGCCTTCCATTTGCACAGTATGGGAAAAATTCAAGCTCTCAGTATTCCTAATTCTGGTGAGCCTTTTGTCATCATGCAATATGCTAACGACACGTTTGTTTTTCTGAAAGAGGATGATCAGAGTTTACAAAACTTTCTGGAGGCTTTAGAATCTTTTGGGGAGGTGTCTGGGGTCATGCTCAACAAAGACAAATGTTCTATTGTTAGTGAAAGAAATCAAACAGAGATTTTGGGGGTAAAGGTGGCTGGGAAAAACATGGCTACTAAACTTTTTGGTCTGCCCCTGGCCTTAAACAGCACCCTACATGGACTTTGGGAGCCTCTGGTCAATAGAATTAAGAAGAAACTTATGCTTTACCCAGCATCTCTCTCACTAGCTGGTAGAGTGGAAATTGCCAACTCTATCATTGCTGGCTCTCATGTGTATTTTTCTTCGGCAATTGTTGCAGACAAAGCATCATACAATAGCATTGAGAGTGCCATAAGGAGATTTATTTGGCAGGGTGCACACATGCATGGACTGATGTGATAAAACCAAAACCAAAAGGAGGACTAGGATGTAAAGATCTTTTCCTTCAAGCACAAGCCTTGGCGGGGAAGATGGTATGGAGGGCAATTCACAGTCATAATCCCTCTCCTGCTCTAAAACTGGTTCACTATTGGGTGGATAAATCCTATCCTGTAGGAAGTCACACTCTCAAACACCTTCTCCCTGACTCTGCATTCTTCCAAACCACACCAAATTTTGAATCATCTCCCCTCATGAGGAGAATAAGTCAGGCATGGAATCAAGCATTACTTTGCTTTAGGCCTCTTGAGCTGGATGCTCGATGTCGAGACATCAATTTCTTCTGGCATCCCTCCTTTGGTTTCAATCAAAGACAGTTGTCTGGTCCTTACTCATCCTCAGAAATATATGCAGTGGTTTAATGCTAGCCTGCAAAGGATAGAAGATCTCACTGATAAAGATGGATGGATGTCATGGGAAATAGTGAAGTCAAAGACTAAAGGGTCAATATTGGACAAGAAAATCTATCATAAAGTGATAAGTATTGTGCAGGAATTTGGGGACTTGGCCAATAATTCTTGCAAGTGGACTCTTAATAACAAAGAAAATTATATGGTCAAAGATATCTACAAAGCCTTATTGGACAGTCAGGATTCCAAGGCCAGCAAATTATGGGGATGTGAGGAAAGAACACTAGCTAAAATCTGTCAAAGTAGTTGGAAGAATTATACTGCTAGTAAGATCAAAATATTTAGATGGCTGGCACTACACCAAAGCCTTCGTACAATTAGACATAAATATGACAGATCAGTTGGAGATACCTGCCCTCTTGGATGTGGTCAGAAAGAAAGCTCAAATCATGTATTCTTGTACCCTTGGTTGGAGGAATTCTGGGTTTGGACATCACAGTTGAATCAAGGATGCCCGGGGAATTTACAAAATTTCCTAAACCATAACAACAAACTGATCCAAACCACGAGGAATTTATGTATATGGGTTATCTGGAAACATAGGAATGAGGTAGCCATAAATGGAAAAAATCCTAACTTGATTTCCCTCAAAAAGGCTTTTCTGGACATTTTGGCAATTACTGCCATGGCCCATAAACTTCTAAAGGGGAAGAAATATGACAGGGACTGGGATAGGATTGGGAAATTTAATGGTTCCTTTCAATTCCTTTCTACTGTGCTAATTGATTTTGATGGTATACTTCACAGCTCATCAGAGGAGGCTAATCAGGATGGGAGCTCCAATTAAGCTATTCGAGGAGGATAATTCTGAGGACTCCAGGATGTCAAGATCAGATCTGGCTGACAACTTGATTAAACTGAAGCAGGAAATGATTCATGCTAAAGCTATAAGGAAGATATTAAATCAGCATGAGGTATGGAGATTTAATAGTCTGAAACAGATCTTCCTTAACCTCTTCCACAAATGGCGTGGCTTGGGAAGCTCATGTTATCTTTGCTAATGGACTACACTAAATTGATTAGGGAAGCCCGGACAAAATGCTCAGGATTTTTGGCAACTCAAAAGTGGACAACCTTACTTATCCAAGACTTGGTGGATGTATCCTAGGTTGACTTTGTTCCTTCTTGTTTTTCAGACAGTAAATTGGCCTCTGTATACCATGGCCATAAAGCTTTGGATTAAAACTGACCATTATAAGATCAGCTAAATTATCTGTTCATATGTTGTATATCAGTACTTGTGGTACAGGATTCGGTCTCAACCAGGGAGATCCCCTTGGTTTGATGCAGAATGCCTCTTTTTGTATTATGTACTTTTCTTTAATGAAATATAAAAAACCCCTTGCCCTCAAAAAAAAATAAAATAAAATAAAGAGGGGTCTGCTACTGCAGTTTTGCACACACATCCACAAGTACCGGTTGTGCTTGTCTATCTTGAACAAGGAGATTGACTGTGCCAAGGCCGTTCGATAGCAGCAGGCAACCCCTCCATGCCCCCGCTTTCCTGTGCAATCATTGAAGATTGAGTAGCCGGTATCACGGCAAATCGGGTATCCCGTGGTCCCGCATGCTCCCATGTTTCCATAAGGAAGATGAGATCCATGTCTGCGGCAATGAGTTGAGACTATCTCCCTTACGCCATGGGAAGCCCCGGCAATTCCTGGAGACCATCACGGAGGCCATCGTTAGCGGCAAAGAGTTAGGGGATTCATGGCGGCGGCGAAGGGGTGGCGAGTAGAAGCGGCTGAGATGTGTGAGCAATGTGAATGAGGCAACTTGAAGCGTCGTCTCGGCTGCTATGGCGAAGCGATGGCATGGTCGGGGGCTCTTTGGAGGGTTAGCGTGATTCGCGGCATTTGGCGGCCTGAAAATTTGCATCTTGCCCCGAATCAGTCCTGCAGCTCCTCCCTGTCTTCAAATGCTTTTAACTTTGGCCAACTCGTGCCTGCGGTCTTCTTGTTGGGCCGGGATCAGGTCTCGGTCAACATACAAAGGCGATTCCTTCAATCGCGCCTACCACGGCCCGAGATGGCTGCTTTCACTAGCATCTCGTCTTTTGTGAGCGTGACTACATTAAATCTGGTATTGGATGCCATGGCGTCTCGCCCTAATAATGTGTACTGGCGTGGGGAATGTCATTCGAGCAAGAATCATTTAGAGAGAAAGATCATAGAATCTTTCTTTAGAGTCCATTCTATATGGTTTAGGAACATAATAGAAGGGAACCGAAGGGATTAGATTCAGATTCATACTTAGAAGGAAATGGAAAGGTTTTGAACCTGGAGGATAACAAAGAGATTGAATATTCAAGAAAGATGAAATGGCTAGAATTTTCTTGCAGCTCCTTCTATATTTCGGTCTTGACAGTAAATGGAAACTGTTTTTCATTTCCAATCAAAGCATCTGATGCTATGTGTATAGTTAAGAAAAAGTTAGTGCGAGAAATGGAAAGAAGCTCTATCTAGGTGCCACACAGCCCTTGGTATTTAACCCATCAGTGGAAACCAATAAAAGCACCTCAACTACTAAAGAGAACAGGATTGAGATGCATCACATGTACCTTGCCTTTTTAAGTGGCCATCTGTAAGTAGAGATGCATCACGAGTGCTTGCTTATTTTTTTTTTAATAGTTGTTTTTGTGGTGGTTGTTTTTTCTTGTTTTACGCTTGTAGGTTCATGACCATTAATTACAGAGACTATTCTAGATGGAGGTTGGTTATAGTGGTGCAGCTTCTAAAGCCCACCACTCTATGTCTATATGTATTTGAATAATATCCGGGCTTTGGCTTTTGGTTGGGGCAAATTTTGAGCGGCTTATTTGTAGTAAAGGTTTGGCAGATATTGTGGATGTAAAATGTATGTTTATAGAGGAAAGAATTTCAGCAGACTTTCTTCTGTCTAATTGCAGTTGAAACAACCATGGTGTTTAAATCCCAGTGTATGTTCCTTTCTTATAAGCAAATATGCAGGTATATGTAATCAATCTTTATATCAAGTTTTAAGTCTTACAAGACACTTGCTTTGCAACTTAAAATGGAGGGCACACATAATTTTACCAACATCCCCTTCAAACCGAAAGAATAAATAAATTATGCCCTTAAAAATTGGTTAGGCCCATATTGGAACCTTGCTAACAAGGTTTGAATGTGTTTATTTGTGTCAAGGTGATGACTTTGATGGGTTTTATTTGTGTTAGGAAATATGGTAACAACTATGTTCAGGAATTTTTCCTCGTTGAATAGAACCATCACCTGTAAGTGCTAAAATCATCCAAATATTCTCAATCCCACATTGTGAAGCTTTGAAATGCGTTGTGGATGCATGCCAGATGTAATTATGGGGGTATCCATGTTCTTTTTTGGCCAGAAGTAATTATTGGGGTATCCATATTCTATTTTGATGTAATGACCGAAGGAGCTATTGCTAATAGGTACCCACGTGAAAGTGAAAGAGTTACATGACTGAACATCATCATACTTACATGCATCATTAACCGATGAGATTGTAGAGCAGGCACTAGGACTGTGGATTGCTGCATTTCTCTCACCCGTGGATTGCTGCATTTCTCTGGGAACTGGTGTAATTACCAAATCTGTTACTAGGCAAGTATCTCATCGTCAAATGTTGGACGTTAACAGTGGTCCAACCTTGCAAGTTTAGAACCAAAGAAATGTTCGTGGCGGCCAACTTGGCCGCTGCTATAAATTTCTTGTAAGTTCTAAAAGTTATTGGATTGCCGCGAACATTTCTTTTGTCGACCCGCTTTACAGTTTGAGTTTTTCCTAATCAAAATGGAGTCTACGTCAGGTTTGATATCAGTTGGGTGATCTGGGTGTTGCGGGATTATGGTCCAAGAGTTCTATGCTACAAATATTTCTTTTAGTTGTATACGTGATCTGGATATTGCGAGGATCGAGGTATATGGTTTAGGAGTTCTATGCTACAAATATTTGTTTGAGTTGTATTGGGGAATGGAAGGGGGGAGCCCCTTTCCGGTTTGGAAGGGGGGCCACCGACCGGCGGCCGGGGGGTCCCTTTTAAACCGGAAGGGCGACCCCATTCCCCAACAAAATGGAAGTTAGGGCGCATCAATTTACGGTGGGCTGGGTTCTTGTTTACGCAAGAATAGAAGCGAATAAAAGGCTTCGATTTACGGTTCTTGTTTACGCAAGAATCGAAAGAAGATAAAGGCTTTGATTTACGGTGGAAAGGCTTGAGATTTTCGTCCAAAAGGTTCCGTCCAAGTTGAAAAATAGGGGATTTTGAAGCTGCAAATGATTAAATCTGTATGATTCTTGGACTTTCTAAAGGATTAAGTAGAGCATTGGGCGCCCGAGAATCATCCCATAGCCATAGCCCGCGAGGGCGCCCGGATTACCGCGATTTCTTCTTACCGGATTGCGGATTGGCGGTTTCTTGGTACCGGATGAGCGGAAAGCTCGTCCCAACTTCCATTCCGCAATGGAATGAAGGACACGTGGCACAATCAAAACGAATTCCAGCGACCAACTTCCATTTTGTATATAGATATTTGTTTAAGTTGTATATGGTCTAGGATTCCTATGTTACAATTTTTTTTCTTAGTTGTAAGGCATTGCAAAGCTACAATGGGGAAGCTTTTTTATTACCTTTTTGGTCATTGAACAATGAAAGACATGATTCAAGTTGTTTAACATAAAAAATACTATAACAATTGCAGAGCAAACCTTATGAAGTGTATATAAGAATCCCTTTATTGGTTCGATGATATTATTGCAGTATTGGTGTTAGCATCCAACGAAGTTTTCACCAAATGCATAGGGGTCATGATGTCAGCATCCAAGCGAGTTTTACCAAGTGCGGACCAAAATGTATCCCTAAAATATGGGCATTTTCACAATTTTGCAAATATATGACAAAATGCCCTACAAATATTTATAAATAGGAAAGACATTTTTCTAAAGAACTGCAGCAATTTTTGTTGGAAAAACATTTAGATCCTCTTGAAAATCTCTTAAATAGTTCAATATAGAAATATGGGAACCAAGGCCATCCAATTTCATATATGGAAAACAGAGGCATTCAATTTTATCGAAACAAAATGCCCAACACTAGTGGGCGCATTTTCCGGTAGTTTCCTAACACCATGTACTATGAGAAAAATTCAATTGAGGTACTTTATCCTTAAAAGACTAACACCACCATGGGTTCTTTTACCAAATCTTGAAGGCCAAACCTATTTGTGAATTATAATTGCACATACTTGGAAATAACAAAGATTTACTAAAATGCCAAAAAGAATTAAATGACTAAGCACTGCTTGATTATTTCTGAAGCTGCATAAACATTAGTGCTTTTTATGCTACAACTTCGTCCGATATTGAACACGGACTTGGCTAAAACATTTATATTCTTTGGTAGCTATGGAGCGTTTTGAAGTATCTCATCTGAACCATCAGAGGAACTGATTATGCATGCTTTTAAACCCTGATAGATGCTTTAACATGATTCGCTACTAACAACAAACATGATAGTATCTGCAAATAAAGCATCGTATTACAACTATCACCATTAGGTCATCCATTTAATGAATAATTTGTCACCTTCAAATGCAACTTGCTTCACATTGCATATCCAATATTTGTATTCCTTCTGGAAGTTGCAAAACTGTCTTGATCAGAAAAAGGCTTCAAGTGAAAGCATGCGAAAAACTTTTCTCATGTTTGCAAGTATGTCAGAGTTTATTTGTTATATAATATTGCTTACGAACTTAGCCATGCTAGTCACCTTGTATTCTCATTACTTGATAGGTGCTTACTCATTATTGAAGCCTGCAAAACATTATGCTCCCTAGGTTAAAGAAATTATTTACTAATGCTCCAGCAACATAAGCTGTAGATGTTCAGGATACCTGCTCTTGTTGGATTAAATATTCACACCATGTTTTAGTCGATAAAGCCTCTTCTATTTGCTTCTCTATTGATCCAATAGAAGACATGTTACAGTAATAAAAAACAGTTTTGTTAGTATTGTTAGTCCAAACATGGATATGAACCTATGAAGATTGAAGGCCAGATGAAGCTTGAGGGTGAGACCATTAAGACATTAAGATTATATGTCCCACTCTCTCAAGCATTGATTCACTTCGCTATATATAGGTACGTAGATTTCAATGATGTAATTGACTGTCAGGAAAAACTTCATAAGCACAACTCTTAGTAGAAGGTCTGGTGAATAAAGGATTTCTTCACCTGGAAAGCAGATCCGGATTTCCCTTAAAGCTCGCCCATTCCCAGAATTTCCACAACTAAAAAACCGAGAATTTTTGGATTTCTTGAATCAATAATTTGTTGCAAATAAAAACTAGAGTCTACATCACTATAATCTTCTCCTTCAACCAAAAGGGAATTTACCATATGCCTTGCCTGAATCCTTCTGCTCACACTGTAAATCGCTCTTATATGCTCTGACTTTTCCAGGCCGACAAATTGAAGAAATGGGTTTGTTGTTTAGCAAAATAGAGGAATTGAAAAATGCGCCTATGAACCAGATTTGTTTTGGGACATTAGAAAGCCGCTTAATGGAATAGGAATTTCCAAAATACGAGCACACAAGTGGGTTTTAAGGGGGAGAAGGAATGGTTTATCTTAGAATCATGTGAGCTGACAAGATGGCCATGGCCATCAATTCAAGGCAGCATATTTTATTTTCTTGTAGACTCCGGCAGAGATGTACAAACAGAGGAACTGGAGTAGGATCCTTTATGTGCGGCAGTTGTGGCGCTTCAGACAGCTAAAGCATACCCTAAACTGGGAAAACCATGGTGACCAAATCCATGAAGAGGTTGTCAGATTGGAGAAGCTGTTGAGCTAAAATCTAACACTGCATAAGCAGAAGAAGAAGGATACCTGATTTCCAAGGACTCTGGATCTTCTAAAATGGCACCATAGCCAGGGACTTCCCTTCTGATCCGCGATTCTCCATAAATTCTTTACCTTTTGTGATGTGATCCGATAGAGGATGTGTCACCTAATGTAGGCTATGTTGTTGACTGGCACTTCAATTACTAGGCACGGCCACATTTTTTGAGGTACCCTCTTCCCCCTTTTTCAAATTTAGGGGTGGAGGCCCCCACTTTAATGTGGAGGTCACATTTTTGTACTCCTTCTTTTAGCCCCTTCCCTTACCATTTCCATAACATTTTTGGAGGTCCTTTCCTCTTTTTGGAGGCCCCCTCCTCTCCAGTATGGGGAAACGTATATGGATGGGGGTAAGAAAATGTCACATGTGGCCGTGCCTAGTGGCACTCCTTTTCTAATCTTTTGTTTTTTTTTTAAGTACGTGTTGTCTTCGGGTATTTTTTGGCCCGAAAATATTACATCAAATAGAAAAGGAACACAGCTTATATATACAAAGAAACTTATCGCTGGCGGCCTTGGCCGCTAACGTTCTCCAACTCTCGTCTATACATGCTAGAACATGCAGAATTTGAACCTGCATTTTTTTTCCTTGTGTTCAGTGCCCGCACGATAGAAGAATATTGATCATAACGACTCGTTACAAAAGATATTTTGTATTAAATAAAAAGAATCTAAGTTCCAAACATACAAAAATTGAACTGTGTTTGATCATGGAGAATTCTAACCTCTATAGTTGCCAATATATCTATGCAAAATGGTTATTCAAAATGCATATGAATAAAACATGACCCATTAACCCAATAGCTTTCCATATGGTAAGAACAAATTTATGATATGCATCATGGAGATGGTCCGTCATGCAATATTGTCCAATACGATTATTTGCTCTGCTCAATATATGACCGCACAGATAGACAACATCCGGCGTTCTGGAAGAGATTATTGCTCAAGGTCACAACGGAGGCGAAGAGGGTTAAATCGCTCAAAAGCGGCGTTACCGGTGTGCCCGATTTGAATATGATTTATCTAGCTATGAGATCCGGGCAAAACACCATCAAGCTTCGAGCTCGCGGGTTGGAAGCAAAATGCTCCGCTTTATCAAATCTCGGAGTATGCATTGCCGAAGTTGTTCATCCTGAAAATTTTTGCTGAGTTGTTCATCCTAATTTTTTTTTTTCCAAGCTCTGTGTCAGCTCCTATGATGCAGCTGCAGATCAGTGCTCCGCTTTGGCAGCGCAGAAAAATTTCCCCTGTTAAAAACCTTGATTTTTACCAAGCTCAAGATGAACAGAAGTGTCTTCCTCAAGATGAACAGAAGTGTCTTCCTGGTCCAATTCAGAAACTCTAGTTAAGTAATGATCCCACCTTCAAGCATATCCAAGTCATATAAAAAATGTTGCTGCGTAGTGTAACTTTTACTTGGAGTATTAAGGAAAATGTTGAAACTAAGCCTCTGCATGTCCACGTACAGTCGTGCCTCTTGGCACAGTAGTCACGCCTCTTGGCACAGTCGTGCCTCTTGGCACAGTCACGCCTCTCTGAGGCATATATATGTGCTACGGTTGGGGCTGTTCCAACCAGACCCATTCCATCTATTCATATCCATTCTTCTGCTGTAGATCTCTGATTTTCTACAGAAAACAGAGGATTCAAACCCAGTAGGCAGTGGAAATAGTCATAAATTGCTCTCCGAAGAGGATCTACAAAAGGAATCCCCTGAGTATTCCCTGAAGCATAGGTCAGAGCTTGTTGCGCACATTCTATGCTGATATAATGGCTCACATATTTCTGGCTCCATTCAAGTTGCTACAGTGAATAATGCTCATAGGTTGGATACGCTGTCGATCAAATCCTTGAAGTCTATGGCTACGTTTGCTGCATTAAAACCTGGAGCGTATCTGAAACCATATGGTGCAGGTGCTCCAAACAATGTTTTGCTTTCTTCGTATCCTTTTGCTATAGGGCCTTTATTAGTGTTCTTTGCTGCCCATCAATGCAGAATCGTCTAGAGTTCGTTTCGAGAAGCGACACAATGCCGGAAACGGAAGTCGGAATTGGATCAAACTTGCTTCCCGCCAAATCGGATTCAACTACCATAACAAATCCTTTGGCGTTCAGGTTTGAAACCGTCGCTGCAACCTGTCTCATGGTCGCACCACCAAATATGAAGCTGAAGGAATATGTGCAAACCAAAATATTTCCTTCCACAGCTGCTCTGTCGAAAGGGTCGAATCCTGGCAATCATCCGGGCTAAAGTAGAAATTTGAAGCATTTACTGTCACATCCCTGGCCAAAATGAGCTTGTACATGCCATTTCCTACCATCGGAGCTGCAAAAAATGCTTCAAATCATCAGCTTTAAACCGTTTCTGGCATCAAATCGAGAGATTTTCTTAGTGGGTGGTTGAGAATTTACGTGCAAGACCGATTTCACGGGTGATTTGCTGTTTCCGAGCTCGACCCAATTGGGGTAGCTTCGATCATCCAGACCGGCAATGACGGAAGTAATCCATGGACCAAAAGAGGATATGGCCCTCCATTTCCCGCTGCCTGAGCTACAAAAACCCCTGCCTTTACTGCCGTAAGAAGAGCCAGATCAAATATGTTCAAAAATGTCGCACTTCTGCTGCTGGGTGGCGTATTGGGTCCGACTGATAGATTCAGCACGCCTACTCCATCTCTCACAGCCTGGATTACTCAAATTTGCTTCAGCGCCGAGTTTTTTAAGCAAAAAACAGGGCAAAAATTCTTGAAGTGATTAATTACAAACCTGATCCACCGCTGCTACCACATCCGAAACAAAGCCCCCAAATCTTCGATATAAAGCCTTGTATACGGCGATTCTGCAGTTTAACATATGTTAAATCTTCTATTCCGCCATAGCCAAAGCTTAAAATGCCGTAATCAAAAGCTTTAAAACAGAGTAAAAAACCGAATACCTTGCACGAGGAGCCATGCCGCTGGCCTTGCCGAAGTTAACTTCGTTTACAACTACATCCATGATTTCCAGCTACAATCGACGCTGTATGGCTGCAACAAAGAGGCATTTTAGACATTTTTGCACTACCGCTGCAGCATTTTTTGAGATTTACCTTCCGTGGCCATCTCCGTCTAAATCAAAATCCGTAGAGGCATTAAAGATTCCATGTCTAGCCACAGACTCCGTAGGTCCAATGACGTCATCGTTTGGTTGGGTTGTATGTTAAAACCAGGGTTCGAAATTAGAAACTCCCTCTACTAGTGAAAATCCTCCTAATATTTAAGGGTACCGGATTATAATTTTTCCAACCGGCAAATCCTATAACTAGTTAAAACTATCGGAAAATGCCTTGAGCCAAAAAAAAAAGTAGACAACAATACGAACAAAGTAATAAAAGTTAAGATTTTTATGAAAAAAATATGTATTACAAAATGGCATAGCAAAGGTATTACAATCCACAAAAATTTCCTTCCAAAAAGTCCACTAAGCTAAATAGCGACTTGGGCTGTCCGAATAGATAATTCGACCACGATTCTCAGCCTTATTTTTCACAGTTCTATGCTTTGTGTGAAGAAGTCAAAGTCTCTTGCACAAGGAGGCCCATTTACAACAATAGAGAGACATGCACTTAAACCGCAATCACCTAAGTAATGGTCGCCATCTACTTTTTATACTAGTTCTATGGCTGAAAATACTCTCACAAAGTGCATTGCTTGCACATTGAAACAGAACTAATTTGAAGTAAGGTCAAGATATTTCAGAACGCATTTCATTTCTTTGGACTTGAACCAATTATTGAACACACTTCATCCAAACTCTTATGTCTTGCCAATTAGGTTTGAAGCATGAAGCTTGTAATCGAATACTCACGCCTCAAATCATCTCCATTGATTAAAGGTGTCATTTATTTGCCTTCCTTTCACCTTCTTTGGCATGCCATAAAACCTAATCAACTCCCTCTAAAACTCTCCTCCCCAAACTTTCTTGACCTGATAGCTATTTTAGGTATATTCAATGGGAGAGAACACCAAAATGCTTTTAAGATGGATGTATCTTCAAATCTGACTTCAAGTTATCACATATGGCCTTGGCATAAGCCTTTTTCGAGCTATAACATTTTCCAAATCGTCCCCATCCATCTCCCTTTGATATTTTGAAGCTTCTATATTAGTTTCCATGTATCGAGGACCTTAAAGCTTCCAACCAAATGACCCGGAGGTTCAGATGTCCCGGGATTATAGGATAACCCTTTGAATCAAGATGATAAGCATTCTGATCTGTTTCGTACATCAATATAATAAGTCCGAATTGCTAAAATTACGATTTTACATGGTCATTTATGCTGGTTATGTCAATGTTTCCGAGCTTGAAACATCTTACTCAAAAATCGTTAACCCTCCAAGGATATCACTTAAAAATGCCAGGTAAATCATTTTGAAATCAGCTAACTTTGAAAAGATGGCTAATGATTCTACCTTTGAATACTCCAAAATCGCGGGCAAGTCCTCCACACAATTTACCAATAGCATTATACCCCTCAACCATCACATTATTGCTTTGATCCCTTCTAATCGCAAAAATCGCTAAGCATACTCTTGAACCATTCTTGCAACTTCCAATCATTTGTTTGAGAAAAGTGGGCTGCAATTGCATTGACAAGCATTTCAATCTCTTCTATCCAAGACATAGTAG